>QVRM01002390.1:0-97037 GCA_003439945.1 Dermanyssus gallinae
TATGCAACTCAGCATTCATCTAGTTAACTCAATCATCCATGAATTGCTATGAAATATAATCCCACTCCTCCCGCATAGCATTCATGAGCTCTGGAAGCGCTGCTCGACTTAGAGTTTCGGCTCTAACTTTTCGTTTTACGTAACTTGTCCCTCAAATGTTCGATAGGATTTAAAACAGGCAAGCATGCTGACTACTCCTTTAAGCAAGCCCCAGCTTCTACGATGCATAAATATACAGTTATTACCAATAGTCACTTGCTTAAGTTAAGCCTCTTCTTCCGTAGGAACTGTTGACTTGAGAAAAATTGAAAAAAGTTATGAGCATAGCCTTTCTCTTGGATTTTGAGGCTCGAACTTTCGTGAGACGGTCATCTTCAGACGTTCGATTATTTCTTCGCAGACGGATCATACTGGAAACATAGCGTTTCATCACCTCTGTGATGTTTCTCAACAAAACACTCAACGAAGCTCTCGGACGAGTATACGCCGTGCTTTTTTGCTCAGGTGACAAGGAATTTTGGAACAAACTTTGCATACAAATGCACGTATTTAAGACGTCAATTCTACATGTGGAAATGACGTTGGAGCAAACTTTGCATACAAATTCACGTATTTAAGACCGTCACTTCCATATGCTATTTGCATCATTCAGTGGCAGTTTTACTGCATTTCAAACAAAACGAGATTGTGCAAATGTTCGTGATCTGGCGTATACCAGCATTGTGCTTGACGGTGAGCTGTGATCAGTTGTGACCGAGCGTATAATAGGCCTATAGGACTTGACTTTCATGTTATAAAGTCTCCGCCTCACAGTACGCGCACTAACAACATATTATTATTTATTAGAATTCTGTCTATACATTGCACTACAACGCTGACACGGTCGGCTACGGCATGAACAAGAGCCACTGGCTCGTTGAAATGATCCCAGAACCGCCTCCGCCGCAGTGCCGCGCTGAACCTCAATGAAGATAAGAATCAATGATTCCTCTGCAGAATATAGGAATTAACCAGCTCTTTTCTTGCCTGTAGGAAGCTGCGCTACGTCTCACTCCCAATTCCGAGAACAAAACTCGTGTGCTGCTTCCTATTGGTCCCACCCGACATTTAGATCATATATATATATATATATAAAGACTGCTTCTTTTTAAAGAATGTTTTGCAAAATCGGTGGACACTCTCGGAATAATATATATGTATATATATATATATATATACTCTTCCGAGAGTAAGTCCACCAATTTTGGAAACATTCATTAAAAAGATGCGGTCGTCCTGACGGTGTGCTGATACCGTTGGTCTGAATTGGTTCATATACAGTTGTCGACATCGACAAGGGGGTCTCCCGCCGGTGTGGTATCCAGTTCTCAGGACTCGTTGTTGGCTCTATTGCCGAACAGTGTCACTGGCTAGATTAGCGACAAGGAACAGGTCGTATTAGAGACTTGGTTGTGTCGCTCTGATATGAGACACCTGCAACCAGGAACGGAGGTGGATAATGCGAGATCGAGTTCACCGTTTCACTGGAATTAACAAACGCGGAGGCATTCGGGTAGCGTCGTTTAAGCGGCAGCGGCGAATCTAATTATCCTTCGAATTGTGCAGTCATGTCGAATATTGTGCTACTATACAGCGAGTACAGAATGTATGCCAATCAACGATATGAAGTCAAATGTGACGGCTGCAGCGGAGTTCCTTTTTTCGTCCGGGGCTCGGAAGGTATTCTAGTAGCCGGACTAGTAGTAGTAGTAGTAGTAGTTAGTATTCCTAATAACGGTAGTAAAGGTATGATGACGGAACATCTCCGAAGAACAATACGAGAACAATTACACTACACGACAGTCTGCTACGATCACCGCAGTCTGCACGTATCATCAATAACATTCGTAGTAGGTGGCACACAGAAGGCTAAATATCTATAAAGATCAGACGAGACAACAGGTCGAGGTATCGGCGCGCGCGCAGCTCTGGTCTAGGTCATGACGAGCTGTGACAAAAGATGGGTTTCTATGTTGATTTTTCGTAGTGTGGCAGGCGGAGGAGAGGAGGACTCAAGTAGCACTGACCAAAATCGTCTACTGCCATGTCGTACCGTAGAACCGGTAGCGCCCTCTGTTGTCAAGCGAGCAGATCGATCACCACCGCTCACGACGTAACACATGCTAACGATAAGGCTGATAATAATAATTATTGTTAATGATAAAGAAGACTATGACAACTTTTAGCAACTGCTTACTAACCACAACGACAACGGTGGCATCTGCTTGCTTCAGTGATGAAGCTGATGAACAGCCATAAACAACCGTTGTTGCCACCACCACGACGTCGTCGTTGTTGTTGTTGTTGTTGTTGGCCCGCATCATACAAGTCGCATGTCATGTCTATGCTTCTCCATACATAATCGCCTACTGATTTATGTAGTAGTCATTCACAGCATACTATTGTGGTGTGTAAACTGTTCATATGTCACATATGATGAGCAATTCATACGACATGCATCCATTCTGTGGTGAACGGTGTGCAGCCGCCGGCAACAACACTAGCAGGCGAGACGACGAGAAATGACACGAACGAATGAACGAATTGTGCTGTGGTGACAGGCTCGTAGAAGAACAGACTGACAGGCTGACTGAAAGGCAGGCAAGTAGGCAGGGATGCCGGCCGCCCGCCCGCCCACCAAGCCAAGCAGATAAAGTGAGCCATTTATGTGCCACCAGCTATCATACAGTCGTACACACAGTCAGAAAAAACAACAACAACAACAACAACAACAACGACGACGACAACGACAACAACAACAGCGGCAGCAAGAAGAGCAACAACAACAACAACAACAGCAGCTGGTTAACATGGATTAACAGATGACGACTGCTTGGACGAACGGGCAGATAGATAACTCGTGGGTTCGTTAGTTCTTCCACTCGTCTGTCTGTGCGTCATCTTTCCGCTTCTTGTTCGAAGCTGGCATCATATGCATAATGTGCAAAATCATTACATATGTAACTTTTTGACGAGAGGCAGCGGGAGGGAGAGAGAGTAAGAGAGTGCGAGACAAAGACGAAGAATGACGAATGTGGTACCTGCTAAATGTTATATGCAGTACGAGAGAGAAAGGGAAGCAATCAATCAATCCATCAACAAGCAAACAGGCAGTGTAAGTAAGAAACCTGTATCAGGTAGCAGTCACTGACTGGGGCCATCGTCACGGCGTTCGTCAGGTGATCGTTCATCTATTATTACCGGATTAGCCACGATACCCGCCGCCTATCTCACACGTTATGGTTGTTGGCCTGACTGTGCTGTGCCGACTGTGTTTGTTGTTTGTGCGGCGTACAGAACGTCTGATTAGACGGACAGAGAGAGAGAAAGAGAGATACAGATACAGAGAAACAACAGGCAGAGAGAAACAACTGCTCTGGTGTTCTTCTGTGGAAGAACAGCTGTGGAGATGCGAGATGGTGGTGGTGGTCAATGGGTGAAGATGCTGCGAGTCTGTCCTCACACGACCTGTATGATTTATTGTAGACGCGTGCAGTCTGTCACCGCCAATGCCGACGATGAAGATGGTCATAATGATAAAAACACACAGACAGAACGGAGGTGAAGTCGGGATTTCAGGGATTCGGAAGAATTCGATGACTGAAGACAAAATGACAATACGTTGTCGCCCCCGAAGCCCTCACAGTTTTTTTCACAGGCGCCGCGCTTCACTGTGTCAGAAGAAGACCCGCCGTCTGGCATTGAAACAACATCTCAGAGCTGCAAATGTGGGCAACGCAGACGTGTAACGTGTCAAAACAATCGCCGTTGACGGCAAATTCTTCATGTCAACCTGACTCCGACACACTGGTGATGACAATGGTGATTGGCGCAGATCCTTTTGACGACGGTGTCGTGATGGTAACCAAAGTTGTCGTTGTCTTCGTGCTGGTTAAGGTGATGGAGATGACGATGCTCTCGCTGCTGCTGCTGATGATGATGAGTAATCATGGCTGTCGTTAATGAGTTTTCAACATACATAAACTCGACATCCAATCCAGCTGAAGTCACGTGAATCCATTCCTTTATCGATGCGTTAATGCTGCCTTATGTGTGCTGTTACTTTGACTTGAGAATATGTCTTGGACAAGATGTAGTAGTCCGATGTGTCTTGTGTCGGGGTATTGGTGTATGTGTGCTAGTGTGAGAGTGGTTAGGTGTTTATTTGTGGATTTTTTTTTTTGTTTACGACGTGTACACGGAACACGTCGCACTGTGGCGAGAGTTAATGTTATTGTGATCCGATCATTGACTATGCATACACAAATATACACACACACACACACATGTCAAAGAACGCGACTTGGATAATCACCTGTATGTTCTTTCAGATGCTCATCATTCTGTCCTGTATCGTGCAGCTGTTGGCGAATGTCGTCGGGAAACCACTTATATATATATATATATATATATATACATGTATACATATGCCGGACTTAAAGCTTGTGTGCCGCTACATATCTACGTTAATAGTTGTACTCTATGTAGACATGTTTTGTGACACCTAAAAGGGTTTTTCTAATGCTCACACGAACAATAAAAAATGTGAAATGAATATGATATATACTTCACGCTGTTCTTGTAAAGAAGGCAGTAATCTAGCAATTGTCTTCTATCAGCTTATATAGTGTATCGGTGCACTCGAAGCTCTAAAGTAAGCAATTCTGAGTGAAAGTATGCTTTGCTGATCGCGCAAGATAAACGGAAGCTGCTTTTAACTTTGATTTGATGATCGCGCAGGGTAGATAAAACAAAACTTTTTGCACTTAGAAAGTCGTCTGTTTGGCATTTAGTACTGGACCGCTAAATAACCACAAAAAGGATGCAGACGATTTGACAAACTCTCTTGTCACACCGCGTTAATGCTTACCACGGCATGGGTACTATCAGAATACATGACATCTGGAATGGCACGCAATTTCGTGCGTGAGGTAGTAGGGAGGAATACGGGTTTAGTGGGTTCGCGCGTCCCACATTAATCAGTGCACCAAACATTCCCGGAAGTTTTCATTTAAAAAAACTCTGGCAAAATACACGTACGATGTTGTACATTTATGTGTTAGCTAAGGTCAAACAGGCCTGTTCTTTGGCACGTTGATGATCTAAATGCACTAAAATGCCACGAGAAAGATGAAATATCATCTCTTGGCGTATAGCGCACAACGTCGGCAACAATGACCAAAAAATAATTATAATACGTGAATTACTTAATTAACTACGTGGTAAAAAATCAGGTAGTTAATTACTACCTGATTTTACACGTCGGCAATTATTAAATCTGGCCGGTGCGGTGCATACGACTCGATGTCACGAGTTCTTGGTGCTATACTGACATGACCCGCAATCGCTCTGGATGCTGAGGAGAAGGTGCAACCCAGACATATATATATATATATATATATATAAACTGAATAAAGCAGGTTGTTTATTGACATTCTAGTTGTTATTACTACTAGCAGATTATGATGGTTCGATCGTCCCGACGAACCAAAATCGTAAACCATTCTAGCTCTCTATGGTATTCTACTCTAGATAAATTCAGATACTTTAGTTATAGCAGTTTGTGTTTGAAATAGAAGTATTGGTCGATGAATAAGGGTTGCTCGCCCGGAAATGTGTTCGCTTAGGCTAACATTTTGCGCATTCTTTTCCACCTTTTTCTCTCTCTCTCTCTCTCGCTATATTTGCGTCCCGGCCCGTGGGCTTCTGTTCCCGTCGAGCTTCCCGTGTCACTTCTCAACAGGTGATAAGGCCAGCCAGATAGACGCTGGACTAGCAGCAGCAGCAGCGGCAGCAGCAGCCCTGAGAAATGTCGCCGATATGGAGCCGAAGCTGGCGATCTCGTCGTGTATGGAGGCGTACGCGACGCCCGAGGGCAGCCATTGTGACCACCAGCACCCAACGATTGCCAATCTGCGAATGGCCGACCAGACGTTGGCGCTTATCATTCCCGTCAGCACCGTAAGCGACCCCGCAAGCAGCCCCGCTGCGACAACAGAGGTGGGCGGCGCCGCCCCCACCACCACCACCCCCCCAGTAGAGGAGTCAAGTGCTAGGGCGGCAGCTGCAACAGCGGTCGAAGAGCCTCCTCCAGCCGCCCTTGTCGATATCGTCGCTGCTGCTGCTGCGGCTGTTGCTGCGGATACCGCCACCGACACGGACGCCCCTTCCGCCGCCCTTGTTGACGCCACAGCTGGTGGGGACGCGGACGCCGCTTCGGCCGCTGCTGTCGTGATCATTCCGCCGCCGAACGCCAGACGCTACCAGTGCGTCTACTGCCCCTACTCGACGCCGAAAAAGTTCAACTGGGAAAAGCACGAACGAATTCATCGGGGCGAGAAGCCATTCGTGTACGTCAATAATTAGCGCCACTTCCTTCGTCTCTCTCTCTTCCTCTCTTTCTAACTTGATAAATCATTATAAAATGTATTTAATTCAAAATGTTCTATGATCATCATCATCGTCGCCGTCAAAATGTATTTCACTCGAAAGAGTAGGATCAGGTTTATGCTGTTGTCTTCTGCATTATTATATTATCTTAGGTTACGACACTAGTAAGATTGTTGTCATTCTCACATGTATTCTTATTTATTATTTTATTATATAATTCTTAAATAAAAAAATAAAAAATAATAATCAAAATGAATTTATATATATATATATATATATATATATATATAGACATCTCATTCTAGCAGAGATTGGCGTTAGCAATCTTTGCTCCTTATTGTTTTCCCTTCTCTTTTTTCACTACCATCGTGACGTGTATTGAATGTGTATGTTTTTCTGCTGTTGTCGTTGCCTCTGTATGCTAGTTGCTCGATCTGTGGCATATTCAGCTTCGTGCCGAAGTTAATCTCGGCTCACACATGAAGCGGTGTGAGATCAGACATCAGCTAGCCGGCAATAACCAGTGGTAGTTGCGGCAGGTCTTCATCATCTTTTGGCATCGCGTCCGGTCCTGTTCATAAGCATCGATCATTACAATTATCATCACCATCATTGTCCGTATCAGTCATGATCTTCACTCTCAATCTCTCACCCACAAAGCATTCATCTATCATCTTTAATTTCATCCGGCCAGGAAGAGCCCTACGGAGAGCGTGCGTTGGGTGAGTTTAATTTGGCGTTTAAATGTTGTTGTTCTGCTCTGCTGTGCTTCGCTTTGTTAGTGGTTGATTAGTGCTCTTCTTACATATGTTTGTTAACCGGATCCGGCGGTTCGTGGTGTACAAAAAGGATACATGTACCATTTATCATTAGTGATTTTTAGGGAGGCAAATGCATTCATATGGATCCCAGAAAATAAACAGCTGTGCGAGACTCCTTTGAAACTATCTTTTTACGACATGTCATACATTCTTAGATTATTACTCGATTAAATGTTTTGTTGAAATTAATCATATATCACCCTGCGTAGTGGGGATGTGTATCATAATGGTGTATTGAATACCAAAGAATGCTGACGCTCGTACATTAATTTACGACGTATGAGCGTTTACATTTACCTCTAAAAAGCAGTGTGCTCTTAATTGGAATTAATTTGAATTCTTCTACCTGTGATTTGTTTCCAGGCGAGTCATATTGGAAGTGGTTTGACCGGCAGAACAAGCAACGTCGTTCATAGTCATGTCGCATGATGTTAGTTTACCCACGCTCATGTCGGATGCGTTGATCCGGCACAGCGCTAAACGTGCCACAAGTGCGGTCCGTATAAAAAAAACTCCATTATATATATATATATATATATATATATATATATATATATATGTATGTATATATAGCGCCACGATGTGCCGATAGGGTCCTATCCAATTCAGTTCATTTGTTTTTTCCTAATCATTTCTGATTTTTTAACTAGTTTGTCTTATGAATTTATGTGCCTAATAATCTCCCTATTGCCTTACTTTGCGAGTCGTCTGTAATTTATCCAAACTTCTGCGTGTTCTAGTTTATAACTTGTTTCTGTAGTTTAGGCGCCAGTTCCCTTTTTTTATGTATCTGAATTTTCCCAGCGCTCATCTGATTCATATACCCGACCTTGCGGTATCGCATGGCTATGGCACTTTGACAATTTCTAAGTAGTGGTCCTTTCATTACAAAATCCTTTTATAGTATCAACTAGGGGCCTCGCTCAATTATTGAGACAATATCCCGCCTATTGCTGTACTTTCCGGGAAATATTGCAATATAGATGATTTCTGTGTCTGCCCTCTTTCCGTGTCTTCCATCTATCTGCCTCTACAAACATTAGGCTCTCAACATCTTCTTGCAACATTTTCCCAGCTAGTAACGAATCTCATTGTTTTTTTTAATAAACCAAGATATGCACTTAGTTCTAAGTTAGCTGCATTACGCCTCCAGTGAATAGTTTGTTGTGTTAATTCCCCCGCTTGTTTGCTAATACAGTAAAACTAGATGGTCACTCACTTCTAATATATCCTGCAAGGATTCTATGATTCCATTATAAAATTCGTATAAAGACACAACTAAATATTTGAATATATATATATATATATATATATATATATATATATAAAATACATATACATATAAAATTCGTGTCTTGTTAAATTTGTGATAGTGAATATAAGTCTCTTTGTCATTAGGAGTTTTACTTTTTTTATTATCATTACGAGCTGCTGTGATGTATTAGCCGTTATTTATGTTCTACCCTGCTATTTTTATAAACGTCGCTTACATCTATATGACTAGGCCAAAGCGTTTGAAAAGGTTTCTTTCCGATTGGCGAGTAACATAATTATTCGAAAACAAAATGTGCAATTGTGTGCAGTAAACTACGCTAACCCGTGGTAAATCTTTAATGAGGGAAAACTATATAGGTATTTTTAAGACTTTGAGTTCCTCATAGATACCGAGGCTTTAGGCATTAGTAGCTGAAGAAATGTGACGATTGTTCTGGCTGTAAATGTATTGTTTTTAAAGTTGGCGATGAAGTGACGGGCTTGTTGAACGGGAACATTTATTTATTAAGAGAGTCAGCTAACTCTCAGTAGATTTTGTAACTAAAGAACCGAGACCGTCACCATTGACGTTAAAAACACAAATACACTTCTAGCGTGTTAAAAAAAAGTACATTTTATATATACGTGTGCATGCATTATGTTTGGTAACTGACTACTTAAATAACTTGATTCATTGTTTGTTTGTTTTACTTTCAGTGAGTCTCTTGTAAAATAACGGCGTACTCAAAATGGAAGTGATATCATAGAAAAATGGACGTGGTGTTGACGTTTAGTTTCCAATTAGAGAAGCAAGTGGTTTAAGTCCAGTAAGCGGAACTCTAGTCTCCCACCGTTAACGGGTCCCAGAAGTGACCGACGCACCGACGTCAACGATCTGTTTGCCGGGCAAAGCTTTAAATAATTTACATATATCTAATGACTAAAACTGTACATGGATATTGTATATAATTGCATACATACATTGGTGCATTATGTGTGAAATAAATGAGGTGAGGTGCTTATTATCTATATATACAAGCGGCGTGTTCTGTATGCAGCATATTTAGGTGTTCAAAGACATGGCCCGTGCTGCGGGCGAGTCTACGTTATTTTTGTTGTTGATCTGGGATTATAACTTCGATCAAAATATACTTAGAAAATCACATTTTATATATATATATATATATATCTTAAAAAAATTACTGGCTGAAACGCCTAAGCTAGATTAAGCGCGACAAACGAAAAATATTCCAAAACTAAATGAGATAATTTCTTTCCAGGTGAAGTGTTAATGATCTGTCAACTCAAACTATTCTTCCCGTCGGAGTAATGGGCCGGAATCGTCCCGTCGGAGTAATGGGTCGACACGGAATTGTCATCCTTTAGATGAATACTGCGCGAAACTTACACAGTTAGTGATGAAAAATGGATATCTACAATATACATGTGTTTTTTAGAAAAACTACAAACTGCTAAATAAAGCTACATGTTAAAAAAACTTTTAGGCCAAAGTGGCACTGTACTTGTATGTTATAAATGCAACAAACGTTGGTTTTTTTTCTAAAGTTCCTGTTCGTCGCTCTGTTGGTAGTGATTGCCAAAGCTATACGCATTATTGCATATTACCATTTGTGTATATTTTATTAAACTGCAGGGTGGTCATTCTGCTAAATCAATTGCTCTATTCTGTCATTTATGGCTTTACATACTTGACCTTTTTCATGTTCCTGTTTCGAGTTAAAATGCTTTTGAGAGAAAATCAGTTCAATTTTATACGTTTTCGTATTTAGAATGTTTAGCTCTGTTTTGTGTGAAGACTTTGCACAAGGGTCTCTTTATTCGAACGACGACTCGTAGATCAACTTACCTTCAGATACCTAGCTCGCACCGCTGCTTAAATTGTTCTGTGACTCATCCTTCAGAACCGCTTTTGCACGCTTTTCTATGTACTATTGCACCGCATCTGTTGTTCTCTATATTTGGTTGTCAGTACACGCTACTGGAACGTAAGAATGGTGTTTGCACGTCGACCGCTGAATGGATTGCTGCAAGCATGTTCTCATTTTTTTCCTAAAACGCCACTTGACTGTATCACGTTCTGACTTCCGATGACACGACACAATAAAGCGTATATGTTGTAACCGTGAAACGATTTATGATGGTTCTTCTGTTTTGGCAATGCGCTTTATCGTTTTTTGTGTCCTGCCCTCCGGCTTCAATTATTCATCTGTGTTTTCGCACTCCCATCTCTTTCTCTTCCTGTGTCACATGCGCACGCGAACCTCATTCAAATTTCTGGCGCGGACCTCACAGTGCTCCTGTCAATACCGCCTGTGGATGTGCGACAGTTCGCCACCGGTCCTGACTCAGTCCTGGTCAAACGGTTCCAGTGCGAGCTTTGCCCGTACACGACGGCATTCAAGTGCAATCTGGTCAAACATATTCGTCGACATCGGGGTGAGAAGCCCTACGGGTAAGTGTCCGTTTCGTCGCCAGAATTCTTAGGTGGCCTATATATGCATAAATGTATATACGGTGCGTGTGCTAAGTTGAAGGACTGGCATGCCAAATGCATTTATTTACTTTTAAGTAAACAACGTGATGCTCATAATATGCAAAACTTAAGCAAATGAATATATATTAGATTTTTTTTCTCCTTGCAGATGTTCAATTTGTGATTACACAACAGCCTGCAAAAGTCATTTGGCCGCCCACGTTCGGAGCTGCCTTCGAAGAAGAGCATTTGTGCCCGACATGGGCGTTGCCATGGATGACTATCCGCGATAGCAGTAATAGTCATTATCAGGCGTAGGTTGATGTGACAGCAAATAACATATTTTAGTTAGATCGAGGTTTGGTCAAATCGAATGCTGACAACAATCTGTACAGTATGTAAATGTATACTTGACACGAAGATTACTCCTATGCCACGTATTGATTGGTTTCGTCCAGGATTTGTACCGAACTTTGACTACAAGTTGAAGTTACAACTCAATATTTGGAGCTCAATAACACAGCATAAGTCAGCGTTGGTTCATGTTGTGCGGGCATACGACATAGAAACCGTAACGATGAGGGCATTAGCTTAGAGCTTAGTAGGAACGCCAGCAGTAGTTGCGGCATTAGAGCGTGCGTGCACATTAAACTTTTGTCAAATCCTAGGCTAAAATATCTCAACCTTAAAAATGGGTGGCGTTAATTATTTTGGCGTTCGTAAGGAGCATTTCCAGACATGACGAACCCGGTTGTCCTTAATGCTGGCTGGTCATAGAAATAATCGTATGACTTAACGTCGTTTCTACCGTTAGCCAGACCATAGTGGTTAGACTTTTATGGGCTTTGTCCAGTAGAAAGTTAGGTGCAGGGCAATGCTTGGCTTTTGGATGGTAGGTTTTGAGAATGCTTGACGCACTTGCGTTGCTGGCAGCTCGCAGCGACTCGTGTGGGACTCTCAAAATCACGAAACCCAGATTCTACCCCATCCCCTCAGGCTCAGAATGTTGGCACGACATTTGTTCGACATGCCCAAGACAATGCCGTAGCAGACCTAATAGGCAAACGGGCGAGAACGAATCTAAGAATAATTCAATTCGAACTTGCGCTGGTCGTGTCGCTTGCTGCCATGACCACTTCCCGCTCTTTAGGCCGGCTTATTGGCCGCTCAGCCCATTGCCGTTACATGTATATAAATAATTTACAAAGAAACAGGGCTAACAATATCAATACCTGTTTCTCTCTAGTTTTTGGAATTTATTTTAGCGAAACCAAGTAGCAAGCAGTATGTCTTGCCAAAAGTCGCTGTAGATAGCCACCGTTCCGAACAGGCGGAAGGCGCTGCGTAGCTGCTCCAAACACTGTTTACTTCGAACCATGCCAAATCCTAATTTATACCGTTGACCTCATAGCAATCCATTCCACAATATATTTGTGGTGCGACAATATGAGGAATGTATATGTGTACATAGTTTATTCCACAATGCAGACTGCGTCCATTCCGTTAATAAACCACAATCCGACGCCTTGCAATAAAGTATAGGCTTTGAGACGACAAAGCTGATTGGATGTGGACAATGGCAAGTTCTTGGACGGAGTAGTGCTTCCTGAGTTTCTAAGACTGTTTACCCTTTGCGCACTAGTTGCCTATTGTTGCATTTAGTGGTGCAATTCGGACGGATTTATATGTACTTACTAGTCATACAAAACCAAAATGCGATGCCGGCATCGAGTAAAGTAGTGCCACCAGCAAACTGAAAAGGCATCCCGACTGTCATGCTTGAGCTGCGCGAGAGTCGCACTGTTTATGTTTCCAAGTTTCACCGAGTTTTCTTCTTTATGAACTCCGAATAGGGCGGTTGAATACATCGGCCTGGAATGGCCCAATATAGCCGGTATGCAATGTTTTGCTTCTATCTATCGCATTGAGTGCAACTTCAGTAGGATAAAAAAGGATCGCTCTCGCTTAAGTATCTTAAACGACCGACATGTGTGTCATAAAGTATTTCGTCCTTTATTTATTGCACGATATATATAGGTTAGTTAGAAGGTTTTTAAAGCGATGCATAGAATTGTAGAGCTCGTCAAAGCAAATATTTTTGCTTATAAATTCTCTTCTAAGCGACCATGGGGCGTTTTCTGACCGGCCTTGAATATTCTTCAGATGGAGCAGAATTTTATCACGAACACGAACGTGTGCTTAGTTTCTGTCTAGGAGGACTGTTGTCTCGCAACAGCACATTTTGTGCTCCTATGTCGGACAAAAACACCATTGTTACAAATTGTAGTAATTTCACCCTCACTCCGAAACAAGACGTCTTAGAGACGTGTTCTATTGGAAAAAAAATATTTGCCTTAACGAGCTCTACAATTCTATGCATCGCTCAAAAACCTTCCTGTCACACCCTGTATATATAACTTTAAGCATTGCATATAAATGCACTCCTGCAACACTTATTGATCTTCTCTTACTGCGGAGTTTCTCGCGGGACAACTCCGGGCGGATAAGGGGCAGCCTAATCGGAACGCGATAAACTGGTATACTCGTTCAGTGAATTTATCCTTTTTAAAATAGTCGCTTAGTAGTAATACTTTCAGCAATATGCAATGCACAATGTGCTCTATTTCTGATGTCGATGAAATAGGTAAAATCTACATTAAACCAAAGTAATTTGTATCACAATTCCTTTGCATTTCCTAGAATGCTGATGGCTGAAAAGTGCGATAATCTCTAAGCTTATTATCATTTCAGCTACTCCTTAGAAATTGGACAACATGTTTCTATTTTACTGACTAATATAAGTTGTGATTGGACCCTATTTAGCGGCGAAGCATCTTTTCTATTTCACATGTAATAACGCTTGTCCAATGTGTATGTGGGTAATAAAATGTATTATTAATCAAATAAACTCTTACATTTTATTTAACTCGTAACGGGGTTAACAATTGTCCCCTAGCGAACGTGACGACGAACTACATCAGCCCTAGGGTCAGGCCTGGTGTAGACCACCTGGACAAGGTGCCAAGCACCGCCGTGGCGTTTCCACGTTGTATATCCAATGATAGCCTTTGCCGAAAAAAATCACCAGCGCGTGGGTCCCCCGTAGCCAATCTGAGACACTTGCATATCTTAGTAATAACTCCCTCAGTAATTTTACCTGGGCCCCCTAAGGTCTCAAAGGCAAAAGGTCGAAAGTCCATAGAGTCTCCAATATGTGCATACTTCCGACACTTATTTCTTTCTGCATGCGAAACAGCATAACCAGCCTGGGTAGCGCCGTGACTGACCATTGAAGGTGCTAAAGAGTCAGTCACGGTAGCGTCCCAGACAAGTGTCCTCCCACCTTCAAAAGCAGTTAGGGTCATCCCATCAGGTCGACGAGAGTCGTCTGTGTACAAGCCTGCGGGTTCGAGAACACAAGGGTAGCTGGAAGACCTTAGAGCACGAGCTAGGGTATCATTTACCGCAGCATGTCTCGTCCTACGGCCTAAACTGCGGATGCAAGATAAGCCATGGTGACCAAGAGGTGAGACTATTTCGCCACAGCTGCACTCATGTTCCTCGACTAGAGGGACTCCAAGGCGGAGGCCAACGCAGATCCTGACGACAAAGTCATCTAAGAGAGTTCCAACGGGAGCACTTGGTAGGGCATTGAGCCATGCACCAGCACCACAAGATGAAACTGCTCGGAGCCGTGCTTTTTCCACCTCGTCTTCTGTTGAATTAAAAAGATTGGCGAGTCGTTTATCCTCCAACGGCGCGGTCCAGCTTGCTTGGGAAGTAGGTTCTTCTGGAGGGGGTGCTCCAGTGCGTGCCAAGAGACACTCCTTAGAGTCTTCTAGTAGAGAACGTAACCGCTCGACGGCTGGGAAGTCTAGTATCTTTGACGCCCTATGCCAGGTACTAGACATTGAAGCGACTACCGCGGGATCTGCGACCAAGACAGCGTCTGGAATGCCTAGGCCTCCTTTTGCCACTGACAGAAGGACTTGTCTGCAGGCTGTCTCTGGTAAACTTAGGTTAAGTAAGGAAGACAGGGAGTTCAACGTGTGGGTGTTCAATTGTTCTAGAATATTTACATCTTGCGTTAGGTCAATCCCACGAAGCAGGTGGTTTACCCGTGCTGTCGAGAAGCAAGACCTTAATAAGAACAATCCCCTGTGTGCACCCAAAAGACCCAAGCGGCTTGAGGAGGATTTTAACTTATCCACCCAGCCAGATAACTGTTCTTCCTTCCCGTCATCAAGAAGTGGCACGCCTAATAAGGTAAGGTTGGCCTTATTTGTCCTGATACATTCTGGAAGAAGGTCGGTTATCAGTCTGATCGAGGAGTCGGATATTGATGATCCCGACACAAAGAGTTCGCATTTTTGTGGGTTGAGGTATAACCCGCTTTTTGTTGCAAAATCTAGTATTTTCCGAATATCGCGGGCCACTGTTACAGGGTCACCGGCTAACACGCCATCATCTAAGTACCATACATTAAATGGGGACTCGAGAGAGTCTATTAGCTCCTTGATGGCAAGGCAAAACAGTGAAGGCCCTAATGGGTCGCCCTGCTGCAGGCCCGACTGTGAGAGTATGACGTGGTCCATCAATAGCAGTTGAGTTGGGTTTCTGTATGCCTGCACAAAGTAGTGGTATAAATCAGGCGCATGGGATACAACAGCTTTTAAAAGATGGTCACGTCGAACGCTGTTAAAAGCATTCTGAAAATCTAGTTTGACCATGACTATGTCTTCTGACCTAGATTCAAGATAGGCTCGTGCGGCATGGATCGCCACTTCTGTTCCACTTCTAGCAGCAAAGCCAAGCTGGTGGTCACCTATTGCTTCCTCAATTTGCGACGAATTTTTCCAGCAGGCGATCTTTGCTGCTATCCTGCGGAGTGTAGATGAGCATGCAGTAGGGCGGGTTGTGCCATCCTTCTTTTTCAGAGCAAATAGCCTCGCTCCAAATATGATTGGTATGAGATCTTTTGGCGGCTCTCCTCGTAGTAAAATTTCAATGAGTTTGGCAAGTGCATCGGCCAAAGCCTCCGCTTGTTTACCCATTGCTCGAGAAAGTAAATCTTGCAGAAGCGTTGGTCGAATGAGGTCAAGACCCGCAGCGGAGCTTCTAGAAAAGCTTCCTACTGCGCGGTGAATATCTTCCCTTGACACGTGGAAGCTTTCCGCGGGGGACGCTTCGGCAGGAGGATCTGTCCACCTCAAGTCCGTTGGTGCGCAGGGATGCTTGTCACGTAGAGCTTCTACGTGGTCGGACTCGAGACCGAACGTGTCGCATGAGCTTATGAGCCTTGCAGCGCCCGACACATCACCATCGGTTAACTTTAAAACCACTCTTCTTTTTACGGTCTTCTTCAGAAGTGCCAATTTTTCTGTGTTTCTGGTGGCCGACTCGACCGGCCAATCCGTCGAGACCGTTCCCAAAGTCTCTAAGGTTTTAGCGTATAATGTCTGCCAGCGAACACGACTCATTTTTGACGTTAGGAAGGCGAAGTATAACAGGGCCAAACGATAGTAGAGACAACCATGCTGAATTATGATTGTAGGTTACTACATCGTTTACGACCTTCACAAGGCATTCTAGCACAAACCTTCTTGCTGTTTTGGGGATTATACGTATCATCCTTACATTTTTAAAAACAAACTGAATATGAGATGTCATGTATGAAAGTTGTACACGCGTGTCTTCTGTAGCAGGCTGCCTATAGGCGTTTGATCCTGGATGCACAGAATTTATGTGTCTCCGTAAGCCTCTTGAAGTAAATGTCTTTCGACATATTGGGCAGTCGGATTTATGGCTAGCTGAAGAGGACGAAGGAACTGCGGGATCTTGCGATGATAAAGTATTATCTGGCATTATGGGCATTTTCTGGAAAGTTTGGAAAGAATTTCACTCTCTGTGAATATCGTGGCTACGCCGTGGATGCGTGCGCGGAATCTTGAAATTGATGCACAAGTTGCCGTCACTGGTATATCGGCTATTATTGACACTGCGAGTATTTGCTTGGCCGTGTCAATAGTTGGGGCCCATAATACGATGCCTTCACTACCACCAGAAATTCTGCATGAAGGAAACATCTCATGAATGCACTTAAACATCTTCAATAGAGATCCCTCTGCAAATTCAGACTTCTCCTGTACATTTGTTTGTTTCTTCCGTATGATCACCTTGAAAGTCCCCATTGAGCCAGCTTGATCAAATAAAATTAATGAAAATTATATTGCAAAAAATAAACAGCAAAGCCGACTATACGAGGTGTGTTCAAAAAGTATCGCGACGTTTGTGTTTTTTCAAAAATTATTCATTTATTCATGAATATCTATTTTGTCCCCTTCAAAGTAATCCCCATGAGATATTATACACTTGTGCCAACGGTTTTTCCAATCTTCGAAGCACTTCAAAAAACCATTTTTTTTATCTTGTTCAGCTCCTCCTTCGATGCCGTCTTTATCTCGTCAAGCGTAGCGTAACGTCGTCCTTTCATGGGCCTCTTCAGTTTAGGGAACAAGAAAAAGTCACCGGGGGCCAGATCTGGGGAATACGGTGGCTGCGGCATCATTAGTGTGTTGTTTTTGGCCAAAAACTCGCGCACAAGCAACGATGTGTGAGCAGGGGCGTTATCGTGGTGCAAAAGCCAATTTTTGTTCTTCCACAAATCCGGGCGTTTCTGGCGGATTGCTTCGCGCAAATTGCGCATAACTTGCAGGTAATATTCCTTATTGACCGTTCTACCATGTGGCAAGAACTCATGATGCACCACGCCCCTGCAATCGAAGAAAACTGTCAGCAAAACTTTCACATTCGACCGAACTTGGCGCGCTTTTTTCGGTCTTGGTTCGTGCGGCAGCTTCCATTGAGATGATTGAGCTTTGGTTTCCACGTCATAACCATAAACCTACGATTCGTCACCAGTTATGACCCCCTGGAGCAAATTTGGGTCGTCGCGGACAGAGTCCAACATCTCATTAGCAATGTTCATGCGATGCTGTTTTTGGTCGCAATTGAGCAATTTTGGTACGAATTTCGCGGCGACCCGTCTCATGCCCAAATCATTGATAAAAATCGAATGGCACGAGCCAATCGATATGTTTAGGTCCTCAGCAACTTCTCTAACGGTGATTCGACGATTGGCCAATACCATTTTCTCCACTTCATTAATTTTTTCGTCTGTTGTTGAAGTGCTCGGGCGTCCGGCACGCTCTTCGTCGTTCACATCTTCTCGGCCTTCTGAGAACATTTTGTACCACCGATAAACGTTGCTTCGGTCCAAGGTAGCTTCTCCGTATGCCACAGTCAACATTCGGAATGCATCCGCGCACTTAATTTCGTTTTTCACACAAAATTTGATACAGGTTCTTTGATCCATTTTTTTGAATAGGTAAAAATCGAAGACGATCCAAAACACGTGCAAGCAAAGCAGCTGTCAACAATTAAGTGAACATTCAAAATGGCCGAGCTTGTCGGCATAAGTGAGAGACATGAGTACCAACATAACGCCACAAAAAATCGAAATTCGAATATACGTAACCCGCGAAAATTCAAAAGTCGCGATACTTTTTAAACACACCTCGTATATATATGTATATATATATATATATATATATATATATATATATATATATATGTATATATATATATATATATGTATATATTTATATATGTATATATATATATGTATATGTTTATACATATATATATATATATATATGTATATACATATACATATATATATATATATAACCTAACACAACGCTGGTTTTAACAGATTATACCAAGCTACGTCGGCTATGTCAGTTGGTTTTCATTACGGCTACAGTAATGATAAAAATGCATTTGCAATTTCTAAATATAAAGAAATCGTAGAAATACCTATGGTAATCATGTTTTCTCTGCGTCTTGTTTTCAATTTTTGGAGCAACGTAAAATTGCTATGTATATATATATATATAGAAAATATTATGTCGATTTATTAATGATTTACAATACGTTTGCACACTCGGCAGTGCTCGCCTTAATAAAAATTATGTTAAAAAGATGTCACGTGAGTTTAAGAATCAGTTCTTCTTGACGGTAGCATCGGCTCTTATGAACTCGGTGCGAGCGGTATATCCTTAAGGTCTTGCAACGTAAAGACGGAAAGATCTATAAGATTCCTCTTCGCTTGCAACGTTAAGACGGTAAGATCCATAAGATTCCTCTTCGTAACGCCGAGCCCCAATACTCCTTACTAGATAGGTCCAGTAATGTACAAAAGGCGTTTCGTGTGTTTTTTTTAATGTGCCCCATCGAACATGTTGTGCAGTTGTTCAAACCAGTAATCGGTATCTTGCGTAGCGGTCTCAATGGAGGTTCCCTAAGCGCTCGCTAAGAAATCTTGTTTTCGCAAGGTCTCTTTTGAAGTGCTCGGTGGTGAGCATCCATTCGACCCCAGGGCGCGTGGAGTGTTGTGTGCTGTCAGACGGGAGAGGCGGAGTCTGGGGATAAATGTTTGAAGGCAGGGGATGTCCAGACCGCCGTGTGCTGTGTGCGTGTAGAGGTAGGCGTTCGGCACCGAGTTTTTGAGCTTAAGCCATTTCGACTTAACAACCTTTCTGATCTCTCTGTCTAGGTCGCTAAGGAGTGCGTGAGATGGTCTGGGATCGGAGACCAGATTATATAGGAGGCGCGAAATGAGAAAGTCTTTCAAAAATATGAGTCTTTGGTGGGGTTTAAGGGGAGCTATCGTACGTCTGTTGAGTAAATTAAGGAGTATATCCTTGGTGGAGTCAAATCTGCCATTGCTGTCAAAGTCGACTCCCAGGTATCTCCATCGATCGCTCATACCTTTAGCTGGCAATTGCCGCTTTCCAACGCTAAATGCTGGTACGGTAATAATAAAATGTTTACCCTCCCTTCTATTAAATAGGTGGGAGATAGTAAAGTTTTTATTAGTATTAATTTCAAGGCCTCGGGATATCAAAAGAGGGTCCGCAATATTAAGGAGCCGTTGGGGAGTAGATTTCGTAAAGGCTAGGAGGATGAGATCATCCGCAAAGGCTAAGCCTATACGGCAAAAGTCATCAGTAAGTTGGTCCCCGATATTAGTGTTGTCTAATTTTGAAAGAATGTCGTCGACACCTAGATTAAATTAAAGGTCTAAAATCATGTTCTAAAATGTTCGGCATTAGACTTCTTACTCGTTACAGGCGCGTGTAAACGAGATATTGTTATAATTTCGTAGCAAAACATGTGTGTCAATCCAATCCTACTACCAACAACTATGGCAAAACATGTGTGTCAATCCAATCCTACTACCAACAACTATGGTAAATAAATATTATGTGTGGTATCCGCAAGGACGGAGTCATGACTCACCATGTTGAACGCCTTACTGGAGGTCGATTGAGGCGACTCTGAGCTCACGCCCCGCAGACTTGGTATCGTTAAGGATGCCATCCAGAACCGCAAGATTCTCGAAGGTACCATTCTAGGGGAGAAACGCCCGCTGGCTTGGGAAAAGCTTAATAGAGTTCTGGAGGCGTCTAGAGAGAATTTCGTTAAGCGTTCGTTGTAAGTATGAGCTAATAGATAGGGGCCGCAGATCGCTTGGGGATGTGGCATTGTTAATTTTAGGGATGAGCGCTAAGCGAGCAGTTTCATGGGCTGGGGCAATATCGCAAATTAATAGTATGTTAAGAACGCAACAGACTACTTCTAACGGGAGTTTACGGAGGGACGAAAGACAAATCCCGTCGAAGCCTAGTGCTTTAGAAGGTCCGCGGAGAGCTACGTGGTTTCCTTTAGGGAGACAGGGAGGGAAACCTCGAAGAGATCAGAGTTGGGAGTGTATACGGGGCACAGAAGTGGTTCAGGGGGGTGGTTGTGTCATCGTGTTGGCCCAGTGTACTACAGCTTCGGTGGCCTGCATGTTGTGCATGGCGTGTTTTCCGTCCAGCACCTCATCAGTCAACACCTTCAGTGGAAGGTGTTTCTCTAAAGGCACGACGTCGGAAATTATATTTGACAGATGAGTAAGGTCTGCTGAAATTATGTTGCGTTTGGGAAATGTGTTTGTAAGGGCTTGTCTTTTGGACATAATATGCTTCTAATATTGCTAAATTTCACGGTCTTGTGGGGGCCATCTGGCCTTCTTAGAGGGGGGGGGGTTGAAATGTTCTCATTATCTTCGTCCGGATGGGCATGACGACGGTGTAAAGTAAGACCCGATTTTGGAATTAAAAGCCTTTAAGCAAGTACCAGATAGACATCTATAATTTAGTTGGGAGACGAATATATATATATATATATATATAGTTCTAAATGACAATTTAACGTCTAGTACTGTTTGGAAAGAACGGAACTCTAGTTTAACATAACAATGTACCAGTCGATGCTGTATATATAAATCTACCAGAGTAAGCGAAGCTAAAATAGCTCATCGTTGATTGCTAATAGATGTACTGTGGCGTATTGTGTCTCAGCCGCTGTGGGTTTATTGTCAGGACACCAAGCACTTCTAGGACTCGTCTGCTTCTTTTCAAGAGCTGTATGCATGTTCTCGTAAACGGCAGACATTCAACAACCGAAATGATGAAGACGCCAAACAGACATTCAGGGGGCGACATTCATGTGATTGACAACCTTGAAAAAGGTGGCCGATTACATTAGCGCATTTACTTCCCTCAGTCAATGCGTCCAAGATAAGTAGGGTGTTAGGTATAGAACCTATACTCGTATTAGTGATTTTTTAAATATTTTACATGATTGCTTAGCTGCGGTAGATTAAAGATATGAATAATGCACTATCGTGATAGTTGAGACATACCTTGGATTCTAAGAGATTACAGATAGCATCCGGAAAACCAAGGCTGCTAAATCTCGGCGCAGAAGTGCTAAACCAATAAAGATATTGTAACGAAGTTAGACACAACAACTACACAACAGAATAGCCAAGTACGGCGCCGTCGATGATCGACGGCGTCAGTAAGCCGACCAGTCATCCCACTCGTCGACCGAGCACATCATCGAACGTGCAACAGCCTCCACATGAGACCGCTCAGCAACATGGCACGTGCATCACCGCGACCTGTCGCGCCACATCGGCAACATCATCATCATCATCAGACCTATGTACCTGACCTGCGGCGACGGCACCGCCAGGGACAATGCACGTTGTGATAAAGCGTAGTTTAAACCGACCAATCAGCGAAGAGGACGAGTGGAAATTTCCGTTGTCGAATATTCGAGAAGATTCGATTCCATCATTTAACATTATTACTATATGAACGCTACGGCGTACCTTGAGTAAATAAAATAGACCGAGGCAGCATGGCCGGTGACCATTCGTTGGCCGGTTACGCTTGACGCCAGACCTACGTTCCGTGTCGTCATTCATTGTACCTGAGTCCCTCGTGTTGTAGTAGCCGCCCGGCTGAGCTACTATCCCCAGTGACTCAGCGTAACTAACAACATCGTTACAATATTATCCACATAGTAACATGTTTTATTACTTCGGCTAGCGGCATCGCTAAAAACGTACTTTACAGCGCTCGCGCGTCTCCAAGCTAACTCGTCCAAGGTGCTTGCTGGACGCGTACTCTCAAAATGCATATTGCATAAACTTCGATAGTATGATCCCTAGTAGTGTGCAGTCGCCGATCTACGAAGTTTTCACTTTATGCTGTAGAGTACGGATAGTTACCATCGCGTTTACTAAGTAGCATGTGCGTCAGTAACAGTTATACCAGTGCTAATACGTTACTCTTAGTGAAATATTGTTATCTACTCATAGATTTAAATCAGGTTTCTTGTCATGTTCAATATATAAAACAGTTAACTACGACTTGAGCACTTTTACGGCAGACCATGAACTAGGCATTGCGTTGCTCCGTTTTTAGAGCTAAAGGGGTAAACTTGAACAAGATGTGACGTACACTGTTTTAAGAGTTTACAGTTCATTACCTAACATAACAAAGGTAGCGGCATTTTTTAGGGTATTCCCATAATTCAAAGAGATAATCAATCAAAGAAAGACATCAGGTACAGTATATGTAACCGCGTTATTTAATACTATTGCATTGTCCCCTTTGCCGCCTATCGGGGGTGGCCGCAGTACAGTCAGATTACGTCACCTGGCCATCTTAACTTACCATTAAGGCTGTGTAGCTCTTTAAACTTGAACTCCCAAAAAACAGGAAAGCAAATTGCACAGGCCTTCATGCACTTGACATTTTGTTTTGACGATATTATGCTGCCGTTCTAGGATTGTTTAAGCGAAAGGTAAATTATTATAATTAATTTTATGAATTTTAAATTTTTCGATTGCACGTACGACAATCCGCTCCGGACTGCAAATAAAGTTCAAATAAAGTTTATCGTAATGGAACGATGGTTAATGTTACACCTTAATGGGACAAGACGAAGGAAACATATACATCACACAGAACTAGTGCCTCATTCACGTCATTGGGTCTTCTCTCATCTTGCTAGTTCATCTTGCTATTGACTGAACTGCTGGACATGCTGCGGCGTGGTATCTATCGCACTGGGCAGAGCACCTCGTGCACCTGCAACACTCCTGAGGAATGTGGAATTCTTCTGTGCTGCATAACACGTGATGAAACCCATGGGCTGCAAACGCCGTAACTAAATGTCTGCTCTTGTATCCGGCTGCTCACCAGGCCGTGCTTATCATTGCTACCGTTTTATATATTCCTAAATCGATTTCCTGTAATTTTCCATCCACTTCAAAGCATAGGCCTCAAACGCTCTCGTCTTTGGTAAACCCCATCGAAGTTTTTTTTTTAGATTTCCCGTAAGGCAATTGCCTGTGTACGGATTTTTCATGTCATGGCTAATTTTACTCCACTCCGGCATTTACCTTGTCTAAATTGGAAACCATGCAAACCAATTTAAGAGTGGCCGGTCTGGGGTTTGAACCCAGTCCTCCCGAATGCAAGACAAAGGCTTTGCCACTAAGCCATCTTGCTCGGTACAAGTTGTAATTTATGTGTCATTAAAGACCCCCCCTATAAGATATGAACTATTCTGTTCCTACAAGAATTGGCTAACCCCAAAACCCGTTTTATAAAGAAAAATCTGGCTTTATCTAGTAACTGCAGATCTGCTTCTCCCAGTTTTTCCCATATAAGTGATATACCAAATGTTGCTATTGGTTCTATTTTCATTTTAAAAAGGGCGGACGCGGTACGTATTGACAACATTTGCGGGTTCTTGATTGCTGTTGCTGCTCGAATTGCTTTTCCCACTCTGTTTTCTACATGCCTTCGGAAACTGCTACCATTCGACGTTATAGTGACTCCCAAATAAAAAAAAATATTTACAAAATGTACCTCATTGCCGCTGGCTCGAAGAACGTCGTCTTTTGCTAATCGACCCCTTCGTCGAAACTTAACTGCTACTGTCTTTTGCCAGTTTATGCTGAGCCCCATCTCGTCCATATAATCAATTATTCGTTCCAGTCCCTGTTTTACCCTAAGTATACTCCTACCATTTATTGCAATGTCATCTGCGTACTTTAAAGTACTTGTCCACTCTCGAGTCCATCCCTGTCTCACCCGGTAGTCTTCCCAATAGTACCGAAAAAAGCAACGGACTAAGTCCGTCACCTTGAGCCACGCCTGTAGTTTGCTTTACTCTTCCCATAATCCCTCTACCGTTGTCAATGCATACTATGCTCTCCCTAAGGATGGCCCCTAAAATTTTTAACAGCTGGTTCGGAACTCCTTCCAAGGCTAACTTCTCCATAATTATGTTTCTCGGCGCTAGGTCAAAGACGGCCTTAAGATCGATAAATACCGCATATAACGGTCTTCTTGGCTCGGCTAGAGTTGCCCAAATCTCTGCTAACAATTGACGCAGGGCCGTATGAGTCGACTTTGATCTTCTAAACCCATGTTGCTCTTCTGGTACTGCGTTTCTGGCCTCTAGGAAGTACCCAAGTCTATCTTATATTATCCCCGAGAATATTTTATAAGGGCAACTTTTAAGTGTTGATAGATTGATTTATTGTTTGCTTGGCATGTATACCTAAATACACATGTCACCATTTTATATCAGAGGCGCTTAGAGCGGCAGCATATATATTACCTACGCATTCATATAATCCATGTCTACTTCCATACCTACTGAGTATTTGCTTTCCATTGTGATATCCTCTTCTTTGTAATATCGACCAGGTCATTTCTAACATTTGGTCCTAGAGCTAGGGCCTCCGACAGGTCTATATTTCTGTCCCCCCTAAGGCTTATACATTCTTTAATAATATGTTCGATTGACTCATTCTCTAGCCCACACGCTCGACATTCTGTACTTTGCTTCTCCTTATATTTAGTTCTAGGTATCTTTGTATCCAACATCCCTGCCCTGGCATCTGCCAATAGCCCACTCGCTGAATTATCGTATACCATTCTACCTTGCCCCTTTCCCGCTTTCATTTTAGCAATCTCAACTTCCTTGCACGAAATAGCATCTCTAGTTATTATCCCAACTCCCCTAACCCTGTTTTCCCATTGCCCGTATTCCGATTGGTACCATACCAATTGTATCACTTTAAACCCGGCGGCACTTCCATCCCACACAAATGCGTTTCCGTTACTACCATGATATTGACAGACCTTATTTTTAGTAGTAATAACTTATATAGTTAACATGGCAAATTTTAGTAACGTATATAGTTAACATGGCCGTTCAAAAGGAACATTGCTCCTACGCTTTCCTTTTGCCCTGCTTCCTCTTTTGAATCTTACGTCAACCTTTATCTCCTCCTCTGTATGCCACTGATGGCCAACCGTCTGATGACCTCCAGTGCCCCCTTGATCTCCACTGCTCCTATGTGTTCCTCCTCCCTCGGGAAGTAGCTCCCGTTGTCTTGATTCCCCCTGTACCTGTTGTGCCACTCTTCCCTGTATCCATATTGTCCCCTCCTCTCTCCTTTGTCCCTGTATCTGTTGTCCCATCCTGTGTGTCTCTGTCTGTACCCTACCGTTCCCCCCTCGTTTAAATGCCCATACCGCGTGCCTGAAAAATTTGCGCTGTCCCGATTTTGTTGATTCCAAGTCTGCGTCCCCCTACCGTATTCCGTTCCCGTATGTCCTACTTGCGCATTGATTACTTTATTGATTACTGTTATACCCCTCCAAGCTTTCGGTTCTGTTTCTATGTCCTTCCCTTTAGGTATAACAATAAGAGTATCCTCCTTCCACGCTTTAGGCATTTTCACGGACTTTAGGAATTCATCAAATAGAGCTTTCCAGCATGGTGCCAGTGCCAACGTTTGCTTTAGGTGTTCATTTCTTATCATATCGTTCCCGGCTGCTTTGCCTTTAGGCGCCCTTTCAATTGTCCTGACAACTTCTTGATTGTGACCTCGCGAACTCTGTGTTTTTGTCCCAAGGCCTATTGTATACTATTATTTTTTTTGGAGTGGTGTCGGCTCCCTGTAGCATACCAGCAAAGTGCTTAATCAGTCTCTCAGACTCCACTGGGCACTGCTGTTTTCTTTTATGTTTTAGCCACTTGTGAGGATGTTCCTCTGCCTCTTGTAACAACTACCACCCCTGACTTTCCCAGTACTTCTGTTTTTCTTCCTTGTATGTCATTTGAGTCATTTTCTTTACCATTATAGCAAACGACCTCATTACCGGAAAAATCTTTACATAGTCCCTAGTTAGCCTGTTGACAATTTTTGCTGCTCTACAGCGTTTGTTGAACCAGAGCCTTCATTTTCGTTCGTGACACGGGACTATTGCACTTTTGATTAGATTTACCAGTTTACGTTCATAGGACTCTATGTGGATTTCCCCTGTTGGACATACCTCTCCAACTCCCTTTAAGAAAATCCTACTTTCCTAGTTTTGTTCCGGACCCCAGCCTACGGCTACTCTCCTCCCCCTCTGCTGCTAACCTTGAATGCCATCCCCATGGGTATGTGCTTTCTGAGCCCCGCTCCTTCCCGAAATGATGTATTTTGTTCTAAAAATGTTATATTATTCACGTTTCCGTCTGTGGCAAAAACGTCGATGACTGATGCTCCAGTGCTACATTCAAATGTGTTTAGGCTTGGCTCGCTGACCAACCAACAACCTATCTCCGTTATAATCTCCAAAAATGCTTCAGTTTGTTCAGAGTTTCCCTTGTCCAACCTTGCATTGAAATCCCCCGCTGGAATCATAGGTGCATTTCTCGGCACAGCTTCGACCCCGAGCATAATACGTTCTGTCATGGTCTCAGTAGACTCTACACCCGCCGGTTTTACGTAAGCTGCCACAATCTCAACCCCCTTGACGCTATTGTAACTAAATTTTCATTTAATTCAATTACATGTTTAACTAATTGATTGGGTGTTTTGTGTAAATTGAGTGGTAAAGTCCTGTTCTGGTGTAACTGCACTATAAATCCGAAGTTCTAATGCTATTTGAAATAGGGATAAGCCCCCCCGGGAGCTGAGCCCGCTGGGCAATATAAACTGACGAGAATAAATCCTTAAATGCATTTGCTTTAGAAGTGTCGTCTGTCAGGACTGTCTGATCTATATCAAGCTGCCACATGTTCTCTTTTTAAATATTTTTATTGCATATTTAGAAAACGGCGTTGTTTTTTTAAATCAAAAACAGCTTTCATCATTATACGAAATCGTCTAGCTTTTCGCATGTTTGTACTGTATTTTTGGTTTCTTATCAGTCAGCTGTCCTAGATGACTTACATATGTATGTAAATTAGCATAATTTGGACTAGCCTTTTATCTTAGGTACCAATTCTAAAACTTTTTGCGTTGACCCTCCAACAATGTTGAGCCAACATTTAACGTCCACGGAGCTGCTTTCGCATTGCTTCGTAAGACGGATCCCATAAATACAAATGTGCAACGGTGGGGCTCGAACCCGTGCACTTATGTGTGCTCTCCGGTCGTGAAGCGCACGCTAATACACCACGCCACCGGGCTCGTTTGAAACGACACAATATTCAAAGAGTTGCTAGTTGATGTGGTTGGCATAGCTATAATTTATTACTAGGACGGTGGAGGGCCTTAAAGGAAACTCCCTGCGAGCGACCATAAATATATAGAATGCGAATATGGTGGGGACTCCGGCACCCAGCAGCAGGAAGACAGCCGCCGATTGGGATGGCTCACTGACAAAATGGATAGGATCCAAGAAGCTAAACGAGGAAAGTAAAACGCTCCTCAGTAACAAATGAGAGCTCTTGTCGAGTAGCGTTAGAAACGTACTGAGGAAAGCATGCGTATCGTCATTCAGCCAGAGGCCGGTAGGGATCTTGTTGCTAAGCGTAAACTTTGCAAATAGGTAGGGTGTAACATGTGGGGGAAAACCTATCATCGTGGATAAAAAGCAACGGCTAACACTTTCGGACGATCTCGTGGAGAGCGCGATGTTACGACTCTTCCCGAGTCATGTCGACCCGTTCGACTAGAAATAGAGGTCTTCGTGGAAAAAAACTGCTAATAGAAGACAGGAAAATCACGGTTATCGTACAGCAATCCCTTAAAGGAAAGGCATCCGACGCGGATAAGATATTGGCGGAAGCTGTGAAGATTTTGCTCACAGAACAGCCGGAAGTATCGAAGCGTATGGCGGACAAGTTTCTGAAAGAAGGCACATATCAAGCGGCATAGAAGAATGTCCTGGCCCTGATAGAAAAGCCAGAGAAGCAGGCGACATACCCCCTCGCGTATCGCCCGATAGGTCTCTTAGAATGCATTCAAGTGCTTATAAACAGCAGGCTCACGGCGGAATTGGCGTTAAAGGAGGACTTCCAGACAGACTATTTGACTTTCAACAAAAGCAGTCAACGGATATAGCCGTCGATTTGGTGCTACAGAAGGCTGAAAGGCAAAGAGGACAACAATAGCGGTCAAGAGATCTTTCTTTCAATGGAGTACCCATTAAAATAAAACGGTCTTCCCGACATCTGGGTGTAACCATCGACAAGGACCTCACCAGCCATAAGCATATCGGTTAAGGTGACCCCCAAGTCAGAAAATATTGCCAACAGTCGGGTCAAGGTCCTGCCGAACACACGAGCGACGCAGAGCAATAGAAGACTTCTTGCCTCCGTGGCAGAGTCGGCTGTTCTTTACACCGCTTATACGTGTGACTTGAATGCGATAGAGCTAATGAAAAGCCATGCCGTCACAAGAACTGTTGGGGAAACCCTAGAGATCTCAATATGTCCGGCCCTCGGTGTATTGAAGCTATACCACACGGTAAGTTCCAAGCCCGTAGGGAACAGAGGATATTCTGGAATTAAAAATAGCCTTCTTAAAAAAACTGTGTTAATTCTAGAGTTCGAGATAATCAAGCGTTAGATAAGAACGGCCGAAGAAAGGGGCAGTCTGGAAGCAAACGCTCAAGGAGTGGCAACAGGATGAAGTCGAGCGTCATCGGAAGTTCCAGGAGCGTGGCACTGCCGCCATGTCATTCCTGATCTCAATAAATGGTTTAGCAGAGGACACAGAAGCGTCACTTATCGCCTGTAGCAGGTAATGACATGGCACGAGTGCTGTCAGAAGTACCTGCACGGGATAGGTTAATCTCCGGACCCTTTATACAAAAAGAATTACTTTATAGAATGAAAGCAAACCTGAAACCATACTTTAGTGCATTACCATAACATAGCATACAATAACCAACAACAACAACCATATTAACAACATCGACAATAAAAACAGTAACATTAGCGCGATGCTGTGGAGCTGCACAAGCGATAGGCTATACTTACTCCATGCAGTGACTGGCCGATAGACCACTAAGCGGCGTAAAGCTCGAGGGAGCGACCGACGACGGTAACAACAATCAGAACGACAGCAACAGAAAAACAACATTAGTAGCAACCATCAACAATAACAAGAACGACAACAGAGACCGCGACGGCAGACACACCTCTCTGTGCCCAATGTGCAATGCAGGTACGTGAACGAGTAACAAGAAACTAATTAAATTAATGCTTATAAAAAGATATTTGTATAGTATAAAATAATGGTCGCAATGTATATATATATACAGGGTGCAAGAGGAAGGTTTTTAAAGCGATGCATAGAATTGTAGAGCTCGTTAAAGCGAATATTTTTTCCAATAGAACATGGTCTCTAAGACGTCTTGTTTCGGAGTGAGAGTGAAATTACTACAATTTGTGACAAAATTTGCACAAAATGCGCTGTTGCGAGACAACCAATGCTCCTAGACAGAAACTGTCGAGCCCGGTGGCGTTGTGGCATGCGTCTGCGCCTCGCGACTGGAGGAGACACATAGGTGCGCGGGTTCGAGCCCCACCGTTGCACATTTGTATTTATGGGGCTCCGTCTATGAAGCAATGCGAAAAGCAGTCCCATGGACGTTAAATCTTGGCTGAGAGTCAGCTCCGAAAGGATTTTTTTAGACAGAAACTAAGCACACGTTCGTGTTCGCGATCAAATTCTGCTCCATCTGAAGAATATGCAAGGCCGGTCAGAAAACGCCCCATGGTCGCTTAGAAGAGAATTCGCCAAAAATGTAGTTCTTCATTAGCGTTCACGCCAAATACTTCAAAATCATAACTCTACAACCACTCTACAACCACCAATGAGCGTAAACACTTCCGGATCGTTGGATAAAGATTCGTGGCAAACAGGTCCTATTATTGAGGACCACATCGGTCCCATAAACGTAAACACTGCTGAATCGTTATCATTGAATATAAAACATGGTTACGCCACGGCGGTGCTTTGTACTTTGTCCAGGTGGTCGACACCAGGCTTGGACTTACGGCTGATGTAGTTTGTCGTCACGGTCACTGGACAATTGTTAAAACAAAACAAAAATATATAACATGGTCTCTGAGAAGTTTTGTTTCAGAGTTAAAGTGAAATTACTATAAATTTTGTCACTGATGTTTTTGCCCGACATAGGAGCATATAATGTGCAATTGCGAGACAACCAACCCTCTGCTTCTTCCGAAAAACATATAAGGCCGGTCCGAAAATGCGACATGGTCCCTTAGAAGAGAATTCGCAAAAAATTAAGTTCTTTATTAGCTTTCACGCCAAATATATCAAAACTATAATCCTCGCTCGCGCTCAAAGGATATTCGCATTTTATGACGATTATTTTGGCGCCAAATCTATGTCAATGCCAGCCGTTAATGCGGAGTAATTACGATTTTTCGGCGAGCATGTCGAATTCGGGTGAATCTCATGCATAAATGACCTACTCAGATAAACCACTCGTCATAGCTCTAGAAAAAACACACCACGATTTATTATAGGTAAAGTGCGGTGGCACTCCGTCGTGCTGGAACCACATCCTCTCGCGAACACCTTCGGGAACGCCTTCCAACAGTTCTGGTAATGTTTCACTCAGAAATATATGATATGCTTCTCCATCCAACCTGTAAGGAAGTATGTGTGGGCCTATTAGGTAGTAGTTCATCATGTCAGCCCACACATTCATGAAGAAGCGACTCTGGCGTTTGTGCGGCCGTCTATCTGTTCTGCTAATTAGATGCCTCTCCGTCCCGTGGTTGATTACGGGGCATTTTACTCTTTGGTTCGACTTCTGGAGCTTGAACTTGCTGCAGTTTGTACGGATGTAGTCGTGCAGTTTTTAGTATTCTGTGGACGATACTGTGACTCGCACCAACGTTTCGCGCCGCTTTCCCGATGCTTGCTAAAGGACGATCGGCTACTGCCTGGTATAGTCGTCGCGCTTCGTATGCGTTACACCGTGCTTTAACATAAGTGTGAGATATGTCAACTTTCTCGACATCTGTGTAGCCGGCCATCACGATATAGTAACAATAACGATTTAAACAAAGAGAACAATACACAAGGATACGTCTTGCACGCAACGATGAAAGAAAGAAAAAGCAAACTCGCAAAGAAGATGGCACTGGATCTTACCTCTCTCGGTCTATTTAGTCATTCCAGAGACTCGAATGTTCCACCGGTCTTCTTTGCAGTTTTGGTCGATTGAGGCGCGCATCGTGGTCGCGTAGCTGGTCTTCGATGTTTATGACAGCTGTGCGCCGCATGTGGATGCCTGATAAAGGTGATGATGGATTCAGATATTTGTGGTTAGAGCGCGATAGAGGCGGTGGCAAATATTCATCGATGCAGTTAACATGTAGCGCCACCGCCGATCACGGTGGCCAAAATGATCGTCATTTTTGTGAATTCTGTTCTAAACGACCATGTCGCATTTTCTGGCCGGCGTTATATATTCTCCAGAAAAAGCAGAATTCTCTCACGAACACGACGGTGTGCTTATATGTATGTGCAGTTTCTGTATAGGAGGGCTGGTTGTCTTGCAACTGCACAGTTTATGCTCCTATGTCGGGCAAAAACACCAGTGTCACAAATTGTACTCCGAAACAAGACTTCTCAGAGGCCATGTTCCATTGAAAAAAAACTGCTTTAACGAGCTCTACAATTCCATATATCGCTCCTGAAATATTCCTGAAACACCCTATTTATTTGCGTAGAAGTATATATAACACAAGCATATAACTGCACAATTATCTATTCCTTTATATATATATATATATATATATATATATATATATATATATATATATTCATATATGTATATATTTATATATATATATATATATATATATATATATATTGTAGTGTCTACGTACGGAACAATATATATATATATATATATATATATACGTGTTAAACTAGCTTCATAGTTAAGTAACTTAAAGTTATTTTTCTACGGCATAAATATTATCTCGCTACGCTAAGTAAGCTCGGGATGCAGGCTCAGCAGGGCGGTTACTACAACACGAGAGACTCGGGGCAATGAGTTAAAACACACAGCGTAGGGTACGTGGACTACGCGACTTTACCTATCCTGTGCAAGTACTTCTGGAAGCATCCGTGCCCCGTTAGTATCTGCGTCAGGTAATAGGTGACGTAACCATGCTTTCTGTTGAACCATTTAGTTAGGTTAGAGATGACCTGGCGAGTCCAGGTTCCTGGGGTCTCTGTTGGCAGCTGGCTCCATTCCCGTTGCCAGTTCTCGAGCGTTTGCTTTCGAGCTACCGCTGATAATGCTATATAAGATGATTCCATTGTTATTTCCATTCTATTCAAGTGGGCTCATAGTAGCACGGAATCAATTGCCTTCTGTAACTCGGTCTTGTCTTTGTCGTCCGTGGACTTCAACGTATACCTTTAGGTCGTCATCATAGAGCCTGTAAATCACGTCGAGCTTGCCAAGGACGAGTTTAGGGTCTTGAGCAAAAATTGCATTCGCGAGCGACCCTAGGCAAGAGCCTTACGGGACTTCAGAGGGAACTGGAGCAGTACCAGACATAGCACTTTTTACCCTGACCTTAAAGCTCCTATCAGTGAGATAGACTTGGCACTAATTTCGAATCCTAGGTCCGATGCCTAGGAATTCCATCTTGCTTAGCAAAATTTGATGGTTAACCCGATCAAAAACACGCAAAAACTCAAAGTAAACAATGTGGAACGGAAGTCCGTGATTTCGCGCCAGAGCCCATTCATCAATGCCCCTTAGTGAACCCGTGTTGCTGATTGTTGGTTGGAGGATAATAAATTATAGATGCAATTAGCAGCGTATTTTTTTTCATACAAAACAGTAATTTTCAGCAGTTGCTCTAGGGCCCTTCTTGTGCACAGATGCGACAATGAATTCACAGAAAACGGTGGGGACTCGCCATCTTCGAAGGACCGAGTGAAAATTCATACAAGCTAGAAACTCGGCCAGTTCCTTGAATATTATTTATTTTGGCTTATTAACACCAGGTTGGGTAAATTTATAAAGATATACATCAATACAACTGCTGCTTCCTTCATGCTCATGTCTTCTTTTGTCTTGCTAGTTCAGCTCTTGACTGAACTGCTGAACATGCTGCGGCGTGGTATCTATCGCACTGGCTAAAGCACCTCGTGCACCTGCAATACTCCTGAGGTTCGTGAAATTCTTTCGTGCTGCATAACACGTGATGAAACCCGTGGACTGCAAACGCCGTAGTTAAATGTCTGCTCTTAATTATCCTACGCAGTTGAAATATTTGGAATGACTTATATGCGTTTTTTTTGTGTCCGTTACATCGCCTGCAAAAATAAGCCTTGCGCGTAATATTCACCATGGGAATCCATGCGTTATAAATACGTAGATATATGGATTCTGCCTTAACCTCTGCAAATAGAGATGTCTGTCGTAACTGAAATCAAACGAATCTTAATGGGACTTCATCCCTACCTGCTCAGTCTTTCCCATTCGACATCCACTATGAACACAAGGGGATCACACACACACAACTTCTCATCTTGTCTGCAGCTTCATGTAACCAATCTGGTTTCTCAATATCAAATCTCGGTGCCACATATTGGAACAAGCTCCCCCCAGATGTGCGCGCAATCTTTCCTCTGACAATATTTAAACAAAGTGCGAAGCAAAACTATTTAGGTACCTTACCATAATATAAGCCGAACACGATAAAAATCATAATGACAGTAAATACAATTATAAGAAAATATGCAATATAAACAATCCATACTAGCCTTTGATGGCTATCTTTCTATTTATCTAGTGACAGTAGGACACTTATATCTCTTAGTCAATTCAAAAACACTGCGAGAACTCACTATCTAACCTTACTTGCGTCTGACTAAACCTTAATTATGTAAGCATGTACACAATCCATAGGCATAAAATCTTACTGTAACTTGTACATATGCTTCGCACTAGCCTGTGGCTATATGAAGTTGTAACACAAATGAGAAACTACAATTAAGTATCAATAAATAGTCATACCATATCATATCAACAAAAAGAAAGACGGCCAACAAAAAGGCAAACACATATTCAGTGTTTCAGTTTGTTAGCAGCTTTTTATACAAACAGGACTTATCTGATCGCGGCAGCAAACTCTTCGTGGTATTGCTAACTTAGTACGACAAGAGACATTGGACGCCGCTTAACTGAGTAAGAACGCTGATAATCTGGGGTTTACTAAGATAAACAGACAAGTCTCACAAAAATCATAATTTATGTTTATTTCACTCCAATTGAATATAACATAAAGTTCAAAACGGTTTCTTGATAATGCTTTATCTTCTTCACGCTTCTGGCGAGAGAAGTAGTGCACGATTTTTGATCCATTGCATGGTACTGGGTACACCTCGGCAGCCAATTCCCACAAAAATACTACTGTCCAACGCATACCGTACACTCCGGTCATCAGTGTCAACGAACAAAGCTGGCCGCTCTACAACACACGAATGGGCACACGTGACACGACTTCCTCCACACAGCTGGTATCGACCTTGTCTTATTTAATAGCATTGCTACGGGCAACTGGATGACGGTGACAACCAATTGCCTTCTAGCTAAGTACCTGGCTACGGTCGCACTACTGAACCAGGGTATGGCGTCAGCCAAGGAAGCTATCTTCTTGCAAATAAAATCATTCTTGATCGCGCGTGAGGATACTTAAGTTGTGGCAGCGGTACCAGCTTCGTGTTAGCTCTGCTTTCCAAAGCGATCACACGCTGCAGCATCGACCACAGGCGGGCGGCACCCTACCACGTATCAAATTAGTCGAGGGTCACATCTAACCCTCTTTTGCATGGTGACTAAGTATGTCAACGATAGGCAGACTAACTGGACAGTCTTAATTCTGTTTGTCAAGCCCGCCTTAAACACCGCAAGCTGAAAACGCATGCTTTTATCATGATCATTATTATCATTATACCATCATTTTCACCTATTTACAATAAGTTACAACATGGTTTATATTCTAAGATTCAGAGACTTTGTCTGTTTGTTCCAGTAGAAGCTCCAATGTTTCTTAATGATAGCGTTGTCTGGTTGACGTGTGACAGAGTAAGCAAGTTGTCGAGCCCGGCGGCGTGGTGCATTCACCTGCGCCTTGCGACCTGAGGAGACGCATAGGTGCAAAGGTTCGAGCTCCACCGTTACATATTTGTATTTATGGGGGTCCGTCTATGAAGCAATGCGAAAAGCAGTCCCATGGACGTTAAATCTTGGCTGAGAGTCAGCCCAGAAAGTATTTTGGTAGAGTAAGGAAGTTAGATGTGTTACCCCTTGTAGATATGGGTGTTGCTGATGTTGCCAAACCATGAGAATTTGAATGTACTCCAATGAACATACGCTTAATTTCAACTATGGGAGAGTATTCTATAAGTTTTAGGAACGATAGAATGCTTATATCTTTGTATGGCGGTTACATTAAGTCTATAAATCCAGAGCTGTTCTCAGTGCTTATTTTGGAGTCGATAAAGCGACCCGATAAGACGTATCTGTGCCAAAGCCATAAACTTTTACAGCGTAAGGCAGGTGACTATGAATGTAGGCAAAATAAATTTTATCAAGCAGTTCTGGCAAAGAATTCGTCGAGCCTTATATTGAGCTGCATTACTGTCTGTCTACTGATATTTTTTACTTATACGTGTGACAAGAGCTTCAAATATCAGTTTCTCGTCCGGCGTAACGCCTAGAAACTTCGTTTCCTTTAGAAGCGAGAGAGCTATGCTGTCGCACTGGAATCGGAGGGGATTAATCGTAACGGAACCCCGCGGCGAACAGAGTTGTGTCAAACCTGTTTTCCTCCAATTCATATAAAAAAACGTTACTCCTGAGGATAATCCTCCGGAGGATCATGAGGATAACCTCTAAACATCCTCGCGAATCATAGTCTCAACCTCAATTGGGAATTCTCAACGAATAGAACGGTGGTATCGTTCGCACACAATGTCAACTTTGCATATTTTGTCACGCTAAATATGTTGTTATTAAGAATGTTAAAGAGGGTTGGACAACCTATACTGCCCCGAGCTACTCCAACCGATATATTCTTCACATCAGCGAGTGCATTGCCCACCTGAACCGACTTTCCTATTCGGCATAACGACCGCAGCCAAGACAATCAATTTTGGATCGAAAATCAAGCCGACGCTGACTTAGGTCGTTAAACATCTCAAAGTGTTCGTTCAAATGTTCATATATAGCTTATTTGATAATCTTGGATATTGCAGGGCCTGTAATCTTCCTTGCTTAGACTGTCGCCGTCTTCAAACAGTGACACAACGCGATACAATATGAGGGTCGTGGGGTAGACCCCTCGAGTGTCGATAGATTAACTATGAATGCCACTGCGTCAGCACAATATCTCAAGATTTGAGAGGGTATGTGACTTTCTTCCACAGAGCATATTTGACCCACTTCAGCAGGTAATGCACTCGTTCAACAAGGACCGGCCGAGGCAAAAATCGCTCATATGGGTCAGGTATGGCTATTTGTGCATCGTAAGCGGCCGAGCAATTGGCGTCGACCGTTACGCAAGTTGCATAATAGTCATTAGGGATGTTAGAAAGTCGTACACAGTCTGTGACTATCTCATCATCAATCTTCAGTCTGATACACTTTTTTCCTGGCCACCTCCCATGGCTGTATGGCTTCCCATGGGCATCGCCTCACCTGTATTCTGTTGTGAACAGTCTTTCCATTGGCTTCGAGCCCAAACTTTCTTGAAAACGAGACAATTCTGTTTCTCAGTCTAACCTACGCTTGACGCCTGCGGGCGTTAAGAGGGTCACTGCGAGACGCCGTATAGGCTGCATCCTTCTCCTTTATTATTTCAAGCAGCTCTGCACCACGGCTTACGTGGCTGACCATTGTTTAACTTTCAGCCTAATTTCTCTTTTACCCCTAGTCATGGCCGCCATTACTCTCTTGTTAAAGCATGCAAACGTCTCGTCTGCATCCGAGATATCTTCTAATTCGTTCTAGTTAGCTATTGCAAGTTCTGCCAATATTTGGTCGTAATTGTACTTTTATGTCATAGAGGAAGGCCGATCTATTCTTTTAGAGACTACAGATATAAACAGTTGCGTGGTGGTCCGAGAATATAGTTGAGAGCTCCAGATGCGAGTAGCGACAACGTCTGCACGTTAGTATAGATGTGATCGATACAAATGGAAAGGTTATATTCGGTTCCTTTACGTATTGGGGTTGCCACGAAGAAAGTGGACATTGAGGATCACACTAGCCAAGCAGATGGTGGTGGTGAGTGTGTCTCGTATAGAAGAAACGTATAGTAGAACAATAGGATCCCACGAATATGATGAGGCGTGGTGACCGCACTCAGCCTGCTCGCCGATATGATTGCGCGGCCGTAGCGGTCGGACACCGCGAGTGCAGACACTTCGCCGACACACATGACAACGTGTGTACGTCGGACGGTAGTGTGTGCACAGGCTCTTGAGCCCGCTAGCGTAGTGCATTCGCGTGCGCCTCGCGACGGGAGGAGACACAAAGGTGCACGGGTTAAAGCCCCACCGTTGCACATTTGTATTTATGGGGGTCCGTCTTACGAAGCAATGCGAAAGCAGTCCCGTGGACGTTAAATGTTGCCGGAGGGTCAGCCCAAAAGTTGGGCTCACCGTCGACTGGTCGTGACGAGGCGCGATGATTGTCATCCCGGTGGCAGAAGAACAAAGGAAGAAAATGGGACAAATAGCGAAGAGAAATATAGCAAATGGCGAGCAAGGACGATAACTTCGATCCCTGCCAACTTACAAGTTCAGTTCGAAATTCGTCGAGTGTTGTTAGTTAGCTACAAGCATTATAACCGTCCACTAAACTCTTGGCGCATGCTCCCGGGACACTTTTTGCGGGAGCTTCGAGAGCTCAGAGCGGTACAAACTGTCGCCGTGTTGTTTTCCTTGCTGAATGCCGACGACACTGATTTCGTTGATTGTTACTTGCCCCTTAAATGATTTCTCCCTTTTGTATATCACATACGCGCCTGAATGTTTTTGACTTCCGTCACGTTTGCCGTTGAAGACCTAATATGTTTTGCGGCATGCCCATCGCGTGTAGCTGTGTCGGCTTTCCCTGCGCCTTTTAGGGGTACACAACACAAAAGTATTCTCGACACCGACGGATGTTAACTTCTTAACAGTCTTTATTGAACACTTACTAGTTAAATGAGAACAAACACGACATTAATTTTTGCTTCTAGCAAACCCAGCGACCGCCAACGATTTTGAACAAGTCGAGTAGAAAAACGACATCTCACTCATCATTTAGCGCCTAGCAGCGATAAATACACGCTGTTCGATTTGCACCGAACAACCCTTTCTATCTATGTGACACTTTGGCGGTCGCACCCTGTATATATATAAATTTTAACAAAGAAATGGTGCCTCGAAATAGCATGTGTTGTGTGTCCTGTGCTTCTTGTACTAGCAATATCTTGCTAGTAGAAGAATTACTTCCACTCAGCCCGTCGACGGTCTGTATAAATAATATACATAAATTCATTGACCACACACTGAATTGTTGTTGTCCTGATATCAATTGGTAACTACTATAATCGCAGCGACGGAATATCTTGACCGAACTAGCGACTTTTTAAACCAAACCATTTCCAAGTAATATCCAGGTTTTATTATACAGATTGTACAACGGTTCAGCTAAATAGTGTTCTAAATATAATTTTCTTACTTAGAGTTAACATACATAAAAGTATTTAATTGTAACAAAAAACTTATATCTTGGTTTTATACATAGTACGTATATACAAAGAATGAATCAAAATAACCTCATTAGAACCTATCCGTTCTAGACGTGGCAACCTGTACGGCTACAAAAGTCGCCTAGTTATTACGCCTAAGTCACGCCAGCTATCTACATATTATCTGCTTCTCTGTTGACTCTAACCACCTCATCGCCCTCGGCTCTCGATTTTTTCGTGGGAATTTTTCCCCTTGCGGTATCCAAGTTGCGTTTTCGATTAGCCTTATCGAGCTTTTTGCGTCGCTTCCTTTCTCTCAAGATTTTGCTGGGGATCAAGCATTCTTTCCACGGCGCGGACTCTGCCTTCGACGGGCCTTTAGACGGGCCAGTTCGGTCAGTTGGTGTGCGTAACCTTCTTGATACTGGTCAAAGCCCATCCCGCGCCGAATCACATGCTGAAACCTCCTTAACCAACTGCGAGAAGCCTTGTTCTGCAAGCATTCGGTAAGTGGGTGCTCTCGTCACTGAACAACCACTAAATATTTCTAAATAAACAAAGCTACGATACACAATGCACACATCATTCTAGAAAAATGGCTTTAATAGAAGCAAAAGGAATGCATTACCTAGTAATTCATAGTACAGTGTCATTTGACATAATCTGGTCGTCAGCCACGGCGGCGTGCTTCTAGTAGAGGTAGTGGGCTAATCATATTGTTGTATAATGGAGTGTCGTAGTTTGATCTCTGTTTGGACCAAACATGTCACTCATAAAACGTGTCATTGATAGTCAGTCTTTGCTGACTTTTCGTGACATCCACCTTGCTTCCACAAGGACTGTTGGGGAGACCTCTAGATATATGAACATGTCCGCTTATGCTGCCTGCTCTAAGCGCTACTCATATAAAAAGTTGCTATGCGTATTTAGGCATACATGTCAAGCAAATAATAGCCCTGCATCAGACAGACACAGGTATATTACATCTTCGAAAAACATAAGAGGTAATGTGCAGTAACACTTTTTAAATACTGCATTGTTGCATGACCCGCAATGTTTTACAATCATAAAATAATATATACCTTTATGTTCCACGGAACTTTCAAGATCGCGAACGAGTGGCCGCAGGAAATTTCGGCTATAGCGCTGCAAAACTTCGCGAGGACATTCGAGTGACAGCGCTGCGAGCAGTTTATACAGGCATATTCGCTGCAACAGCAACCACATAATTTACATACATAAAATTGTGCGATTAGTTAGGTGTAATGTGATCAGTCCGTGATATACTTGTAAACGGCTTGTAACGTCTATACTCTTCGAGTGTGCAAAGTAATGTCACCTACTAATAATATAATGATTGGACATCAGGTATACCTCTCAACGTCAGATAAGCCAATGTTTGAACTCGCAGGTTCGAGACTTCCAAGGCGTCCCTATAAAAAGGTGGTGTATATAAAGATATTTTCTATATATATATCTTGTCAGGCTGCCTCGTCATATATTTCAAATTAGCTGCTAGAGATTTTTGGAAATAAAATGAAACAAGAAGCCTGCTGAAAATACCTTCTCAAAGTTGGGATTCTCGACGATTCCCTCCTAGGAGGCGCAGTTCCCTCTCAATCTTAAAGATGAACCAGCCTAGGGTGCGGTGTTTCGCCTCGGCGCCGGTGCGATCGCACTCATCCTCTTCAGGCTCTGCTTGTAACTGCTCGTCTTCAATGTCTAAGCCGGATTCGTCGACTAGGCCGCTGCCATTGCACGTCGTTGCACTAGGCTTTTTCTGATCACCGCATTCCAGATAAAGAAGAACCTATAGATGAAGATCGCACAGAAAATATGCGTACGTAATAATATCACGTATTTAAATAAACAAAGAATCCTTGAACAGTTCCAATAACAGTTAAAGTAGCAACATTTGCCTGTCCGCCACGTACGCTCAAACCAAATGCCTGACATTTGGGGACTGCCTTAGCATTAGTCCCGTCTGGAAAAGTCAAACGTCGCAAATATTTACCTAAGGATTATATATAGATAGAGAGAGGAAGGGGGATCGAAGAAGATTATTATTTTGTGCTAACCTTTCCAATAAAAAGTAGATTTTTCACAAGTTGCTCGAGAAGTTCCTCTGGAACCTGCCGACTCTGAAATTGCTCGAGAAACGCGACGGCCAACGAGTCGATGAGAGATCTGCCACCGCAAAGCAGCCAGTCTGAGTGCGTTGGTTCTTCCGCAACGGGCGGTTCCAGCAGTAGAATCTTCTCTGCCAGCCCACGTGGCTCATATCGAACAAACAGTAGGCCAAAGAGCTGTGCGACCGCGACTCGCACCCACGAATGCGGATATAGCAAATACGCTTGGCATGACGACATCAGGGAGGAACAAAGAGCCCTATGGGTAGCCGACTCGGATTCGAACAGACGCACATGCGAGAGGATCTTAACGCAAGTATTGAGCACGAGGTAGATAAGACGATCCTGCTGGCGTTCCTCGGCTTCGGGCTCGGCCTTCTCCTGGTATTACGCAGTATTGTTGTACAAAATTGTTATACATATATTTTTAATGGGTCGTTTATGGACATACTAGCCAATTTTGTTAATTTCCGATTGCTTATTCTTATGAGGGGCGTCTCGCAATAATTTACGTTAACCCCAACTTAAGTCATTCAACGACAATCACAAGATGTGCTGCTGGTACAATCATTAGTACAAAGTAATAGTTAGATTTTAAATGCAACATACTGCGGTAAGTAAACGGATTGATTGTAGTAGCATTACGTCAAGAAATGCATCATCCTAACCTGTTGATCAACGTCCTCCGACTTGCGCTGTATGAGCTCAATAAGAAAACCCATCAGATCATCCACTCGGGAAGCAAATTTATCCTTCTCCACTTCAGCAAAACATCCAATTACTTGAGCCCCCAGGTATTGCTTCTGCACCTTAGACGAATCTTGAAGCCACTTTCTGGCAAGGACATATAACGATGTTCGGGTGTTGTCGTTTAGCTTCTCAAGTAACGCCTTAAGACATCCGTAGCACATTTTTCGCAATGTAGTAGAGGCGTCGTTAACAAGACTGGCTGACAACGGCACGAAGAAGATCAGCGCCGATTTCGCCAATAGGTTCTGCGAAGGCAAGCGGAGTGGAATTAAGACAATCTGTCAGCTTCTCGTACGTGAATTTCTCGCATATATATCGAATCGGTTACATAATTTCGTAGCATCGACCCATTATGCGTCGTATTGCAGCATATCATTTACGTACAGATTGTCGTGGTGAACGTATGCGACATTAATCACAGGTGCACAGATTCATACACTTTATATGAAGAACATTTATAATTCATACATACCTCTGGATAGAGTTTAATTATTTGGTAGACCATTTCAGCGGCACTCTGCCGACCTTCCTCAATGGCGTACTCTAACTGCCCGAGGTAAAATGCGACACATTTTTCGCGCAATTTTGGCCCGATCGGATAGTCGAATAAGTACTTCTGGTAGACTTGTCTCGCCTGGTTTCGCATCGCTGTCATCTGCTCCTGGATCGACATTTCGGCCACTAGAATATTCCATTCATGACGGCAATTTTACAATAATGATTATTAGCACTTCTTACAATCATGGTTATTGCACTTACGGAGAAATAATACAAAAAACAAGTTATTATATACGTTTCCGTAACGAGCAAGCATATATAAGTAGTTTATGCAAATGCTCAACGGGGTAACTGACCTTTCTTCATGAGCGTGTGGAGCTCTGGTAGATTAACTCCCCTGTCGATGATTGCGGCGAGGAGGGAAAAAGGCGACGCCTTGCCGTTCAACATCGCAGACGTCCGTCTCGACATACATGAGCAGTAGTTTGTACTGTTCCTCACTCAAATCGACATCCTTTACTTCATTAAGAATGCAGCGAATCGTCTGCAAAAATCATACACGACACATGTCTCATTCTAAATTTAGGCAGAAAGAGATTTTTGTCGTGAACATGCGTTATCACCAGAATGTAGTAGGCACAAGATGTCCCCTGCTGAGAACGTCTTAGCATAGCGTAGTCATCGATCAACTAACTGTCATCGATAAAACTAACGTTTTCAAACACATATCCACAAATCAACAGTTAAGTGGCCCGGACACGATCCTTAAGTAAATAAACGATAGTCAGATATCGCCGGAACATTTTCACCTACTTTAAAAGCAGCGATCAGCATGTCGTAGTTGAGTCCACTCTTCTGAGTTGTGCCCAGGTACTTGTGAATAATTGACATCGTCGTATTAATGATTGTCTGAAGATGCGCTTTAAATGAAGGCAGTGGATAATGCAGCAGCTGCTGAAGTACAACCATCGTTAGCGTCGTTACTTTCACGTAAGAACAGCGCTGCAGACGACTTAAAGGCGCCACGAACGGATCCAGCATTTCCAATGACCTGCACAGACCGACAGAAAGCAAAATGCGAGAGAGAGGTTACCACAAATATATATATATATATATATATATATATGTCACCTTCCGTAAGACGAGTTAAGGGCTCTGGACTATATTTCCGTGGGGCATACGACTTACTTGGCTAATTCCTGTCCGCGGTTTTTTCGCAAGATGTCGCGCAAAAGCTTGAGGGCAGCCCCGACCAAAACATGAACATTAGCCTTAACCGACACAAGAGCACCCGCAATTCCCCTCACGGGAGCTTTGGGGACCAAAAACACATCCGATCTAAAAAAAAAGAGGAAAACATTACCAGCATTATTAGCTTGCAGTTAGTTAGCTGCACTATTATTATATTATTATTTACTAATTACTATTATTAATTACAATTTTCTATTTGTTTCGTATCTAATATACGTGTTTATGTTGACTTTAATCCTAGGCTAACTTTACCGCACTACAACTGTATGTACTTCATATTAATGAATATTTCGCTCCTTTTCGCAATTTTCAGAGAGTAAATATGAATATGAGAACTACAACATGTGCGAGTGCGTACCTTTCAGAGGATAAACACTTCTCGTGATTTGGGTCGTAGGCCGCTACACTTGCCGTAGGATACGATTGTTTCCCGTGTTCTTCCTCGATCTCCTTGGCAAGAATGGGGTCAGCCACTAGCAAACGCGGCACGTTTTCGTCGAGCAGCTTATAGCAGAACACATATATCGCCGTCTTGCTCAGGCCCTGTCGTAGCAAATATTCGCTTAGTTTATTCGCGCCGACATGAACAGTGCAAACATATTAAGTCAAAACAGGCTACCTAGTTAACGCAGAAGTTAGGTGTTTGCATGTTTTCATTTATACAGTGTAACATTAGCCCAAAATTAAAGATCTTAAAACTTCGCGAAAGATATATATATATATATATATATACATATAATAAGCGTTGTGTGTATTCCATTATCATCGAAAAAGAAATAAAACAGCAGCAATTTCGAGAGAGAACTGCGTCAGATACGTACCTTGTTCGTTTCGAGTCCAGCAGTTAGTTCGTCGAGGATTCGTTCGCACTTTGACACGGTTTTGGCGTTGTTTCCCGCTAGCAGCTTTTCCTCAACGGCCTTGAGTAAGGTTGAAAGTTGGTCATCCGACACAACCGCGGCGACAATGCGGAACATGTCGAGAGATTTGACACGCTTCGCTTCGTCCGTTTTAGCCGTGATAGCTGCCACGTCCTTTTCAGCAGCAACCTCACCGAACTGCTCCTCGAGGCAAATTTCAAGAATATCGTCCACGCACTCGTCAAGATCACCCGTCTGCATCTGGCTCTGTACCGCCGAGAGGACGGCGTGCGTCGTGAAAGACAACACATGCAGCTGGAAGCCCCGACTCAACAGCGAGCGCATTTCCCGGATCACGTACTTCAGATAGCTGGCCAACAACAGAAACAAGCAAACCGGTTACAAACATACGCTAGGGGTCAACGCGAAAATTATGTGTCTAAGGCAGCTTTAGGTCCGGGCAGTCCTATAGAACAGCACAGAGTAGACATGGGTATGCTACTATTTACTTAACGCAATAGCCTAATATTCGGTAATACCAAAACGCACACACAGATATTATATATATATATATATATACGCAAAACATTCGTTAGATTTTTTGCTCTAAAGGAGCAGTGACACTAACCAGGGCCCAAGAATAGTTATGATCTTGACGAGGGCACTCCGGGCAGCTTCTCTAACTGGAAGCAGACGAGATTTGAGAAAGACGACGACTTTGAGCAGCACCGACGGAAGATTTCGATGTAGGAACGTCTTGCTCGGTAGAAGACTAAGCAATTTGACCATTGCCACAGCAATCGGTACGCGAAGTACGTCATTTTCTTCATTGTCGTCATCTTCATCCGCGGAATAGTAACTCTATAAACAGAGAATAAGTGATTTTACTCCTGAGATGTAGTACGGGCCTTGCTTTAGCATACAAGCTAGACTTAAAAAATAGCTACATTGCTACGGACCCCCACGAGAGCTGAAGTGTGCCGCAATTTCTAGTCAAGTAGCCCAGTGACACGATTAACATGAATATCGGGTTAAATATGATTCGCATTATAAACTCAACACCGTTTGTGCGCCAACTAACTTCACATTGACTTCAAATGTAGCGGTTCTATTCAACACTTGACGGTAGGCAACCAAAGTGAGTGTTTGGACAAGATAAAGCGAATAATAAATACCTTTCTGCTGATAGCCGACTGTAGTCGGGTTAGAAGCATGTCCTTGAGTGTCTGGAGTATGTTCTTAGCCATTTTGATGTCGACCACCGTTACACTTCCATCTGGCGGCAGCTGTGAATCGTCTACCTCATCGCCGTCTAAACGAGACGTAACACCTTTATCGCCTTCAGCACCAATGCCGGCGTCCGGCTGTTCCTCGTCGAAATCCATCTCAGCATCCAGAGATAGCGGTACGTCTGGTGTGGGCAACGCAAGCCGCTCTTCGAGAGAAAGAAGGCCCCCGGTCGTTGTCGTCGTGGTCTCTTCAAATACGGAAACCAGCTGGCTGAGATCGAAGTGGAACGCATCCAGCAACGTGACGACAATCTTTACCACACATTTTTGGTTGGCCCTAATCGAACAGAGCTCTTTGTTCGTTAACAATGTAATATATTTGTCCACGAGGCGAGCATAGCTTCGCCATGGGAGCTTTCGTGCCAATGCGCCAAGAGCCTGTATGGCCGATTCAGTAATGCCCTGCTTCGCATACTGCTCCTTCAACAGGAACGACTCAGTCAGTGGCAGAAATACGTCCGTGATGCTTCTTGGTGAGACGTGTCGCTTTGCCAACGTTGACGAAAGGCGATTCAGTGCACGTGCACGCCGATGCATCTACAGTCAATAACATGTTCACGTTGTTACTGATCTTTCACAAATATTCCAATTCACATAACTCAGCCGCCCCAATCAGCGTACCCAATCAAGCAACAAATTGATTGTTGATGCAAATAACGTAATAAAACCTATCATGAACGATCATTAAAATTATATGAAGAGTGACGATGACAATCATCACAAAGTCTCTTACACAACAGTTCAGCAGTACATGTCAGTCATAGTCGTTAACCGTGATATATTGTATACAATGATTTGATAATTTCCAAGCCACAGCCTTAGGCCTAATGAAACACTGACTCATTTTTGCTTGTTTTGATATCAAAGACATGCCGAAATCGAAGAAGCTAGTCAAGTCAATTGCGTTACAACATTACAACGTTGTTCAAGCAATATGTGCAAAAACATCACTAGCTACAGTCAAGCAAACGCCTTAAAACTGTGTGTTGTAGTTCTTCCACTAGTTACGTATCTACATTTTACAACAAGTGAGGCTCCAAATCGGAAGTGCATACAATTAGAAAGAACAAACGATACTTACAGGCGAATGTACATATCAAGACTTTTAGGATAAAACGACAAAAAAGATACTCACAAGTTGAGATATACCTTCACTAATTCGATCTGTGTTGACTAAAGTCAAGGTCTGTAGTTACATATATTTCTAAATCACGTATGCGGTGGACGGATTTCGTTAACTGTATAGTCAAAATCCTACTTTTTAATACAATAACCTGGTAGGAAAGTAGCAAACCGTTCTCGGTACTCCACCGATAAATAGAGAACTAAGGGTTTAAATCAGCAGAATGTTCTATATATTTGACATTTGCAGTAGACACATTTTTATGTAAAAAACAAACGTCTCATATAAAAAAAAATATAAAAATCTCTCATATATAGTCCAGTAGTATATTTAGATCCACGTAGACTGGGATAAAGGATAAACAGGTCTCTATGCTTTACGAACACTTTACGAACCTGAATGTGGGCAATGCATTCAAAGAAATCTTTTTCCTTTTCCGTGTCCTGGAAGCTCCTAAGCTCTTGAAATGCTTTCCGTTCCCCGCATGTAGAGAGGATATGCGTTAGAATCTTAACACTTTCATGACGGGTCGTCTCCTCGGTGCTTCGGAAGCCTCTTTTCAGTGCAGCGTATATTTCTTGTTCAACGCACGTCTTGAAAAATTGCTCTTGTCCCTCGCTAAGGACGTCATTGCAGAACGTGATAATCTTCGTCAGTGCATGAGTCCCAGCATCCCTGAGGGACAGATCGCTGCTGCTTAGCGAGGCATATAGACAATTATGAAGAAGCGGAAGTGTAGTGTTCACCTGAGGTACCTTCATTGCCTCGATTAGAGCTACAAGCTCTCTGAATCCTTTAATTCTCTGCAGGTAATTTGGTTCCTCGGCTAGCCTTGCATCCCACGAGTTTACTTTTCCGAGGATGTCGCATACTTCAGAATTGATTGCGGACATCTTCGTCGAAAGCACTTGGAACGTATCGAGGAGCACGTTACGACTCTGTCGTTCTCGCACTGCCGCCCACATTCGGCTGAGAGGCAGAAATACGTCTTCCACAGAGTCGGCCATTACCACGAGATTTTTGATGATACACAGCGTCTCGTGTTCTGATGTGTTATCGTTATCTTTGCGAGTCCGCCTACATACAGTGGGTACAATGAGCGATAGCATGTTGCTAGCCAAAGTTTGATCCGTATTATACTTGCTCAGCTTGAACAGAATGAAACGATCAACCGGATCCATGGGCCTTCTCTGCTCCTTCATTAACTTTAGAGGACGCGACAAAATGACGTATGTGAATGGCATCACTAGCCGGAACCCTAACGCTGGCTCAGTGTTGCAGTGCAGATCTATGTCATCGAATGAATAGACTATTCTAGCAGCGTTGGCATCGGCTTCGACATCAGACAGCAGCATCTTAATGGCGTTCCGGATCGAATTGACTACGCCTTGATGGACTGAGTCGGTACTCAGGACAGTCATTAGGTCGGTGAGGATCGTACGTGTGGGGTCCTCCCGAGACCTAAGCCCGAGCAGGAACTGTAGATGTTCCTTCGACGCAAAGCACAAAACTAATCGAAATACACGAGCTGCTTCATCAGTCGGTCTCCGTATAAGTTCACTCAGCTGAGGCCACATATACTGCTCGAAGAAGTGATGCACGTCCTCGAGAGGCATCGCAAAACGGTCAAGTGTGCTAAAGAACTGGTGAATAAGATCAACGCAAAGCATGCGAACTCTCTTGATCGAGTGCGCGTAGAAACGGTTTATCTCTAGAGCACGCTTCGTAACCAGATTGGAGTAGCGCAACACCAATATAACAGAGCGAAGCAGCAATGGTAGACAGGATGGCAAAATGCCCGCCATATGGTTGAGAACGTGGCGAATATTGCTCAGGACTCTGAAACGATCATCGTTACAATAACATAATCAGACACAAATCCGATTTTAAATAAATATGTATGTAAATATAGTGCATAATATATATATATATATCCTTAATTAACAGCAACCCCCATCGGTGGTACTCACTGTCGTATGCGTCTTAGAGGCATCGCATGCTCAGGGTCGAAAGTGACCGTTGAAAGAAGTTGTTGTGTTGAGATGTCAGTAGCGGTCTCTGTACACAGGTTATATCTCCGTAGAGGGAGTAGAATGAGTTCAATGAAATATATGAGGTCAGACTCGCGTGAGCTTGCCAGAAAGCGAAGCACAGACGAATGCTTCGACACCACCCGAGACTTCGAATTGTGACCCGTCTTCTTAGTCAACATCCGTCCAAAGAGTAGACGCATGGCGTATGGCAGTACCTGGTAAGAAAGAACGAACATGATAACGGGGAATACATAGTTAGGTGCTTAAGATCATCGCTTTGATAAAATTCATGTCCTTATGACTACCTTGTGTTAGGCAACTGTCAACACAACGACTTGTAGGGACTGAGCGGTCAAAGTTAAATGACGGTCGTCCATGACGTCTCCATCAATGAATCATACTAACGCTGATCTAAAAACGATCTCTTACAGTTTGGCTATCTTCAGAAACCTTAATAGGGTTGGACGTAAAGTCGTCTCTCCACGAATATTGAATGTTGCTTACTCCTCCATTTTAGTATAACTTCTATGTTCGTGTTAGAATTGATTGATTGGTCAGCTTTAAAGTGCCTTTGATAGTCATAATAAACGTTCTTACTTATTAAACCTTACTTCTTTATTAAAAGAAGTATTCAACTCAATTGAAACGTTGGATAATACGTAGATATGTATCGTGGAAAATAATAAACCGTTTTTTACGGTTTATCATTCGCCAAACGAAAACTAAAGAACAAATTTGTACGGTAAAGTATAACACTTGATTGCTCTAAAGCTAGGTAACACAGAATCGAAATATTGCATACCTGCTTCCTTTGCGTTTCAGTCATTGCACAAACGCTTTTATAGCTTTTCTCCATTTCACCTTGGTATTGAGGCAATGGCTGACAAGAAACAGCTTTTCCGGCGTCCTCGCAGCCGAGGTTGTCGCGTGCCAGGAAGCACTCGTTGAGAGCGTTCCTCCACTGCTTGTCGTCGAGAAGCTTCAGAAACTCCTCCCGGTAGCCATGCAACACACTGACACCTGCGCCATAAACGCCAAAACAGGATAGATAACGGTCCCGTTCCTCTAGCCATCCTCCAGATACGCGCAACCGAACAAGAATTCGGGCAGCGGCAGCAAACTGCTGTTCAACTAATATGTCGCTGAATGCTGTTGTTACAGCAAACTAATGTTGAGCTAATATGTCTTACTGTTACAGGAAACGACTGTTGAACTAATATGTCTAACTGCTATATGAAACTAATGTTGAACTAATATGCCTCTTACTGTTACAGCAAACTAATGTCGAGCTATTATGCCTTACTGTTACAGCAAACTAATGTTGAACTATATGTGTCATGCTGTTGAACTGATATGTCACAATTGGAGCGGTACCAGTCGACATCGAGACGTAAACCGACTGAATTAAGACTAACTAGTAACGTAGTTACTCAAATGGCGTCGATGCTGCTCCACTAGCAACCAATCGTTGATTAAACGTGCATAGCCGTTCCTATTTACCACATACAGTTAGTATATACTTACCGCAGGCTAGAAGAGAGTCGAGGGCAAGCTTCTGCATTGCAGCTTCCGGGAACATAAGCAGATCGCAAAATCGTTCTTCAAGTTGTTCTCGTTTCGCCGCCTCCATGTGCCCTAAATTCGACTGCGCCATTGCGGCCAGAGCAGCTTTCAGGCCCGCAATAGGATTTCTTCCGGGGGCGATAGTTTTTCCTCCTTTGACTTTGACACCGTACTTTTGGTGCGCAGTGAGCGACCTTTCCCTGGTGACGCCATCTGTCATACTTGCACTATCCTCCGGCAGTATATTGTCGACGTCCTGGTCACTACCATCCTCATTCACATCATCTTCAATGATTATGGTGTTGGTTTCGGCTGACTGCTTGGACTCAATTGGATCTTGATCCTCGGGCACGTCCATAGCGCATTCATCGTCTTCTGATTTGCTATTTTGCAGAACGTTTTCACTTGCAATAAACTCTGACCGTGGTCGAAAGTCAATTTCGTATAGGCTCATAAAGTGCTCATAGGGAACATTGCTAATGATGGCGGAATCCTTCACTTTCTCGATAATATTCCACAGGAACACTCGGTGAAGATCATGATCGACGCGCTCGTACATTTCGGTGACGCTCAAAAGCTCCAGCAAAGCAGAGTTCGCTGTTTCGTTCGGAATAAGTAGACTAGTGTCGCCTTGGGCTCCCCTAATGGCCATGCTAGTTTCTTCAAGTTGACGATCTATGACATGCCAGAAGCCCTCGTAGTCCGAATATGTGCCAATAATCTCCTTAACAGATCCCCACAATTGGCTAAAGTTGATATAGAGTTGGCCGCAGAGAAATGCTAGTGCGCAGCGGCAATATTTCGTATCCAGCGAATTCTTGAGTACCGTGTCGAACTTAAGCTTGTCTATCATATTAATCCTATTCTTAAATTCATGTAGAGTGACAGCAACACCTTCTAACGCCAACATGTAGCGGCACACCGCGAATTTTCCTTTTGGCACATATTTGTCGGCCGGCTCGAAATGCGAAAGTATTCTAAGTGACAGAAATCGAACAATGGCATATGGAGACGCCAAAAGCCACCACAATTCATTAAAGAGATCTGTCTGCAGATCTGTCTTGTGGGCGCCAGTGTTACTGTAAAGTGCGAGATCCATTGTCCTTAAAACGAAAGGAACTTTATGTTTTTGAAGCAGTGGCAATATGATGGTGGGTTCGACCTTAGCTTTTAACGCCACTAGGCTCCGTACGCTTTCTTGAATGCAAGCCAAATGAAGCAGGTCAAAGTTTTTCTGAGCCAGTAAGTTCACAAGAGAGACTTGTAGTTGCTTCACAATTTCTGTGACACCCCACAAAGCTTGAAGATGACGCACCAAACAGCACGAGGCCCAAAAACACTCTAGATGTTCCACTGATTTTGCTTTCGAGTCAGTTAGTGACAGGCATGTGAAAAGGTAATTCGCTAGTACGGTTTGTTCGATATCCTGCAGATATGCAATTGGCCTCCAGTGTAGCAAGTCCGGGGCGCAATGAATAGTCGACCCGGCCAACGATTCTAGCTTCGAAAGAAGCCGTAGAGCCATTCTGGGTTCTTGCTTCTCACAATACGTCCAGAATGCCGGTATGACATCCTGCAACAAAGAGCGTGGCTTTATTTTAAATCTAAGTCGTGTACTTAAAATACATACGGTTAATACTTTTTGATACTTCAAAGCTTGAATCATCAATCTTGAAAATCAATATGTCCCACAACAACAGTAGTGCAGCAGACGACTCGAACATATACAAATACATTCTTCACTAGACAATAGGAAAATTAGACATACTTTGAAAAGTATATCTTTGTGTGTCATTCTTTAACATTTTGTTTTGGAAGACATACCATCTCAATAGAATGCCAGAAACAAAATGTATGATATCAAAATATAACTACCTTGTGAAAACATTGCAGTTTAGACAGTTTATCGAGAAACTCAATAAGACAGTCTTCTTCAGCCTTCTGCTTGGACTCTCGGAATGAGTCTAAAATGGCTCGTATTGACGCTTCTGTTGCTCCTCGTCTTTCGCAAACCTTCATCTGAAACGGGAAAGGATCGTGTGACATAGCAAACACGAGGTCATGTTATGAAGTGGCCCATATTAATAAAATCAATTATTTTAATATAATAATAACATCAGTAAACTTCCGGACTATAAATAAGATAGTACAAAAAGATATACGAACCACAAGGCCCACTGCATCAAGCAAATGCACGACGGCTTCCTCTGGACAGAAGGTGAACGCTTCCGCAAATGTCAGACAGATCTCGTCTGGTCGCAGGCTAACAAGTTTGCCATCGCCAAATGCGATAACCTCCTCGTAGCATTGACACAACGCTGCAAAATGCGATGGTGTCAAATCCACCGTTGAATGGAAACGTTCCTGTAAAAGTATTCGTTGGGTCAGTTACGTAACCAGTGCACTCTATAAGCAATGATTTAAAGATAGAGAAATTGATTATCTGTTGTGTCTAAGATGCTAGCAAATGGTCATAGATATGTATATAGAATTTCCAGTAACGTACTTTCAGGGTGTCCCAAATGAAGCCACTATGCTCTGGTGCTAGATGATTACAGAGCAGTTCTAGCATCGTGCGGACAATCTGAAGCCTCGTCTCAGTGGCGTCCCCAGTTGACCGGTGTGTGAGCCTTTGAATAATCAGCGGGAAGACCTGCTCCGAGCAAGAGTGAACACGAGTTTTCACCCCTTTCAGCATCTCGAAGAAAAGTACGCCCAAGCCACGTGCGACGTCCGAGTCTCGGTCGGCGTGCGCGAACATCAGGTCAAGAAGACCAGCCTTGTCGGGCACCTTCACAAACGCACACACACGAAGCATTTACATTAGCACTTTTGTTGTCGTACTCTTGCTAAATATACATATATGTTATATATATATATATATATATACACTCAAGCCAGTATATAAGGTCATCTATACGTTGTGATGCATGCACTGCAGTCCTCATGGACCTCAGTGGTCAAGCACATCGAGCAATACCAAACACACCAAAGTAACCGTAAAATGTATCTTGTGTACACATTGTAACGGGAGTACAATGGAGCAAAAACATATTTTAAATTACACTGATATGCTAACTGAGAGCGTTTTCGTTGCCTTGAATTCTATCAATTAAATTGTAGGACAACTCAATTTGAAAAGGTAAATACAATTTTATTATTATTATTATTATTATTAATTTTGTAAACATGCCGACTATGGCAGGCGACTCCGTTCCAAATGTGACGTAGCTTAAAGATTCGTTATCGAAATGACCAATACTTATTATACGATTATATGGTGAGTGACCAGACATCGCTGTACAAAATGTACGATTGTGAAAGAACAAGTTGTTTGATAGAAAAGCTAAACATACCGGCGTGTTAAGAACGAAAATTGCGTCTGTAATGCATCCAATGTGGGCTAGCAGAAGGAAAATTGTCGTATTGAGAAATCTTTGTAAAAATCTAGATGCGATGTTGTCTCTTTTTTGAGTGTAAGTTCAAATTGAAAATGAACCATTTTGCTCGAACTCGCGGAATAAGTTGACGTTGAGGACGCCCAAAATAAGGTACGACACTTTTTCGTTTATAGGAAATAAGACTTTACAAACGAGGGATCAGGGTCGTCAATTGGCGAGATGTCAGTGAAAGATTGGGAGACTATGTTGATGCTTAAGTAAGAACATTTGTTCTCGCAAAATTTTGCTTTCGCTTCAGATAGAAAACGGCAAGAACTTTTGTACCCCAATCTGCGAGTATATGATTTGTTCAAATGAAACGTGCGACAACGTTATAATCGCATATGGTTGCGCGATCATTCAGGATTGTAACATAACGTTGCAAAAGTGAATCGCAGTTTGCGTTAGCCAATTCACTTATTCGTTGAAAGCATACCAAGTTAATTTACAGTGTTGTGAAGATGGCTGCACCAAGAACGGAATAGCGCGCAGTACGATTTTTATGGCTGGTGATTGTAACACCGACATTTATTGTCGAGTGGTTTCTAGTCGGGGCACTGTTTAGGACAAACCGCTGTAAACACATTGTGTAAGAGTTTTCGTGAACGGCGGAAATCATCTCTCGATTATTTTAATTCACAGCAATAATAGATTCAGTGCCAATCACGGTGGTCTGGGCAGGTCCGATCGTCATCTCCGCCCTTCACGAAAACTCTTAAACCATTTGTTTACAGCCGGTAGTTTTAAATAGTGATTACCCTGACCAACCACCATTCGACGACAAATGTAGACACTACAGTCATTTGCCACTAAAATCCCTCTGCGCGCTGTTCCGTTCGTATTCATTACTACCACGTGTTATTAACCTTAAATGCTCTCACACGACCAGATGAATCCACTAGACGCGACCTGCAATATATTTCTTACATCCGAACGCCCGGTTACATCTCTGAATGATGGCCCTATCGCTGCTTAAATTATGACGTGTCCATATTTCATTTACGCAACCCATGTATACATGTATTGCAAACCCACAGTCCGTTGATCTCTTGAGGGCGCTTAGAATACCCCATTATCAACTCAGAGTTTATTTATGTAGAGAATTTAAAGTGTAGACAAACGCATTCTCTCCCAAAAGCCAATTTATGAATTTACGGCAAAAGAGATTCAAAATCCTCTCTGGAGGCGATATAAAATACAAATGGTCATGAACTAGCATCATTCACTTCACAAACTGAATGCAACCAGCTATTCAAAAATATCATTACTAGAACAATGTATATAGAATATAGGGATATTAAAGACATGAAGAGCACTGGCCCTTCGTCACTTCATCATTTCTTTATTTTACGATTAATAGGCCATGATCGTGACAGTGACATAATAACAAAGCACGGTGTTTTTATTATTAAAAACGGTACATGGCATGAATGGTAGTGAATTGAACGCGCTAGAATTCTAGAATTTGTCCAGCAACGAAATAACAGGTAGTCCACGCTAAAAAGAATATAGTGCAAACATATGATTTGGACATAGACTACGTAATGAAAATATCTAATATAACCCCCTGAGAACAACATGTGCATTGGTTCAATATCAAATACTGTAGGTATCCAGGTACGCATAACGCAACCATACCTTACGGAGTAGGAATGCAAAGCTTTCGGCAGCAAAAGCTTTGACGTGGTCCTTGTGCTCTTCGGAGAGCAGCGGGACGTACAGCGCAAACACCGCCTTTATATCATTCACCATCAATCTGTCCGGAAATTGTATTAAAAGAAATATTTTAGTTATATATATATATATATATATATATATATATATATATATATATATATATATATATATATATATATAAATTCGCAATTGCGGCCGCCTGCCACTCCTCTTGAAATCTACGTATTTCCTTTATTAGGCTCACGCGACGAAGCAATATTCTAGAAGAAGCCAGACAAAAAATCGCTACATGTTCTTCCTCCCTGTTACTAACTATGCCTTTTCGTCGAAGGTAGTAAATTGTTCGGTATTGCTCAACTCTACTATCTTGGAACTCGAATGTTTTGAAAGCTGTGACAAAATGTTCAATGCAATATCATAAAACTGTATTGTGTTATATAACGAAACCGTATGAACTATTGCCGATTATGCCTATTTAACGCTTTGGCTCTTTCGATGACTTTGCATGGTATTTAAATTCTATCGCCCTGTCCGCCGAAGGGCAATTTTTTGGTTTTAAGCCAAATTATCAACAGCCCTTAAGAGTTGTCTTACTTAAAAGCTTAAGCAACCAACCTATCATGCATTACGAAACTCAAGCCACGAATTAAGCTCCTGGACTCCAAGAAATAGCCAAAGGACGAAGACTAGTATCTTATTACAAGATTTATAATAATACAGCAAATCAAATAACACAAGACATTTTTATGCTAAAGACGTTTTCTATACACTGGTATACATCAAGTTAGGACCGCTTCAAAAGTCACGAAGAATTAAAACTATATAAGCATATAAATACGATTAGAGCGTGCAAGCATGGGGTCACTTCTACCCTGCATGTATGAGGTTCTCACACACTGCGTGATGTCCACAAATTGAACCGCTTAGATACATTCAATTTACTGTTTGCCCACTATTGCCAAGCTTCATTCTCTATTATTAATCTGAAGAAGCACGAGTTGATAAGAACATGTCAGCAGAAAATATTCTAATAAAGCTATATTCTGTAAACAGATAAAAAAAGATTTTTTAAATATTGTAGTCAGGTTCACTATCACACATATTGTGTAGAAATAGTACAGTTAAAAATTAAATGTTAAAATATTCATGATCTAAACTGGGAACTTAATGAGTATCCTGCCTTGGATTCGGCACTTTTAAATTATATATATATATATATATATATATATATATATATATATATATATATATATATATATATATATATATATATATATGTGTGTAAAGTGTACCAACCTCCACTGAAACTTGAAAAGATATGCGAGAGCGGTGAAAACCTTCTCGATGGTGTCAGCGTCTCTCTGTCGCAGATGGGTCATAGTGATGACCTTAAAAAAATCGGCAAATTGGGGATAGAACTCATCCTGAAGATCCCGGGCCAAGGCCACGACCAGCTCAAGAATGGCTTCAAGCGACGTCGAGTCCTTCCGACTGAGCTGTAGCTGCAATAACTTGAAAATGGCTAACGAAAGCCATGAAAATAATACAGAGGTGATTACGTTCAAATCATGTTAGAAGCGGCAGCAAATTAAACTCTTGCTAAATGTTTTAAATAGTTTATATGCAAATTCAATTTAAACAGCAACGGCAATAGAACATCTCTGCATATCATCATCATCAAATTGTTTTATTGACATGCTTTTTTACCGGCTGTCACAATTTATTTCAAAGTCATATTCCATTAAAAATACATATCGTTTTAGCACCCGAATTTGTGAAGTGTAACCACAATATTATACACATACACACAAACCTATATGACATATTTTTGCTGTATACCCATTGCATACCCATATCATAAAGTAATTTCATCTTGCATAGCACAATTGATTAGATACGGACTAGGCAAGAGCACATAATATAATAACAGCAACACTGCACACACACATATAATTTTCAATGCAAAATAATGCACTCCAGACTAACACACAAAAATGACTGTACATTTTATCATTTTACCATAATCCGCCAACCAGGTATACTTGTTTGTACGCGTTGCGTTAGTCCGAGTCACTCTCGATGTCCAGATCTTAATCTATTGCATCGACCGATGAATTTAACTCCGATGTTCTAGGAAAATAGTTTAGATTGCCGAGGTTCAGACGACCTGACAACATGAAGGTTTGGAATATCTTTAATTTGATTTAAAATGACTTATTAAATGTATCGATGAGTTTAAAAAGGGATCGTAAAGGGATCGTGCATCCCTTGTTTACCTTGCTTGGCATGTAACAGCTGGGGCAGGGTGTGAACATCGGGCCCAAGGATATTGGCCAGCTCTGTGAACTCCTGTGTGCAATTAAGCTCGAGCCACTTCTCGAGAGCTTCACTGAAGTGCGTTCCAGTAGGCTCGGCAGCGCCATACTGTCGGGACCGATCAACTCGGTGGATGACATCGACGCTGATCGAGGCGATCCGTTCCGAGAACGACTGAAACATACGTTTTTTCGGTTTTGTTGTTTAAAGTGCGTCTTATTTCCATCTTCAGACGCAAATGTGGCAGTTCTATCAACGCTACGACACCCGACGACGACGACAACGACCACGACAACGGCGTAGAGGCAAACACTGTTTGTGTACGAATTTTCTCTGGTTCGTTTTATTACCGGGTTATGTTTACTAATTACGTCGTCGACTTACTCTTAATGCTTACATTTTTGATAGCACTGACATAAAAATTAGATATATGTCGTTCAAAATATTTGCAAGCGTATATTTATATATAAGCCAATGTGTAGGCAATACCGTACACGCAGTGAACAAACAGCTTTACTGCAATAAAGTTCCTATTTTTAGGTAGCTTCTATTTTGAGTCCACCAAACTTTGTGTATGAAGTGTTCTAGTCTCGTTTGGTCTCATACGCTGTAAGTAGGCAACAAACGTGCAATATATTCTCATTATGTCCGGCTAGCTCCACAATTGTACACATTCGAGCATAGACATTTGATTCAACTTTTCAGAAAATATACGATATAATGGTTCGTTTTTTTTTATTGCTTGCAGTAATAAAAGTCCAATAACGAGCTCATATACACTACAAACATATAATATTATGACACTGATTGATACCCATAATGATTGAACTAAACCGTCTATTTAATGACAGGTGTGCTTGATTTGCCTTACGAAGGCGTCAGTCTGTATATAGCAATTGAATATTATTTTTCTATAACTTTCTTATAAATACAAAAAAATACTATATATATATATATATATATATATATAAATATATATAGACACATTTTTACCTTAAATCGAATCTCCTCGCGACCCATGGTTGCACATACACAACAGAATACGTAAGACTGACACTGGAATCAAGTCCGGTCAAGCACGGTTGTGTGACACAGCGGATTACCGGGCCGTCAGGCTCGGCAGTGCTAAGATTTCTAAGCACGGCCAAAGGAGACACATGAGGGAGAGGCTCTTCCGTCGAAGCTAGACTCTTATCTCTTCTCTATGCTGACAACACTCAAGCGAACGTACCGGGATCATGCTTGAAAAAAATACACAAAACCAACATAGAACAAGTGCCGGTCGGCACGCTCCGAACACGACTTCAATTCGGAATCACGAGGGTCAGAAACGGTTTGCAAACGCGCGGTTTGCAAGATCAATCACCATTCGTCTGGGCATCACAGCAGCACTCTTAACCACATTCGAAAGTAAGTAGCATTTATATTGAGTGAACTGCCAAAACAAAAGTGCATCGTGATCTCTCGTACTGGTCGAGCATGTGAAAGCCGATCAGCAGCACATCAACGATAGCGCCACACATAAATACTAACATTCGAATGTTCGAATTTCGAACACGTGTGTTGCGCCTCTGTGCATGTGAACTGAGCCGAATTTTAAATCTGACCGCCATTGACCAGACGCTCTCCTACTGGATCGGTCATCGATCGGTTCGGGCTCAGTGTTTAGCGCGTGGAGTAATTCAAACAAGCGCGCGAATCTGTGCTATACGCATTCGGACTTTGTCATAAAAACCTAGGACGTCACACAACATGTAGGAGAAAGGCCAAAGTACACACACAATTATGTTATATAATTTATACCTTAGTTGTCGAAATAAAATGTATTCTTTTTGGTCACCATCCCAACCTGGTTGGCCTTATCGAATCTGCAAGAACTTAACACACCTGAGGCTAGGCATCCAACTTGCTCATTGTCTCCTCGGCCCCAAGTACACAATCAAGGTTTGCACTCTGTAATTTAGGTGCTATCTTGTGGAACAAGTTGCCTAGTGACATTAGGACACTTATATCGCATAGTCAATTCAAAAACACTGCGAGCAGGCACTATCTAACCTTACTTGCGTCTGATTAAACCATAGCTATGTATACACGTACACAATCCATAGATAAACAATTGCAATAACGCAAGATACTACGGTGATAATGTATAAAATCTTACTGTAACTTGTACTATGCGTCGCACTAGCCTGTGGCTATATGAAGTTATAACACAAATGAGAAACTACAATTAAGTATTAATCAACAAGTCATGTCATATCATAACAACCATTGACACAATAGCGCCTCAGGACACAATCGTTAAGATTTTTTTTATTTGCAGCAGCAGTACATTGGTAATGCTGCGCAACTGCTCATTAGCGTGCACCACTCGGTAATATTCACTTGTCTAACTTTTGCCTAAATGGAGTTCGCCGTTTATCAAAAACCAAACATACAAATCGCTAAAATAGTGCGTAAGTTTTTACTAGCATGCATTTGCACAATCGCAAACAGAGACTCAGTTTCAGACTTAGTTAGTTACGCAGGTAATTTACTTTCACGAGCTCCAAGGATGATGAGGTGATTCACGTACCACGTTTTCATAAGATAGATGGATCGAAAGGTTTTGTTATTCTCATGAGTGGTTTACATTTACAGTGGTACAGAGGTTCACAGCTCCTCAAAGCCATCAAAGGCTAATATGGAGTGTTTATATTGCATTTTTTTTACAATATTATTTATTGTCATTATGATTAGTGTTCGGGCTACCTAAATAGTATTGCTTAGCTTATTTTGTTTTAATATTGTCAAAGAAGTGGTGGCGCGCACATCTGGGGGGAGCTTGTTCATAAAAGGCTTTTCATAGCTTAGCACACAGAGGGCTTGTTATATTTCACAAAAGACTTGCATTAGAAATTGAGTAAAAACGTCTGATTTGATAACGATGCAATAGTGTGATGATTTTAATAGAGGCGAACAGCAAGCGATGCCAATGAAATTTAAATGTGTGCTAGAGTGGTACCAAGCGATGCTCAGATGCCTTGCGGGACGATGTAGAAGCATGTAGGCGAACGTGTATTCGCTAACGGTCATGAAGTGAGTGACCAGGAAAACAATCAAGACATTACGTTTTCTAGAAACTCTGCGGTGACACTTCACCGAAGACGATTTCAGCGCGACACATATAGTTAGTTACATTACGAATCTGAAATATACGCTATGTTGGATGTTGTAACTAAATTACGTTCGACGCGAACAGTAGCAATACCTCTCATGTTGGCAAAACTTCTCATGCTATTATGAGACAATAACATATTTTCAATCAATAGAATCACGCACAATGTTTGCAGATTATAACTGGCGTTTTCCTCTTTTTCTTTAATTGAAATTAACACATGCATATTTTTGTGTTTTTATGGATGCTGCTATTTTCATTTACTACGTATTAGTCACATTAGTATATTTGGGATGGTACTTTTGTATATAAAGAGTCTCATCCCAATATCTTATTCTTATTGCCTAGAGCTGTCCCAAGTATTAACCGTGAGGCATTTCAATGCCGAAACCGCTATTTTTGGGCTAATCAATGAGACAAAATTGTGAGGCGTTGTCTTGGATTCCAGGTTAGTGCTGGAGCTCATACAGATCATCTTCGTAAGAAAGTTGTAAGAAGCATCGCTACCTTGAAGAGCCGCAATATTCTGCCCCGTAACTGCCTGTTTGCCATGTACAATGCCTACGTCCATAGTTATCTGAGCTCTCCAGAGAGATCTTTGGAATGCATAATATGCGTCTTGTATATCCGCAGCAGATTTTTGGAATGACTTATACGCGTCTTGTATATCCGTTATCCTGCTTGCAAACGAGGGCTTGTGATAACACACATTATAATTATGCCTATGAAAGTTATGCCTATGACCTAGTAGTTCTCCTAAATACACAACACCACCTGCAGTTATATCTGCAGGATGCCTCCGATTTGTGCCAAGAAAATCAACTGACAATCAACATCGCCAAAACAAAAATACTACGATGTAGGTGTAGCAGATCATACGCCGTAGACGACCGGTGCTTTAAGATTGGGGGAGTAAATATTGAACTCTTCAAGTACTTTTGCTATCTGGGGATAATAGTGACCCCCGTGTGTCATTCAGCAGATATGTAGAAGAAATGTATAGCAACACACATTATAGAAGCCTACGTAGAATTTAAAGAGAACCGTAACATGGAATTCGTAGTGGAACTCTATGTCGAGGAGCTCGCTTTTTAGAGTATGCTGTTATCATAGATTCAGCGCCAACTGAACTCCTATAGCTAGCTGAATTAGAACAAATATTTTTGAATATGAAGTATAAAGAATAAGATAAGACGGCACTACGAAGAACAGCAACGCATTAGGCAAAACCCCGGCAAGCGTGCAAAAACCATAACTGCTACTTCCAAGGAGACCAGTGCCTTCAGACGCACTAATAAATGACGAAAAGTGGGAAACCCACTTCACGAGAGACGTAATAATACCAGATCAGTACCCTTTAGAAGAAGGTGTTGATTTTACAGAGGGCGAGGTCAAAGCCGCAATTATCAAAGCAAAACGGGAAATCAGCAGGACCTGATCGTATTCTCAATGACCACCTGAAGTCTAATATCGACGCTATGCGCCCTGTTATGACAAAACTATACAACGAATGTGTTCGACAAAGCAAGATCCCTAATGAGTGGAGGCAAAGCTATCTACAGCCTATGCTTAAGCGAAAGGGGGATGCAACTGACCCAAAAACTTATATATAGAGGCATACTACACTTACAAGCGTCCTTTATAAGATATTAACGTGCCTTATCATTAGTCGATTGTACTCTTACGTAGAAGACAAAATGTTGGCAGAACCATACGATTGTCTAAAGAGGCGATCGACGTCAGGTGCAGTTGCATTTGTTTTAAGCCATGTATCACGCTGCCTGTCTAACTAAGAAATAACATACACTAAGGAACCGTTTACTTTCGGACTGTTGGTTTAACATTAGGCCACACGGTTCAACGTAATAGGCTCCCTTTTTAACCTTGTTCATTACATTAGCGCACAATATAATTTTGGTAAGAATGGCGACCACTATGTACAAACGCCCGTAACGTAACAATCTACAGTTTTACCTTAACGAAACTGCGAAATGGTGCGATGAAAACAAGGTCAAGATGATTGCCCTATTTTACAATGTCTGACCTTTTTCAAGATTTGCAATTTGGGTTACATTAATTAGAAAAATAAAAACAAATATAAACAATGTCTGACCTTGTATGTACGAAAATGATCGTCTCACTCTAAAAGTCAAAGATCTTACGCTTTAGAAGAGGAAGGTCATACGCGGCCATATCAGTATATGGAGAACCACCTAAATGAGCTAGCCACTTTTGCTATCTAGACATAAGACTAGCTTTTAGGCTCTCTTTCAGCAGACATATTGAGGAGAGGACAAGTAAAAGCTACGTCTGAAGTGTTTTTATTATGCAATATGCATAATGTAGACGTAAATAAAGATATAAACTGCTTTAAAATTAAAGTACTTCCGGCAGCAACATACTGTCTTTCTACGATTGCACCATACCTGACCCTGAGCTATTTAAAAAGTCTAGAAAAGCTGAAAACTTGCTATATTAAGCGTGTATTAAGGCTCCCATAGTGCGCGTCGGCAACACTTACCTTAAGGATGTGCGGAAAAAGAATACCTTTTTTTGAAGACCTAGCATTCAACAACATACCAGTTCCAGCCAATGTTCTAGACATATATCGAGCCTATAGAGAGAACAGAAATATAAAACTTGTAGCTACGAACTGTATTGATGGCCTGTTTTTGGTTCTCAGAGATGAAAAAGCGCCATGCAACGGGACCGCTCGCCGAATCCGCAGAATAACTTGGCACGGATACCACATATGCCTAATATTGATCATCTTGCATCACATATGCAGGAAACCGAGCTGCTTCAATATTGAGGGATATGCTTGTAGCTTTTGTAGAGAGTGTGACATTGGACGCTACCATAGACGTGTGTGTGTGCAAACATTTGCGGAACTTCCCTATCATCTAGAGCTAAAGACTTGCTGTGGGACTGACGGTACTGTCGCACTGTGACCCATGCATCAATTGTCCGATATTATAGTGAAATAAATAAAAACTGAGTTGTAGATATGGGTATGCTAACGTGTGGCTGCACTCCAAGGAGTATGCGCTTAATTTCAACTACGACAAAGTAATCTATAAGTATTGGAAACGGCACAATGCTTATATTGTTGTGGTGCGGTGGTTGTACTGAGTATTGCATCCAGCGGCCCAGAGTTGTTTTCGGACCTTAATCTAGGCAAACGCATTTGGAGTCGATGAAGCAGCCCGATTAGACGCATCTCTGCCAAACCATAAACCCCGATAGCTTAAGTCAAGTGACTATGCACATGGGCGAAATTCATCGCCATCAGGCAGTTCTGGGGAAGAATTAGGTACCTCACTCTAATGTCATCCGAATACAATGATAATCATAGTAACGATATACACAACAAAATGAAGGCATGTGTATAAACAGTCCTAACTAGTCTTCGATGGCTTTGATGAGCTGTGAACTTTCGTGCAAATATAAATGGATCATGAAAATAATAAACCTATCTATGTGAAGTTAATAGACACTCAGTTTTTTACATGAAGTCAAACGTGCAACTGTATGCCAAACGTGGCAGCAAAATAAAAGCGAATACAAAATAAAGCTCTGCATAAGTTCTCGTTGCTACCAGACCCATTGCGGCCGGAATCTGTTCTGCTAATGACGTTGCCTCCTAGAAGTCTGAGAGTCTGTTTCTATGTGACCTCGATAGCGCGATAAAACGATCTCCCCTCATAACATCATTCTTTTCAACCTAGTGCTACCAGCCTAGCAATTGGTCAAATTTGAGACTCTCTCTAAAGCATTGTTAAACCGTCCGTCGTTGAGTATGTATTGCTGAAAAACTGCGGGACGGGTCAGCAGTTGAGTCGTTAAGAGCAACGGAAGTTGTGGTCGGGATTCCGATCATAAGATAGAAGTGTGCATCGTACGAATCTATGCCGGAGTTCGACTCATTAGCCAAAGCAGAAGGATTATCGCTTCGTTATCGCTTCGTCGGCGCAGAACTGTGTGTGACAGGCAGTGATCGGAGACTACCCGTAACCGTGCTCCACTGCGAATTACGCAAGCTGTACGAAACGTGTTTTTGAATTGAAATTTATTACTATGCATTGTTTGGTGTAGCATTAGGGGTCGTTGTTCAACAACGGCAGAATAGCACCGGTTTGGGTTCTATTAAATGAAAACACGGCAAGCGATTATGCAGGCGATTTCACCTCAGGGGGAACGTACGATGCGGGCGGTGGTGCAGAACAGAAACAGACAGGTCTGAATGCTATAGTATGTTCTTGTTCGTGATATTTTATATCGTCAAGCTAACGTGCTCTTCTGACGATTGACGGGTCTTTGGGTCAGTCACGTTCGTAGCAGAATGGGGCGATTTGGAGTGATCACATTTGTGTTACAGGGTCGGTCTTCTGTTAATCACTGTCAGAGTAACTTCACCTCCTAACATGTTGCACATGTTGACTCCTTTTGGGAAGATTCCATAGCCATTATTGCCCCATCGGGTACCCCACGAGTTCTTAATGATCCAATACTCTCGGCCATCGATTTTCACGAGTCCCGTGAGTAGCACGAGGTGGTTGACCTCCCCGCGACAGGACTCTTCCGCGTTGAAAATTCCTCGTCGGTAACCTTTCAACACGCTGAAAATCAAAGTATTGGTTAAAGTCACTGATGTGATTTCTCAGTCTCTTTAAGCGACTGAAGGATTTGTTTTTCAATTAAACATAACTTACGACGCGTATGCGTGCATCCTTAATATATTGACATGTCGCTATCGCAAATCTTCACGGTAGGACGTTGTCACATATATTAGGTGATCCTTCTTATTCTGTGTATAAATGGTCGGTTTTCCAGAAAGCTCTGTCGGATTTGGAGGGTAAATTCAGAAATGCATTTAAGAAATTTTATACATATCATGGTATTTCAGTCGATCATAATACATTCATATTTTTGTATAACATTTGTTTAACGCCCTCGCAGTGACAAAAATCCATCCTTGCAGGGCTTCTCGCTTTTAAATTGTAAATACTATAGATTATCAAGCTTGCTTTCCCCCAAACGTGTCGAAAGTGTTCCCCTTAGAGACTTCTGAAGTAGGCGGATCAGATTATATCTGAAGGGGCACGACAAGAACAATAAGGTAAACGGGATAACTCTGCCATACAAAGGCCAGCAACCTTCTGCAAGTCTCTATATATGCATGCGAGGGGACGTTATCATGGTGGAATACGATGCCTCTTTGATTGAATAGTTCGTGGCGCATTCTTTTTGCAACGGCTTGCTTGAAGCGGTCGAAAGACTGGGTAATACACTCTTGCTCGTTTTGTTTCATTGCAGAAATTTATAGTTCAATATACCTTTCCAACCTTACCAGGCACACACCAGCATGGTTTTGCCGGAGGCTGTAGTTAATATGCGAAAGATCACCCCATCCTCTGAATAGAGTACAGTTTACTAACTGACGGAACCTTCTGGAGCGCCTAATATATATGAGAAATATATGAGAGATTTATTAAGATCCCTGGTGCTTGAATTAATATGTGAGATATTTAGGTCATATCATGTGGTTGACTGTAAATATGGTTATTTATCCTGACGTTGTAACCACTCTTTAATTTCAGAGTCTAGAAGAGCTTAGCAGCTATATCTAGATTTTTCTCCCAGCGCTCAAATTCTTCTTGGTTTTGTTTAAAGTGGACACTTGTTTTGCTTCTCCCAGACATGGATATGTGATCAACTGGTCTTTCGTGAAGTAGCCGATATTGCATTCAAAGGTGGCATGTGTAATTGTCTCTAGGTAAGTACTGTACCCCAGGCAGATGGGTCTCCGGCTTAGAGTGCAGCCTGAGGTTCCTCGTCCGTAGCCTGACCGTCACAGAGCTAAACAGTATCCGGTTGCCAGGCACACGCCTATGGAAGTCACCCAATCTCAGCTTCGATTAATTTAGAGACATCAATTTTACTGAAGTTATCTGTGTCAGTTCTTATCATCAAGCATCGGAAGTGCTTACTATACATGCGTCAGTGGCAGCTAGCAGTGATTAGTGTGGGACTCACAAAACCACTAAACCCTCGTTTTCTCCCACCAGTGAGGTTCGCAATTGTAAAGCATAGCCTTAAACGTAGGCATGCCTAGCGACCATCTACCGCCAATCGCATTTTAAGCTGATTAGCTGGTAGCTCGCTTACCCAGAACCCGAATGTCGTAGAGATTGCAATTGCTGAAACCGGAACTGCCCGCCAAGGTATGTTTGACGTTTCGAATGCCTTGAAGCCCTAAAATCTATGTGCTGCATGCATGCTAATGCTCGGGTGTGTTATATCTTCGCCTCTAGCTTGTGAAGTAACTCTTCAAGTCTTTGACGCCAAAAATTCGCTGTACCGCCGTATTCGCTGTATTTGCTGATATCCGACAGGTCTCTAACTCCACTTGGACTTGCGTGGCTTTGACGCGCCCCCGCACAGCGGCTTGCAGAGCACTGGCACCAGCCCCCTGATACTGTCTGAATTTGCGCGTTACCTTTCTCGTCCTTGTTTTAAAGGAAATGCGGTACCACTGTGGGGAACCTCCCTGCAAGAGTGGGCCGGCAGTGTGGGGCTCCGACCCACTAAAAATTGCGTTTTTACTCCTGCTACTTCAGCGCTAATGTTCCACTTGGCAACCTACACAGGCTTCTAGACGGCTCTTAGATTTTTCAGAGGCCCTTGTCCTTCTTAAAATAGGCACGCCTACCATCCACAGGGCCAGGCGCGCCTCATGCATCGACTTGACTATTACGCGTAGGGTCGAAGCCTACAAGATTTTTAATTGTAAAGTGCTACAGGAAAATTAATCTCTTGGCGTCTACCGTATCATCGAATTACACGTAACTACTGCCTCAAACGGTAAATCCTCCAATGCTGCATCCGTCCAACTTCGGAGGTCCTTTAGGGCCCTTGTAGGTGGTACCGAGAGGTACCGCCCACTATAGCGGCGGGTCCCCAAATGCTCCTAGGGAGGGCGTGCGAGATCAACCTGGGCCGTGCCGCATATCCAAGGTGCCGAGGAAATCTAAAATACTGGTGAACTGCTGCACCTGGACAACGACGGCGGACGTGCTTAAGGTCGCGGCGGTATCTGACCCGCACTCGACGATTCGCGTCTAAGGGAGAAAGAAGCCTTTCAATCGCAGGGTAGAGATATCGCCGGAAGAGGTGCGGGAAACGATCAAAGTGCTCTTCTCCAACACCCACCGTTCAATCGCGCTCCCTACCTAGAGGTTCCAGGGGAAGAGGACCTCCCGGAGAACACTTTGCAAGAGGTGCAGGATACTGCAGCACGCCTCTAACAGGAAAAGGCGCCGGACCGAGACGGTGTCCCGGTCTCCGCGGTCTTGACGGTAATGAAAACCGCATTACCAGAAACAGTAGCGACCTCGGCGACGGGGATGCTTCGGTCGGGCTCGTTTCCTGGCTGATAGAAAGCCGCAGGCCTGGCCCTCATACCTAAAGGCCCACACTCCTACCTTTGTCGCTTTGGGCGATACAAACTGCTTAATACTTGCCGAGCAACCAGCGGTAGCGTTTAGTATGCTTATAGAAACTAATTACAGTGCACGTAGACTTTTGCATGTATTTATGCAAATGACGTGTATGTCTGTCTGTGTGTATGCACGCTTTTTTATATAAAGCCAAGATGATATAAGTGACCGTTTTACATGCGAATATGCACATCATATTTAGGCATACTGATTCACTTTCCGTATCGCACGTACTTGTTCTCTCCGTTGATGAAAATGACAATGGGGCCGTTTTTCTCAAGAAGATACGCGAGATAGTCCTCGTTCCTTGGGTCTACATACGCATAATTCAACCTCAGAGTCTGATGTCCATTATAGGCTGGACATGATAGTGACCATCTGAGCCGACGTTCATTATACGGATGCTCCTGTTCGGTGACCACACGGCGCCTTGTGAAGTACCTTACGACGTACATTGGATTTCCGCCTTCGCATCCCGAGTTCAAGCGACCATACGCGTACTTCTTGTAGGTGCACGCGACGGCTTGTTGCTCTGAGAGATCGGTTTTGCCCAGCCCGGCTTGAAGAAGCGCGGATTCAATTGCCGCAATCGCTGCGAATGCGTAGCACGACCCACATTGACCTTGGGACTGCAGAGAGCAAAGCGTCATGCTGCTAGAGTCGCTGGTTATCGAGTACAATAAAAAAAAAAGCTTACGTCGGTGACAAAAAGTGCAGTCTTTATCGGCGCAGCATATTCATGGGACTACTCTATCGTATTTCGTAGATTTGTTTCGGCTAGAGCGGTAAGCGGTGTCTTTCCGCTTGAGATTTAGTTATGAATTATGAGTTATTATTAGTCTCAGAAGATTTGCAGTCTAAGCGGTAATCGTACCTCATATCGTGCGGAAAAAACACGAAGTTCCATTTTATTCTAGTAGTTGGATAATGTTTATTTATAAATGGCGTGTGTTCTTAATTCTTCTTGTAAAGCTTGGCTCTGATTATGCAATTTGTTTTAAAGGACAATACAGGTATATCTATCAAACGCCTACGTGCTCATAAACCAATATGTGTGACGGTCTAAAAAATGAGTAGTGCCGTTTCTTACTCTCTGAACCGGAAAAAGTTTGTACACGATCGCGAGTGAAACATTGAGATATACATTTGAGGAGCATTGACCACCTTACACACCTTTATAGAAGTAACGAATCCGAGCGCAGTATAATCCACGTACTTGTACTGATATCCTCTAAGCGACGCGAAGGATTTTAATGAGCCAGCCTTTGTCGTGTCAACTTCTTGGCCTTTCCCAGTTAAGTTAGTTGAGTGTTCTGCCGGCCCATCATTCTCGACTGCCGAGCTGGGAGTTCGGTCAGCGTCAATCTTGACTGCGCTCTCGTTTACCAGTATTCCGCCATTAAGCAACTTCTGTTCGGACTCGGTCCATGCGTGGAAAGGCATGAAGTCGACGTCAAACGTAAAGTTTCGATTCTTCCGAATCGCAGCCAATTCGGTTCGAGTCGAGACAAAACGTTCCTTGAGGTGCGCCATATGTTTCGGGTCATCGTGGGCACTTCGTGCAACTGGTGCCCACGGCCTAGCAACTTTAGATAAGCCAATAAAATGATTGGACTTTAGCACAGGTTGAAATAAGTGTATTAAAGAAACATTTTTATATACAGGGTTTTCTATCCCGGTCATATATATAAATATATTTTGGTCGTGTAGGTTAAGCGATCACTAGGTTTTTAGTGTATTTGAGAGTCCCGCACTGCCCAGACCAAAAATGTGCATTATGTATTTTTGTTCCTGGCCTTCTGTTAAAAAAGAGTCTTCCATAAGTTATTAAAATGTTATTGTAAGGTTTGATAGAACTCGGCAAAAAATTATTTTTTCCAATGGAAGGAGGGGGCAAAAACGTCTTGTTAAGAAGTAAGGATAAAATCTAAAAAGTAGTTATTCTGCCTTTTTGCCTCCTACATAGTTGTGCATCTTTGTTTACGGGACAACCAAGAAGATAACGCAATGCCAGACGCAAGTTAGCAAAAAGCGAATATCCAGATTAAGGAAAGTAATAAAAAGTCGATTCGTTGTTATGACTTACATTGAAGCTTTCACGTTCAGAACCATAAAACGTTGCCATTACAATCAAAACTCCTTCCTATATAATAGCAAATTCATTGCCAATCATTTTTGTATTATATTGCTGCGTTGCGTAGCTGCCGAGTAACTAAGCTTTTTAAACAGCTGTAGTTTTTAAGTTTTACGCTGAAGCTTCCATGCTCACAACCGTAAAATTTGCTAAGACGCTTCCCCCCTCTTTCCACTGGGAAAAAATATTTTCTTGCCGAGTTTTTAATTAAATTAGGGGGAAGAGGAAACTTGTAGTACAGGGGAAAAAACTGAAATATTTAAGTCAGCACATGTAGCTTGGGGTGACAATGACTACAGGGGATGATTCTTTTTGAGAGGACTAGATATTACGGAGGAAGAAGTCTAAAAGAGGAAGTAATGCAGTAAGGTGTAAGGGCCTTTAGTAACAAGGAATATATGGAAGGCCTTGTATGTGCCTGGACTGGCCATTGCTAATGGTTCTCTGGTAAAAGCGCGGAGTTGGGAAAAAGTTAGAAACAATACAAAGAAAAGTGAAAAGATTTGCATTGAGTTGCCGTTTTAATTGCGCCAGAGGGCTTCTTGAGGTGGAAGGAAGGGCTGTTAAAATGTATACATTGGGAAATACAAAGTAAGCTGCGATTTAGTATTAAGATTAAAAGTGTCACAAATAAAATATGGGTTAAACGGATGCAGATGGTGAAGACGGTACTAAAAATCAAAGCGAGGTGGGATCGCAGAGTATAATTTGCAGCTAGGAAGATTGGGTACAATAGTCAATGAGTCAATTGAAGATATATATAGGGAACCAATCACAATTACGCCTGTAACGTATCGAATATATATGATGATCTTTAAGAATAGAGTAAAGAGTAATCTAGACCCAAATGGGAAAAAAGAAGAACGGCAGTGCGGATTTAGAAAGGGATATAGACTAGATAGTCATATTTTTTGCTAAGTCAGGTCGGGGAGGAATCGAGTCTGCAGGGACAAGAATGTGTGACAGTGTTTTAAGATCTAAAAAAACGTGATATAATGGACAGAACAAAGTTGTATCTGATTATGTTAGAGGGTGGTCTAAGGGCAAGCTGGGTGGAGTTACTAGAAGAAACTTACAGGATTAACACGATTCGAATAATAATAATAATAATAATAATAATAATAATCATACTAATTATATTATTAGAACCATAAAAGCTAATAATAATAATAATAATAATAATAATAATAATAATAATAATGATAAAAAACTCACCCCAAAAACTCAGAAAAACAGTATACTGATCGTGAAAGAGCCGCTACAGCAGAGTGCAAGTTAGCAGAAAGTGATGTAAGATCTGCCGCACGTAGCCTTCTTTTAACAGACTCCTTTGCGCCACTCAAAAGCCACACAGAGCGGGAATTGAGAAACAAGCATCCTCGTCCTAAGGATTCGGTCAGAGAGCGCTTAAACAATTTTAAAGCACCAGTACCAGCGCAAGCATGCCTCGTACTAGAAAAACGTATTACTAACGGTTGCATCAGGCCCAGGATTAGACGGTTTACGTCCTCGGCATCTGCTCGGTAGCACAGTACCGTCATCTAGGAGGCTGGTGGAAAAACTCGTTGGTTCAGCCTTGGGTGGTAATTTGCCACATTTCTGCATTCCTATCTTCTACGGGGCCAATCTGACAGCGCTAAAGAAAAAAGACGGCTCTATTAGAATTGCAGTGAACGGCGGTGCAGAAGCGGCAGTTCACGCAGTACGAGCATTTGCTGAAGCAGAAAGTCCCGTACGGGTCCTAGTTAAATTGGATTTTCGTAACGCCTTCAATACTATACGACGCAATGTAGTGCTTGATGAGGTAAGACTCAAAGTGCCGCAACTTCTGCCGCTAGCTTGGCAAAGCTACAAGAAACCGACTCTGCTGTTCTGGGTGATGAAAAAATCACCACTATTATCAGCTAGTGGAGTGCAACAAGGCGATCCGCTTGGACCTGCTTTATTCAGCCTCGAGGTATCCAGTTTAGTAGCACGCATAAAGAGCCCTCTTAACGTTTAGTACCTAGATGACGCAACGATTGGAGGCCCACTGGATCTGGTTGTGTGTGATATTATCAACGTGCTGAATTTTGCAGAAGAGGGAGGCCTAAGCGACAATGCCTCTAAGAGTGAAGCCATTACATTAGGAGGTAATGCCCAAGAACAGGATGAAATTCTGCCTTCCAGACTTAGACGAGCTGGAGCTTCTGGGAGCCCCAATAAGCTTGCGATCGATTTCAAAGACCTTTAAAACTAAGTGCACTGGACTGAAGCAAATTTGCTCTCGCTTAACGGCGATGCATTCGCAAGCAGCTCTGTGCATCTGGAGATACAGCTTGGGCTCGCCAAAACTTAACTATACTCTGCGCACTATACCAGCTATTAAATGTCACGAAGATCTTCAAGCTTATGACGGTACCGCATTTTAATAAGTTAAGAAGTATTTTAGGACTTGGTATTATATCAGCGGCAGAGCTGGCTCCCATGTGCTATGCTGCGTCTCTATTGAAATTTGGTGAACTCGCAAATACGCTGGTCGAGCTAGACATCCGCCAAGGAATCACAAGAGCCAAAGACGCTGCAGAGCTAATAGCTAGACTACAATTGGACCAGGCCCCTGGCAAGAACATCCCACACAGCATACATTGGACTCCTACAGATGCAGCGCTGCAGCTAGAGAGCTGTTAGACAGCCTTCAATCTCCAGTGGAAAAAGCTGTCTTTCTGGCAGCACGGGACACATTTAGTGGAGGCTTTCTAAAGTGTCTCCCTTCCCCGCAGCTGGGTACCATGCTGGACAACACCTCATTCCGCATGGTAACAGCTCTTCGAATAGGTGCCCCGGTTTGCAACCCCTACAGTTGCCGCGCATGTAGTACCACAGTAACTGAGGATGGGCTTTACCCTCTTAGCTGCATTAATAGCCATGGTAGAGTTTCTAGACACGCTGAAATCAATGCGATTATAGAAGAGCCTTACGCAGGGCTGGTATACCATAACAATAATAATAATAATAATAATAATAATAATAATAATAATAATAATAATAATAATAATAATAATTGGTGGCACCATCATCGCTAAACAGTGCGGACGTGTGCATGTCGAGCTCCGAGAAAACACGTCTATTCGTGTGTGTGCAGGATGGCCAACCTAGGAAGTGACATGCCGGAGTGATGCCTGTAACTCAGTGATCGGTTTGGTGTACTATGTGTGACTATGCGACAGAGGCTCGAGCAGCCATGAGGCTGTTAAGATCCACCCGAAATGGTGAAGCAAAACGAAACCATTCGCGTAACGATCCGTAGGCTCCCAGCGGCACGCCGCTGCCATTTAAATTCGATTTCTAACGGCTGCTCAGTTAAATTTGGAGGTTGGAACAGCTAATCTACAAAGTAGCGCCAACAGTGATCTCAACAACTCATCGCGCGACAGCCACAGCAACAACTTTGTCAACACTAGAGAAGCAGCAGCAATACCACATAATAATGTTAATTAATAGGATAGTGTTAACATATAATGTTATTGTTCGTAATAATGTAATTATAATGTCATGGAATATTAATGCAATAACCATGTCTATAATAGTAATGTTAACTAATTAATAATAATAATAATAATAATAATAATAATAATAATAATAATAATAATAATAATAATAATAATAATAATAATCAGAAAACTACGAGTTAACCATGAGCTCCCTACCTTCAGCCCATACAAACCCCGATCAACCCCAACTACGATCACAACAGTCATATACCTGCGAAATATGCAGGAAGTCCCTAAGGTCACTCCGGGGCTTGCGTATGCATACGACACGTCTCCATCCGGCAGATACCCGGCCTTCACTCAGTCAACCCTTGAGAGACACGTCGTCGCCTGCGTCGCTTTCGGCACAAGACGACCCGAACAGGCCATCGGATACGACCCTCGACTCAATTACGCTAATTCGTTCCCTGGCCCGGGTGCATCGAAACATTAAACTAGTCAAATACCCAGAGAAGTTAGAGAAATATGCTGCGCAGCATACGCTGAAGCACTTTCCAACTTCAACACAAGGAAAGACAACGCGTCCTGGGAGAAGCTTCTAATAATGCCAATACTCTTGCTACGCATCCCAGCACTGAGAAACAACGATCGGTCATTATGCCAAATAATCAGGAAGAACGTTACTGAATCGCGGTGGAAAACACTCGCAAGTCTCTTAGACGAGTGTAACCGTAACATTATACAGTACGACACATCACTTGATACAGATCACGACAGGGGGAAGATGGCAGAGCGCAAATTAGCTGAAGGTGATGTACGTTCCGCCGCACGGATCCTTCTTTCGACCGACTCTTTTGCACCATTTAACGATTACACGGAGCAGGAGTTAAGAAAGAAGCACCCCCTCCATTAGCAGACGCAAGCGAACGCCTAGGATCCCTCCAGGCACCAGTAACAACAAGAGGACACACCGTATATCATAAATTGGTTGTTGACGCCGTCCGATCTTTCGCCGTAGCATCTGGACCTGGATTAGATGGGCTGCGTCCCCGACATCTCCGGGACATGCTTGACAACTCAGAACCCTCATCCGGGAGACTTCTGGAAGAAGTTTGCTCTCTGGTGGCCTCGGCACTAAACGGCAGCCTGCCTTCTTCTTGCCTGACGACCTTTCACGGGGCAAATCTTACGGCCCTAAAAAAGAAGGACGGTTCAATCAGACCTATAGCATGTGGCCTTACAATCCGAAGGCTTGTAGCAAAGGTGGCCATCGCGATCAGTAAGGGATCCATAACAAAAGCTTTAGGACCAAGGCAAGTAGGGGTTTCTATAAAAGGAGGCGCGGAGGCAGCCGTTCACGCTGTACGAGCATACATCGAAACAGACGGTCCTGTGCGGGTTTTAGTGAAGCTAGATTTTAGCAATGCTTTTAACACAATACGACGCGACGTAATATTAGAAGAAGTAAGACTACACGTACCGGAACTCTTTCCACTTGTATGGCAATGCTACAGGGACCCGTCACTTCTATCCTGGTGTGACAAAGAGCCACTTAAATCAACAAATGGAGTGCAACAAGGGGACCCACTAGGCCCCGCCTTGTTCAGTCTGGGAATCTCCAGTCTAGTGGCACGAATGAGAAGCCCATTGAACATCTGGTACCTGGATGATGGCACATTAGGAGGACCGGCAGAAGTGGTGGCCGCTGACATACTTAAGGTAATAGAGTATGCAAATGAAGGAGGGACAATCCTCAATCTTTCCAAGTGCGAAGTTATAACGGTTGGGGGGGACACCCAGGAACGAGACGAAGCACGCAAAACCATTGCTGCCGTTCTACCAGGCTGTAAGCAAGTTGACCCGGCCGAGTTAGAAGTTCTTGGGGCTCCACTTAGTCCACGAAGTATTTACAAGACCTTAACAGAAAAACGCCGGGCGTTGCTGCAGACACGGCCTCGTTTGTTGGCCATGCACTCACAAGCTGCACTATGTCTTTGGAGATATAGTTTAGGTTCCCCGAAATTCAACTACACATTGCGTACCTCACCGACAAGCCAATGTCCCGACGCCCTGCAAGCGTATGACGACTCTACGAGAGACATACTGAGTGAAGTCCTTAACATCGATTTCACGGACGATACGTGGCGAAGAGCAAGCCTCCCCATAAGAGAAAGTGGACTGGGTGTTCGATCAGTAGTAGAATTGGCACCCATATGTTACGCAGCGTCTGTGCTAGAATTCAGCCCGCTGGCAGAGGCGCTAGTCGACCCGAGTGCTCACCACCGGCTGCACATAGCTAAGCAGGAGGCAGAGTCACTTGTCAAGCTGAAGTTGGATCCAGGTCCTTGGGAGAAACGTGTAACGCAGAGAGTGCTTGATAACTACAGATGTAAATATATAGCCCGTGAGATCACCGAAAGCCTTGAGTCTTCTACGGAGAAGGCAGTCTTCTTGGCCGCACGAGACACCTTCAGCGGTGGATTCCTTAGGGCTCTCCCGTCGCCACAGCTCGGCACCATGCTGGACAACGTCTTATTCCGCATGGTGTCGGCTCTCAGAATTGGCGGGTCGATATGCGAACCACACATTTGCAAGGCCTGTGGAAAACCAGTAGAGAAGAATGGCCTCCACCCGTTGAGCTGCATCAAGAGCCAAGGTCGGGCTCCCAGGCACACAGAAATAAATGCAGTGATTCAAAGAGCTCTCCGGAGGGCGGGAATACCTAGCATGCTGGAACCCAGACTAGGATGCGAGAGTCTCCTGCACATCCGCACTGTCTTATGAGTGCCACAGCGCTACCGAGGCGGGATGGGTGGCCGAACACGCAGAGAAAGAAAAGTGGCGTAAATACACAGAGTTAGAGTCTAGATACAATTGCGTGCCGATTGCAATTGAGACAATGGGCCCAGTCAGCAGAAGAACAAGGACATTTATTAAAGACTTAGGTGATCGAATACAAGCAAACACCGGAGATGCACGCGAAGGCGACTTTCTGAGGCAGCTGCTTTCATTGGCAGTTTGCAGAGGAAATGCCGCGTCGATATTAGGTGCGATGGGCTGACGACAGCAAGAAAGAAACTATAAAATAATGAGGATACACATTCACACCTCACAACTGTATTGCTCTAATAATAATAATAATAGGGAACGTGGCTTCAATAATAGGCGCAATGAACTGACAAGAGAACAAAGCAGGCCTGGCTTAAACGTTCATACCTCACAATTGTTATAACTGAATAATAATAAAGCATAATAATGATAATAATAATAATAATAATAATAATAATAATAATAATAATAATAATAATAATAATAATAATAATAATAATAATAATAATAATAATAATAATAATAATTTTTTTCGTCTGCTTAGGCTTGACGAAGGTGGTAGCACTTAGCTTGAACTCCCAAAGTTTGCGGTTTTCTTAGGTGAAAGAGAGAACTGTGTACAGCAAAAATTTCTAATTTAGTAAATTATAACGTCGCGAACATTTTCGTGCTAACTAGGTGTGTCTCGGTGATCAAACAGACCTTTTAGGCTGGAAAAAGTGAATTGTGGCTGAAAAACAACAAGAAAGCCAAGTGTTCCATTTTAGCGCTGGTGGCCAGACGTCTGCCAGCCCGATGAGTGCTGGTGAACATATCACTCTATGTGTAGGTCCACCGCCACCAGCGACAACGAGCACACCACGCGACTCCGCACGTCCACCGTCACCGTTGACAACGTGCACACGACGTGAATCTGCACGTTCACCGTCACCCTTCGGAAGGTGCGTACGAGCTGAACGTGATACAGACCACCACTGCTCTGCAAAGTGCCAGCCGTCAAGCAGATTATCGACGCAAGCACAAGTAAACGCCAAACGGGTTCTTCGGAGAGAGCAAATGTTGGACGGCCTAGTAGCCAACGACCAAGATGAAAAAGAGCAAGAGGCACCCGAACAAGAAACTGGTGCTAACTGGAGCCATGTCCTCACAAGAGCCGACCGTGCAATTAAAGCTGCTCAACGAAAAGTAGCCAGTGCCACAGGTGCACGCATCATTAATGAGCGTCAAAGTGCACAAGGTAAATTCAACCAAATGGGTTCGGAGATACTCTTCGAGTGCCCCGATGCCCCTGATGCCTTAAAGAGTCTGAGTGTCTTAAAAATGTACGCTGAGATCAGGAAAACTATTCCCGGAGCTCGCGTACGGATAACGGCTCTAGGTAAGCTAGCAGTCCATGTATCCCAAACGGAACAGATAAAATCCGTAAAGGCGTTGAATCGTGTATGTGGGTTGGACATACGACCTCTCTCCGACACGTCGGTACTGTGGGGACGTATCAGCGGGGTAAATCCGCAGTTCTCCGAAAAAGATTTGCTGGACTGTCTGCGCGAACAGGGAGTTAGCGAAGTCCGCAGAGAGAAATTTGCTGCGGCTAGTACAGGCCAGAGCAAGGGCATCATCAAAGTGATGAAGCCGTCAAGTAGAGTGAGGATTAGATTTGATGGCAACCCAGTAGGCGAGGTGACCATTGTGGATGAATGCTTCAATGTCACGCTATGCTGCGACTCGCCCTTTTAATGTTTGTCTTGTCATAAATTCGGGCACAAAGCATCAGAATGTGCAAAAAAAGAGGCTCCAACATGCAGGAAGTATGCGCGGCCCGGTCACCAAATGTGGGAGTGCCATGAAAAGGCTCGTTGCGCTAATTGCGGTGGCGCACATGCGGCTAGTGATGGCCGGTGTGGAGTTAAAAGAGTCTATACAGAAGCCCAGAAACAAAAGTTATATTCAAAAGTGTCCTCTCGTCTAACAGATTTAATCGAGGATTTTCCTCAACTTTCGCCAGCGTCAGACACAGGCGCAAATTGCCAACCAACGGGCACAGAAACAAAGTCATATGCAGACGCAGCAAGACCTACCGGCCAGCAGCCGGTACTAGATAAGGAAGGTAAGGTGCTATGCCATCTGCCTCCACCGAGCCGCCCCATAAAGGGTCATGTAAAACCAAAGCATGAGTCAAACGGGACTTCACAACCGAGGCCTAAATCATCGAGTACTATGTCGCAAGCCCCTCAGATTATCGAGGGCATGATTAAAATTTGGAAAAAGATCAAGACCATGCTTTCATCTTGGCTAGAAAAAAAAACCCTTATTTGCAAAGGTGACGGATTTCCTCGAATCTGAGGCTGGTAAGGCCCTAATGATATCAATGATCGAAGGCAATACTCAACCGGAGATAGACTTAACTGGAATTTGCGGTGTTGACCAATTACCCGCCCACAAACAATGAACAGCGAACCCCCTCAACCAAACCCCGATCAACCTCAAACCCGTCCCCAACAGGCATTTATTTGCGACGTTTGCAGAAAACCCCTAAGATCGCTCCGCGGATTACATATACATAAAACCCGTGTTCACGGAGAACATGCACCTTCCGTTGGCCGGCTACCCGATGACCCCGCTCCAGATACTTCAGTCCAGGACGAGATAAACCTAGCCGACATTACCCTTGATAACGAGCCAGTCGTCTTCACCCGTCTCCTAGCTCGCGTTCGCAAAAGCACTAAGCTAGTTAGAATAATTCCGAGGGGAGTCAGAGAAATCTGTTGCGCAGCCTACGCGGAGGCTCTCTCTCACTTCAACTCGAGACTAGATGCTGCATCGTGGCGCAGATTAATGACCTTGCCGACACTTATGTTGCATATTCCAGAACGAAAAAGCAACGACAGCACATTATGCCAAATAATTAGGAAGAACATTACAGAATCCCGATGGAGAACGCTGGACAATCTTCCTAATGGACAGCACCACAGCCTCACACAGTCGCGCAAAGACCACCTTACCGACCGTCAGATTGCCGCAAGGGCAGAACGCAAGTTAGCTGAGGGAGACATACGCTCCGCCGCACGCACTCTATATTCTACAGAATTCTTCGCATTGCCCGACGATCACACGACTCAGGAACTTAGAAGCAAGCATCCTTCTCCCCCGGCTCACGTTAGAGACCGTTTGATCAACTTCGACCAACCTCCCTCGGAAGAACCTTTCATCGTCCCGGCACAGTTCGTAGTTAATGCAGTTCGCTCATTCTCACTGGCCTCTGGCCCTGGACTCGATGGATTACGTCCTCGACATCTGAGAGATATGCTAGACAGCACGATACCCTCTTCCGAAAAACTGCTAGCGGAACTGCGCTCTTTGACTAACTTGACCCTAAGTGGCAGGCTGCCAAGTTTTTGCCACCCAATCTTCTATGGGGCAGATCTGACAGCCCTGAAGAAAAAAGACGGTTCCATTAGACCAATAGCGTGCGGCCTCACCTTACGTAGGCTGGTTGCCAAAGTAGCAATTTCCATCAATAGGACGGCAATTGTGAAGGCGGTGACACCTCACCAGGTTGGCGTATCGGTAAAAGGCGGAGCCGAAGCTGCAGCACACGCAACTCGGGCTTTCACGGAGGCAGAGGGGCCCCCACGGGTCCTGGTAAAACTAGATTTTCAAAACGCCTTCAACACGATTCGACGCGATGTCATTCTTAGTGAAGTTAAAGCAAAAGTTCCACAAGTGTTCCGCTTAGCGTGGCAGAGCTACGGCACGCCATCACTGCTGTCCTGGGGAGAGAGTGAGCCTCTTCTCTCAGCCAACGGAGTACAGCAGGGAGACCTGATTGGACCCGCCTTATTTAGTTTAGGAATCTCAGGATTAGTGTCCCGTATGAGAAGCCCACTAAATGTGTGGTATCTGGACGATGGTATACTAGGCGGCCCGGCAAACGTAGTGGCATACGCGAAGTGCTACAGTTTGCAGAAGAGGGAGGCTTAACTCTCAACGCCTCTAAATGCGAGCTCATAGCTGTAGGTGGAACCTCCCACGAACAGGAAGAGGCATGCAAAATCATCGCAGACGCCCTGCCCGGTACAAAGAGAATCGAGCTGCCTCACTTAGAAGTCTTAGGAGCGCCCTTTGGCTCTCGGAAGATCTCTAGAACAATCCAGGATAAGAGAGACGCCCTTCGGTCTATAAAAACTCGGCTATTGGCGATGCACTCACAGGCTACATTATGCCTATGGAGATACAGCTTAGGGTCACCTAGGTTGAACTATATTCTACGCACTTCGCCCACAGGCCAAAACTGTGATAATTTGCAAGCATTTGACGAGGTGGCAAGGGAGACACTGAGCGAAGTTCTAAACGTGGCCCTTACTGACAGATCCTGGAAAAGGGCCACACTTCCACTCAGCGAAGGAGGGTTGGGACTAAGGTCTGTAGCAGACCTTGCTCCATTGTGCTACGCTGCTTCTCTCATAGAGTTCTCAGGGCTCGCAGAGACGCTGTTAGAACCGCATGTCTGTTCTGTTCTCCGCGCAACAAGGGACGAAGCTGAGCTGGCAGCAAGACAATCGATAGGCCCTGGCCCCTGGGAACAACACCCTACGCAGCATATACTTGACGGCTACAAGTGTCAAACAACCGCTCTCAAGTTCTTAGATGACACCCAATCTGCGACAGAGAGAGCGGTATTTATAGCCGCCCGTGAGACCTTCAGCAGTGGCTTCCTAAGGGCACTTCCTTCACCGCAGCTGGGCACCATGCTGGAAAACACCTCCTTCCGCATGGTGGCCGCCCTAAGAATAGGCGCTCCCATATGTGAGCCATACGAGTGCAGGGCATGTGGAAAAACAGTGGAAAAGGACGGACTGCACCCTTTAAGCTGTTCTAAGAGCCCTGGTAGAACTCTTAGACACGCGGAAATCAACGCAGTTTTAAAGAAGGCTCTTCGTAGAGCCGGCATACCAAGCACCCTAGAGCCCAGGTTGGGCTTCGAAGACGACAAAAGACCCGACGGCGTCACCATTCCGCCATGGTCTAAGGGCAAATGTCTAGCATGGGATGCCACGGTATCATGTACAGTGGCTCCGTCATACTTGATGCATAGCGCTACCCGGTCAGGGTGGGTTGCCGAACATGCTGAGATCGCAAAAAAGCGCAAATACTCTGACCTAGAGAAAAGATACCACTTCGTACCCGTCGCCATGGAAACGATGGGTCCAATCAGCAAAAACACAAGTATCTTCCTCAAAGACCTAGGTATCAAAATAAGTGCTAACACGGGTGACCAGCGCGAGGGTGAGTTTCTACGTCAGCAACTCTCGCTCGCAGTGTGTAGGGGAAACGCCGCCGCTGTCATCGGCTCCATGGATTGAGGAGCGGGGGTGAGCCTAGGCGGGTACACGTTTAGATCCCACAATTGTAGGGAAACACCGAAATATTGAATAAAAAAGATGAAAATAATAATAATAATAATAATAATAATAATAATAATAATAATCGACGGAGGCGGGATGGGTTGCCGAACACGCAGAAAAAGAAAAGTGGCGTAAATACACAGAGTTAGAGCCTAGATACAATTTCGTGCCGATTGCAATGTGAAACAATGGGCCCGGTCAGCAGAAGTACAAGGAAATTTATAAAAGACTGAAGACGAATTTCTGAGGCAGCTGCTTTCACTGGCAGTTTGCAGAAGAAATGCCGCGTCGATATTAGGTGCGATGGGCTGAGAACAGCTAGATGGTAACCATGAAATAACGAGGATACACATTCACACCTCACAATTGTATTGTCCTAACACATATTAATGAAAATAAATAATAATAATAATAATAATAATAATAATAATAATAATAATAATAATAATAATAATAATAATAATAATAATAATAATAATAATAATAATAATAATAATAATCTAGAGAGTTTATAGTCGCTAAGAGGGTCAGGCAAGGATGTCTGTTGTCATCGACGATTTTTTAAATATATATAGAGAGAGAATAGAGCGAAGGATTAGTAGCACGGGTTTATTATAACAGATAAAAGGTGTATATATCAAGTGCTGCTCTTTATGGGCGATATGGTAGTGTTTGGGCGAACCACTAGCGAAGTTCAACAAATGTTGAATGCATGTGGGGGAGCAGCGAAGGAACTGGACATTGCGTTTAATAAAAAATAGCGCAATTTTAGTATTTAATGGGATTAGGGGGGAAATAAAGCTTGTATTGCACAGGAGATAACTGGATTATCTAAGTCAGTACGAGTATCTTGGGGTGACAATTATATGGGATGGTTATTTAGAGGAAGAAGGGATATTACGGAGAAAGGAGGGTGAGAGAGAAAGCAATGCAGTAAGGTGTAAGGGCCTCTGAGGGTTCAATAAATATATTGTAACAAGGAATAGGTGGAAGGCCATGTATGCACCAAGATTGAATTTTGCTTATGCCTTATGGTTCACAGCGCGGGGTTGGAAAAGAAGTTAGAAAAAATACAAAGAAGATTGATAAGATTCCATTAACGTTGTATTTTTATTAATCAATTTATATTACAATCCTGTGTAAGTGAACGTGTTAACTTTTAGCCTATAACAGCCCTGGTCTGCACCATTCGGCAAGCAATCCCAAAATTAAGATCGCGTTGCCCCGCTGGACGTCAATAATGTCAGTGATAAAATTTGCACTGGGTTGCCGTTTTAATTGCGCCAGAGAGTTTTTTTTAAGGAGAAGGAGGGATGTCAAAATGTATACAAAGGGAAGTACAACATAAGCTATGATATAGTATTAGCATTTTTAATGTCGCAGATAAAGAATGGGTTAAACAGATGCAGCTGGCGAAGACGGCACATAGGATCACCACGAAGCGGGATTGCAGAGTAGAGTTCGCAGCTAGGGAGATCAATTGGAAATCGACAATGAGTTCCAGATCAAGCTTGGCAGGTAAATATTGAAAGGAAAAGCAGGAAAGGGCGGGGTAGAATGAATATACTATAATTTAAGAGCGAATGGGCTATTGGCGCGATGCCAGAGCAGGGATGTTGGATACACGAATACAACGATCTAAATATAGAAAGGGGGAAAGTACGAGCATGTGGGTTAGGAAATGAGTCAATTGAACATATTGTAAAAAGGTACAGGTCGATAATTGAAAAAAGGTGGTCCCAATTGAAGGCAAATACTCATCAGATATTGGAAAATACACTGATGGTGTGGATGCGTAGGTAATATTTATGTGCTGCCGCTCTAAGCGCCCCTGATATAAATGGTGACATGCGTATTTAGGTATACATGTTAAGCGAATTATTTATATATATATATATATATATATATATATATATATATATATATATATATATATATATATATGCCTTTGCGTAACTTAGTTTTGCGCACAATTTTATTTGCGGTACGAATTGTTCGATATGCGGATATTGAATGAACGCGCTTATACGAAGTATTAACTTTATTTTACAAAAAAAAACGAAAACTAGAATTAAACTCGTTTTAGGGAGGCAGTTTCTTTTAGTTGTCGACCACCTTCCGCTCCTTACGGGCTTGAAATCGCCGTGCGCCAGGTTGTTAAGTATCAATCATTAAGTGCGTCTAACCGGCGGCAAGGATTTTGAAAAGACAATAATTTATTTTAATATAATTACTGTGTCTGCCACTGCAGACACTGTAGTTATATTAATTCCGCGTTACACCCCAGAATATACAATACTCCCCTTACCACTCCAAGGCAGGTGGGCCTCACCGCTGCGAGGGGCAGCTGCGAAGCCAGATAGTCCTCCCGACCGGCGGTCTGAGAGACTGTTGATAGCGGCCCTTTAACGGCGTTTGAGCCTTCTTCCGTTTACGCTTTTGGTCGTCGTCGACATAAGCCACGAGAGATCTATAAGTAATTCTATTCAAGCTACTTACCCTTCAGGAATCGCTCAAAGCTCAGTGGCCGCAGTTCGCGATTCTTCAGATGGTCGAGCAGCATAGCGTCACTCGACGCTAGCGCATCCCGAAGGCAGACGCACGCAGTTAGAAGGACCGCTGAAGCGGGAAACTTCATGCTGCCGCCGGATAAGAGCGCCCTACACGGGAGACACGAGTCACGTGGTCCCGTTTTACAAAACCTGCACTTAATTGATCAGTTTGTATATATATATATATATATATATATATTAGGTTAGCATATAATTAGGTCAGTGAGGCAGACGTCATAATGTAAATATATATTTCCATTAAGTGAATGAGTGCACGGTCAGCTTTTCAATTGGCCGCAGCGTAGCGACTCTTCCTCTTCCCTAAGCTGGTTTGGCTGCCTTAGAAGTTTGCAGTCGTCTTCCTGCCATATTTGTAAGTAGCTTAATCAAGAGAATTCTCAACTGCACACTTCTGCTCTTTTTTCTGCTCCGCCAAGTGGAACATCTAGGTATCCACATATACACAGTCGATGGATGAAGAAATTTTTGAACAACCGTAACTTTCGAGTAAGGCTTGGTGACAAACTCAGTCGACCGTATCCTGTATTATCTGGTGTGTCTCAAGGGGGATGTTTGTCCCTTCTCCTATACACGATTTTTGTTTTAGCCATAAAGCCATTAAAAAAACTGCCACCTGATGTCAAATATCTTGAATTTGCAGATGTCTGTCCTGTTGGCTTTAATAACTCCTATGCTGTTCTGGAGTCAGCTGTCGACGGCATTGCTCGATGGTGTTCTAAAAGAAAACATGATTCTTTTACCGTCTAAATGCGTTGTACTGCAACATGGTACACTTAACTTTGACTATAAAATTAACGACTGCACTGTACCGGCTCTCTCTTTTACACGGAACCTTGTATTTGTTTCAAATTGAAAAGGCTCTGCAGGCGTCATGCGTATTCTGCCGAGAGGCACGTGAGGACACGGTAAGTCATACACAGCTACAGTACTTGGCCTGGGAGGCTGCGCGGAGGCAAGGAGACACGTCTGAGACAAATGGACCAGGGAGGCAACCTTACACTGCGAGGTCAGCGACCCATCTCGGGTCAACCTAATAGAGTTTGAAGAATACATCGTATGCAGTAAGCAAACCTGAAAACTGGGAGCAGTTACGGCAAAAGAGGTCCTCTAGGAGAAATACAAAAAGGGCAAAGAAAGACAGACACTGCTTCAACTCGAAAGCAGCTGTAGAGAAGCGCAGCTCGCAGAAAACGAGCTTGCTGGTAATGGACAAGTGCGGGAACGTGTGCGCGACCCTACGGGCCAATTGATCTGAAAGGGCGCTTGCCACTTCTCCTGATAGCCCATAGTACTATTCTATAAATATCTGGGCTACCAGAGAGTGAAACTTGAGGGGGGAGGTGCGTTTAGTGGGTATGGGCCTCAACGGAGTAACATCCAGCCTTTAGGGTCGAGTCTCACACTGCTTGAGATAGAGACTCGTAACGATAGCACGAAGACATATCAAGCGCGTAACTGTGTGGAGGAGGTATTAAATGCAAAACTGCATTTAACACCTCCTCCGCAAAGAAAGTCGGCCCATATACTGTTCTCGATTGGATCTCAGCTGATTAACAGCCGTACCGTTTACGCGAATATTCCATACATAGAAGCAGCCGGAGGTTCGAGCTTACCCTCTAAAGCGAAACGTTTTTGCTCACCAACGTGGTCCGCACTATCTACTTGCACTTATCGCTTGACGTCGTCGTCGTCGGTTCCCAATTAAATCTTACAAATGGCGGGCCATCTAAAGACAAATCCTTCTTCGACCGACGGTAGCTTCTGTTCTCTAATAGCTGACCCGGCCACACAGCTGGTGGTTGCAGTCAGCCCGGGCAGGCAAGGGTATCGCAATGTAAAGCGATCAAAGCGTGATGCGGCTGAATGGTGCCAACCGTTGCTTCTTGGATGGACATGATAAATCTATCACCGGCTGTGGCAGTCACGGAATGAAGCTACGTTTCATCTGCTTGCACCCGAGAACTGTTCAATCACGTTCACGTTAGCTACGCGTCTCCTATCCTTAGTTAGCCATGTTCGGGTCAGTGCGGGGCGCCGGGCAGATGACCACTCAGTTGAGATGCCGCCCTCTATCGATCTTAGCCGACCGACGAGTGGCTGCGTCTATTACTGCGTATTAGAACAACGACAGTTGTAAAAAAAAAATAATAATATATATATATATATAATTAGCGAATGATCTGCCAATCCCGGAACCTCTCCTATTTAAACTAGGAATAGCGCATATGAGGGTTGCCCGCTAAGCACAGAGATTACTGCCCCGCTAAAGCGGATAACGCCGGGCTTTGACTCCTAAGAGTTCCGGGAGTCCACATATTGTCGGTACGGCGCACAATAAGCCGTCACTCTTGTGTGTCCATTGACGCACGTAATAAACCGTTCCCTGATGACTGATGTTTTGCCAGCTAGATTAAAGATGTCCCATAGGACGATTGATTAAAATCCGTTTTGATTTTGTACGTGACGCTTAACTGAACTTGCCCTCGTTTATAACTATCAGGTCGTGAACTCTTTCTAAAACAAGAAACGTTGCCTCGGTGTCTTTTTACATGCTTCTGCTTTTACCCGCTAGTTTATCACATGCTTCAAATTCCCGGTTGTGATGGCACTGTTGGTTTAGGTCATACATAGCAGAGAGGAAACAGGCAGTTAAAGTTAATTGTTTAATTTCGCCTTTAGAAAAAGTAAACGTCGGGACACCGCAAGAGTAAACTTAGAATCTTTTACGTTAATAATTTTCATTAACGTTATCAAGGAGGATATTGCATTAGGGGGAATCCTTTGTCTGTGCTCACGATACGACTTTACTTTCTCGTATTCAACCATCTGCAATACAGGATGACGTACAGAAGGCACTGCAAGTTGTTGAGTGTGTTGTCCTTGTGTTTTAAAATATCTGTCTGGTGATAAATGCAACAGAAGTGGACTTACATTATTGTGCCCCTTGTTATGGTGTTTCTATTTGGGGGATTTCTAATATGGGAATAACTCCCAAAGCGAAAGTTATTTAGAATAATGTCCTCAGAGCAGTTTTCAGTTTATGCTGCCACAATGACCGTTAGGAAAAGCCTAGATATCTTAATATGTCTTCAAGCTAGAATAAATACAGGTAGCAATATCTGCGCTCTTCCCTAGGCTCTTTTTTGGCGCCGCTCCCTACCCGGAGACCTCAGAAAGCGATTAATAAAATTTTTAGAAGTCACCCCGCAAGAGGTGTGCAAGATGACGGCGCGCCTCAAGGGACGAAAGGCGCCCGGCCCTGATGGTGTCCTAGTTTTTTGCGGTTAAGCTACTATTGAAGGGAACTGGAAGTCGTCGCGGCGGCTGTGGTGTTTTGAACGGGCTCGCTTTCTGTCGTATGGAAGACAATAGACCTAGTCCTCCTACCAAAGCGCCTTGGCTCCTACCGCTCTATTTGCCTACTCCGCTTCCTGGATAAAGCTTTCGACTTATCGTTAATGCATGCCTCCGGGGCTTTGCAAAGGGGAGCGGCCTGCTGTCTGACGCTCAGCACGGATTCCGTGAGGACCGCTCAACCATCGTGGCCATAAAGCAGTTTCAGACGCAGGCTAAACTTGTCTAAAAGGGAGTTCCCGTCTAGGAGACGGGACCTGCTCCTTGCGATTATACTGGACGTCGCAAACGCTTTTAATAGCTTACCGTCGAGAGTTATCCTGGATACTCTCAAGAGGAAAAGCCCCCCTTTACTTACGGAAGTTTATATTCACTTACCTACTTGAAAAAATAATCCAGTTTCACGGAACGGTTTTCAACGTGACTGCAGGGACTGTGCCACAGGGGTTCATACTTGGCCCTCTGCTATGGATTATAACCGCTGCGGCTGAGGGACCTCTCTCCCGGGATAAACCTCTTTACCTACGTTGACGACTTCGTTCTAACTGTTCAGGCTCAGACTCTGGGCATGCTGCGGAGATGCGCGAACGAAGTACTTGCCGATATCTCCCGCTGGATGTAAGCGGCGGAGCTTTCAAGTATGAGGCGATACTCCTGTTAGGAGCCTGACTCTCCTTTACCTCCGCCTAGAAGACCAGGTGGTCGCACCCATCTATAACGTTAGGTACGTAAGGTAGGTTTAGTTAAAATTTTAACGTATAGGCGTTTATATTGTTTCACATTTGATTATATTTATAAAATATTGTTTGCTTATAGAACACGCTAGGAGTACTTCAACATGTAGCCCTCTGAGAAGTATGCCTTACAATCGAAGCATTGCGAAAGGACGGCGATACAATATGCAACCATAACATAAAAACACGCCCAGACGGGGGCTCGAACCCCGGACCGTTAGGTTAAAAGCCTAACGCTCTACCGACTGAGCTATCTGGGCGTCATGAAATGATACCCTCGACTGGCACGGGCAAAGGGGCAGGCCATCTAACGCCACCAGCATACGTTAGCCGCCCAAGTCAAATCGAAGAATTAGATGAGCTGTTAAATCAGCCGAGATAGATCGTCAGTTGGTCGTCGTTGTTCTTGTCGGATGTTGATTACTCGGTTTCCCGTAAAGGATTGCCACGCTCCGTAAAGTTTAATTTGCTTGCGTTATCGAGAACTGTTTAATCACGTTCACGTCAGCTATGCGTCTCCTATAAATTAGCCGTGTTCGGGTTAGTGCGGGGCGCCGGGCAGATGACCGCTCGGCCAAGATGCCGCCCTCTATCGAAACTAGTGCGCCTGTATAGCAACAACTATATATATATATATATATATATATATATATATATATATATATATATATATATATATATATATATATAATAAGACTTCATATTCAATCTAGGAATCGCATATGGGCGCTGCCCTCTAAGCACTGAGATTACGTGTCCCGCTAAACGGACTGTGGACTCCTGGAAGTCGCGGGATCCACATCCCGTCGGCGCGGCGCACAATAGGCCGTTACTCTTGCTCGTCTACTGATGCACGTAATAAACCGTTACCTAATGATTGGTGTTTTTCCAGCTAGATTAAAGGTATCCCTTATTTAAAAATAAGGGCGATTGTAAATATCCAAAAAATTACCATGTAATTTATTTAATGGACTACCTATTCAAAATATTTGAAAAGCATATTAGTTCAGCTGGTTACTTTTCAAGGATTTAGTTTTGGTTTTGCACGGCACGCTCAACTGAACTTGCTCTCGTTTATATATCTCTGGAGGTCGTGGACTCCTTCTAAAACGATCAACTTTATCTCGGTGTCTTTTTACATGTTTCTACTGCCTTCAACTGCTTAAATTTTAGAAAGAGTAAACGTCGGGTCGCCGCAAAAGCCATCCCTAGGACCTTTTACGTTTATTATTTTGATTAGCTTTATTTTATTATAGCATTATGGGGTACCTTGTCTATGTTGATGATATGGCTTTACTTTTTCGTATTCAACCATTTGCAATAAAGGATGACGTACCTATTGTCTATGCTGACGTTACGACTTTACTTTTGAGCATTCAACCATCTGCAATACAGGATGACATACAGAAGTCAATGCAAGTTATAGAGTGTGCTGTCCTTGTATTTTAAAATATCGGCCAGGTAATAAATGCAACCAAAACTGGACTTACATTGTTACGCCCTTTGTTATAGTGTTTTTATTTTGGGGATTCATAATAGGGGTATAACCAACAGAACGGAAGAAATTTATAATAATGTCCTCAAAGCAGTTTTCAGTCCAACCTACCACAAGGACCGTGCCAGGTGCCGACCACAAGGACCGAAACCTTAGATATCTCAACATGTCCGACCCTCGGTGCATGGGATATATGCCTCTGGATGAGTTCCAAACCCGAAAATAACTGAGAATGGTTGAGAACTAAATAAAAAAACTCTTTAAAACTTTTTTTTAGTTTCAGTTTAGCACACCTTACCATCTTGTATGGCCGCAAACAAAGAGTGGACTTAAAGCTAAGAGGGTTTTAAACACAGGGAGCAACATCGGCGCTATTTCCTAGGCTCTCTTCGACGCCGCCCCTACCCAGAGACCTCAAGAACCGATGAATAAAGCCTTTAGAAGTTATTCCGCAAGAGATGTGCAATACGGCGACACACTTCAAGAGAGGAAAGGCACCAGGCCCTGATGCTGTCCTTGCTTTTGTGGTTAACTTACTTTTAAGAGAATACCCGGAAACTGGAAGCCGTCGCGGCAACTGTGATGTTTCGAACGGGCTCATTTTCTGCCGTATGGAAGGCCACAGACTTGGTCCTCATACCAAAGGGCCATTGCTCCTACCGCTCTATTTGCCTACTCCGCTTGGATAAAGCTTTCGACTCATTGTCGATCCATGCACCGGGACTTTGCACAAGGGAGCGGCCTGCTGTCTGACTCCCAGCACGGATTCCGTAAGAGCCGCTCAACCATCGGGGCCATAAAGCAGTTCCAGAACTTGTCTAAAAGAGAGTCCCCGTCTGGGGGACGGGACCTATAGTTCGCGAATACACTGGACGCCACAAACGCTTTTATTAGCCTACCCTGGAGAGTTATCTGGCGACTCTACACAAAAAAAAGTTCCCCTTTTATTAACGGAAGTTTATTTACCTATCTACATGACAGAATGATCCAGTCTCACAGAACGGGTTTCAACGTGGCTGCAGGGACTGTGCCACAGGGGTCCATACTTGGCCCCCTGCTATGGATTATAACTGACGACAACGCACTGCGGCTGAGGGACCTCCCTCCCGGGATTAACCTCTTTGCTTACCTTGACGACCTCGTTCTAACCGTCCAGGCTCAGACTCCGATCATGCTACAGAGATGCGCGGACCAAGCACTCGCCGATATCGCTTGCTGGATGCAAGCGGCAGAGCTTGCTCTCGTTCCTTTCAAGAGCGAGGCGATACTCCTGTGCAACCACGTGTGTGGGCGGAGGCCCAGAAGACCAGGTGGTTTCACTCACCTATAAACGTTAGGTACGTAAGGTAGGTTCCGTTAAAATTATAACGTATAGGCGTTTATATTTTTTCACATTTGATTAAAATACTGTTCTCTAATAGAACGCGCTAGGTCTACTACAACATGTAGCCCTCTGGGAAGCCTGCTTTACTAGCGAAGCAATGCGAAAGAGATATGTTTTTACAGCGATACGATTTGCAACTATAACATAAAAACACGCCCAGACGGGGGCTCGAACCCCGGACCGTTAGGTTAAAAGCCTAACGCTCTACCGACTGAGCTATCTGGGCGTCATGAAATAATACCTTCGACTGGCACGGGCAAAGGGACAGACCATCCAACGCCAGCACCATGCGTTAGCCGACCAAGTCAAATCAATGAACCAGATGAGCCGGTAAATCAGCCGGGATAGATCGTCAGTTCATCGTCGTTGTTCTATGTCGGATGTTGACCACTCGGTTTTCCGTAGAGGATGGCCACGCCCCGTAACGTTTAATTTGCTTGCGTCATCGAGAACTGTTCAATCACGTTTACGCCAGCTGCGCGTCTCCTATAAATTAGCCGTGTTCGGGTCAGTGCGGGGCGCCGGGCAGATGACCGCTCGGCCGTGATGCTGCCCTCTATCGAACCTAGCCGTTCGACGAGTAATTGCTCCTGTATTGTATATATATATATATATGAGATTCGGATTCCACTCATTTCTATATATATATATATATATATATATATATAATCACTGATTATTCAAATCAACATCTTGCTCTATTTTCATATATTCATTAGTACCAGTTGATCTCATTGACGTTGTTGGCGTTTTTTCTCTCTCCCCCCCTCCCCTCCCCTTTGTTGTGTCTCTACAAGATTCGAGCAGACAGCAGAGTCAGTGGACGTGGAGGAAGAATTAGAGAAGGAGGAAGGGGAACTGGTCTTAAAGGTAGAGAAGGATATTCAGCGAACATGTTGCAATGTGCACTTTGTTGTTGGCTCCCGAGGAGGTCGGGTGACGGAGAAGTTGTCGTGTCAACGACGTGAGACGTCGTAGGTTACGGAGTGTAACCGCTTGAACGGCGGTTGGCCAGTGTTGAAGTTTTCCTTATTCTTTAATTCATCTTACGTTGTTGAAAACCATTCAGTTGTACTCTCTACTACGCAGGACCCTCTACTACGTAGGCAGAAGATAGCATTTTCCGCTTACACACACACACACATATATATATATATATATATATATATAATTAACTGATTGATTTACTAATTCCGGAATACCTTCTATTCAAACTGGGAATAGCGCATATGTGCGCTACTCTCTAAGCACTGAGATTACGTGCTCCGCTAAATCGGGTGGCGCCGCGCCAACGGAGTGTGGACTTCTGGGAGTTGCGGGAGTCCAAATCCCGTCGGCACGGCGCACAGTAAGCCGCCACTCTTGCTCGTCCACTGACGCACGTAATAAACCGTTCCCTGATGATTGGTGTCTTTTTCCAGCTAGATTAGAGGTGTCCCTTATTCACGAATTTACTTTTTTGTACTCAATTATCTGCGACAAAGTTACCTTATTGTATTCAATCATCTGCCATGACGCACAAAAGGCAAAGCAAGTTGTAGAATGTGCTGTTCTTGGGTTTTAAAATATCGGTCTGGTGATAAATGCAACCAAAACTGGACTCGCGTTATTACGCCCCAGTTGTTATGATGTTTTTATTTGGGAGATTCATAATAGAGCTATAACTCACAGAGCGGAAGTCATTTAGAATGATATCCTCAGGACAGTTTTTAGTCCATGCTGCCACAAGAACCGTTAGGGAAACCCTAGTTATCTCAACCTCTCCGACTGTTGGTGCATTGAAAATATGCCATTGGATGAGTTCCAAGCACGTCCGTCGAGGACGGATGATGGTTGAGAACTAAAAAACAACCTCTCATTAAGAATGTTATTTAATGCGGGACAGGAAAAACATTGATGATTTTGCTTTTTATATAACAGCTGCTGTTAGCTGCGTTCGGCTTGACGTACAACGGAATTTGTGGAAACAATTCTGAAAGTGGAAAAAATGAACAAATTTAAAGTAACTAAAAGTTATAGGACACCTACTTCGTCAAAATAGTTTTTAAAGCTTTACTACTGCGTTCTACTTTTTATTTGACATTGCGTTATGGGAAGTTAAATTTAATTTAACCGCACACTGTTTTAAATAACTGCGATAAAAGAGGTGCGGTTACTGTTAAAACTAAGAAGTAAAAAAAAAGTTTTTGCACAACGCGCGTATCAACAATGCTACTGTTATGATGTTTTAGTAGGAAAAAACATATATATATATATATATATATATATATATATATCAGTACTGTTGCAAAGCGGGACTACTGCTATGCGTTAAACATCCCAGGAGAAGTACCAATGTTTTTGACATTGTTCTGGCTAGAGATGATATTGTTGACAACGTCCTCGTTTCACCGGCGCCAGTTGCAACAGACTATTAGATGGTCTCGTTCACGATCTCCAGTTGTCCCAGTGTGACGACGGCTCGAACACAACTCTGGGAATTTGCGAAGCGCCACGTCTGATGGTATCCCAGCTCTTGTATATAAGGAATGTGGATATGATGCGTGTGTTCCGTTGTCACTGATATTTCGTAGAACCCTCGTAGATGGTTGGGTCCCAGATCTCTTCCGCTGCGCCATTGTTTGTCCGTTTCATAAACGCGGCGACAAAAGTGATCCAAACAACAAAAGGCCTGTATCGCTCACCTCTGTGCCGTGCAAGCTATTTGAAATAGTGTTGGCCGATCCGATCTATAGAAATGCGAGTTCACAAGGTCTAATTTCGAGGGAACAATTCGCATATCGACCAGGCCACTCTACTGTCCTAAAACTTCTAGCAACGCAAAATGACTGGGCTCTTTTAACTAATGGTAGCAAGTCTTTTGACTGTATATACTTCGACTTTAAGTCTGCATTTGAAACCACTACACACTCGAAGCTTCTGAACATTCTCCCGCGGTACGGTGTTGGAGAGAAACTCACAAACTGGATCAAAGCTTTCCTTGAACATAGGACTTTTTAGAGTGAGGGTAAATGATTGGCTGTCGTAAGCTGCTAAGGTCACGATTGGTTATCCGCAGGGAGCAATTCTCGGACCTCTTGTGTATATATTATATACTGACTCTTTAAAGTATATTATATCTGAAGGAGTGCGAGTGAAAGTTTACGCGGATGATGTAAAAATGTATATAGCTGTAGATAATGAAACGAACGTGACTATTCTTTAAGAAACCCTCGATAAATTCATGGAATGGTGTAGAGGATTAGACCTAAAGCTCTCTGTAAATAAGTGCGCAGTTCTGCACTTCGGCAGCAACAATCCTGTACATAACTACACATTAAGCATCGAACAGCTAGCGGCAAAACCATCGATAAAAGACTTGGGGGTTCTGACAAGTAATACGCTGAGCTATACACCACATGTTCTACATATAGGTAGCTGCGTCAGCTAGTCGGAGAATGCACTGGATAATGCGATCGTTTGTCTTGAAAGACCCTAATCTGTATGTCAAGCTTTATAAGGTGATAGAAATTTGATAATGAAACTGCAGAAGAAGTTTTTAAAACGTGTTGCTTTTCGTTGTAATATGAGAACTTGTGATATAAAATGTGATGATATTGGCGTTGTTCTAGATGATATTGATAAGGCTACGTTCGTCTCTATTTGTAAGTTCCCATCGAGCGAACAAATTCTTTGATTCTATTTTGACGAACACAAGAGCCGGGATCAGCATACATGCTAAAAATGTTGCCCGGAAAGAAATCGTTAACAAAATGTTTGCTTGGCGCAGTACCAGGAACGCAAACGCACAAGCAAATCGATCTGGTCAAATAAGCCTCCCTGCTATATATATATATATATATATAAATGTAGCAAAATATACATTTGTGATGTAAGAACATGTGCACAGCCCGCTGGGGCATAACTCAAGGCACTAGGTCCAGGCTTGGGCTGGTCCACCTAGCCAGGGTAACCCTCACCGAAGCGGCATTCCCCCTCTGAACATCTAATGACAGACGTTGCAGTAAATACTCGCCCGCCCTCTTGTCTCCTGTACCGAGCGCCAATTTTTTCCCAACATCTTTGAGCAGTTTCTTCGTGAGCGTTCTAGGCCCCCTCAATATCTCGAATGCAAGTGGTGAGATCAAGTGTGGGTAACCGTGCTTAAAGAATTTCTGCACTTGGCTGCTTCCGCTAGGGCTACCGCGTGTCCAGGGCGGGATGCGTCCGTACCGACCATTGAGGGGGCTAAAGAGGGGGCTGATTCCATCAGGTCTCCTTCCATCGTCTCTGACTAAGCCAGACGGCTCCAAAATGCATGGGTAGCCTGCCGATCGCAGCCCTCTGCTAAATTTCTTGTTCAACGCCGAGTGGCGTGCGATTCTGCCTGAACTCTAGAGACAGGAAAGTCCATGCTGACCTAGGGAGTCGACCTCGTCACCGCATCTACACCGGTGTGGGGATACTAGCCCTGCTCCCAGCCTCAACCCGACTAGTATTCGTGTAGACTCGTCGTCCAGGAGGGTACCCAGCTGAGGGCTCGAAAGGGCGTGCAGCCGTACACCTGCACTCG
>QVRM01002391.1:0-88876 GCA_003439945.1 Dermanyssus gallinae
GTTTTGGCTAAAAAGTTTTTGAGTGGTTGCGTAGTATATATATATGTGTATATATGAGTCATGGTGCAAGTGAGGATCGTGACAGGTAAAATTTTATTTCATCTTCTTCTATCTGTCTCTCTAGTCTTCCTCATTGGTTGTTATATGATTTGAGAGGATCTTGGTTCTGGCTTTTAGGCAATCCTGACAAATACATTTGCCAGACAGTGTCAGAAAGTAACTGGCATTTTTAAATCTGTTTTTTGAATGCCGCTTTGCCTCTGAAAAGTCTGCTCTGGTTACAAATATCTATGTGAGCGCATCCAGCTAGTGTAGAATTTTCCAGAGTTTCGTAAAGTGACCGTTTGTTGTTTTTGCTATATGGGTTTTGTCGAAATAAACAGCAAACATTTCAGTTGCGGGCGGCTATTTTTGTATGGCATCGTCCACAACAAGTTTTATTGAAGTGGCCAAACCACAAACACGCGTGGCTACTACGATCAGCTCGACCGAATTTCTTCTACCCTCCAAAAGAAGTCTCTGCAAAATAGCAAACTTCAATTCAATCAAGGGAAATTTTGCGGCGTACACCGTACTAAACGGACGTCGCACCGCCAGACGATTACCTATTCAGATGTCTGCGAATCTATCTACAGGGACAGAAGTTCACTTCACCAGAAGCAGTGAAAACACGCATGGAAATCAGAATGGATTCCTTGCCATGGGAATCAATAGCCTGGCTCAGAAATGGGGAGGGTTGCGGCTTATGATGGAGAGTACTTTTGAATAAATTAAATCGCTTATCTCGCCCAATTTTAGGCTGATTTCAAAATTGCGTTACGTTCTGTCATACTCAAAATATAACTTGCTAAATTGTGGCTGTGACACGGCTCCCTTGTAATCTATGCCAATTATGCATGCTTGTCTGCTGAGCTCCACTCCTAGGCCACCTGCTCCAAGGCCACCAGCTCCATAACCGCCCGCACCGAGGCCACCCGCTCCAAGGCCACCAACACCGAGGCCACCAACACCCACACCAAGAGGAGCAACTCCGCCGCCGTACGCGCCAAACGACTTTCCTTCAACCTTGCCGGCGTCTTCTTCCGAGTCAGTCGTTGGTTTCTCAGTCGACGCACTCCACGCCGAGGCCACGAGGGCCATACAGCAGCAGGCAACCTAGAACGATGCAGGACGACGAAATATAAATAATTGGCGTTAATGATTATTATTAATCATCGTTGTTTTGACCTCATTCAGTAATGCTTGTCTGCTGAGCTACGACTAATATATTCGCCAGACAGGCTCGAGTCTCACTCAAGTTGAACAGTTCAGCTCTCGCATCCAGCATTAGTAAATTACTGCTGCGTGCAGACTATCAGTTCAAAGTCCAGAGTTCAGAGATCGTCCAGAGTTCGTACTGAGCTGGAGACACAAGATCACCGATATCTATAAGGTGTTTCATACGACTTCTGCAATTTGCATGCAAATAAATAGACAAATCAATTGTATGACAAGACTAGTGGTGGAGGACATCTCAGCAGAACGTAAACCAGCCCCTGCTTGTCACAGATTGAGCAATGGCGCAGTAATGCCCACTGCGTTTGATGGCTTTTAGAGGAATTCGTTGCCTTCGCAAGCGTAAAAAATCAGACCGCTTACGCGCGACAAGCGTACGTCGCCATATATGCGCGATTCGACCTACCTATTCGACGTGGACGGTAGCAATGTGCGCTGCCGTTGGCTCAGGGGATCTAGCTCGAGCAGAAGGTTTTGCACAGAAACGGTGGGAGACTCCTGTTCTCTTGCTACTGCGCTGACTTGTTCTAGTCTTGCGGGTTCCGATTTAGCTTCAGCTGTGGGCAATGATGAGCATTAGCGTATTAGCAAGACCGAATTTCAAGTTCAATTCATATATTCAAATAGCACGACTAGCAACGCTGCCATTAGACTGACGTGTTGGTTGGTCATTCAAAGCCGGCAAGTGAACCAACCTCAAGTTGCCCCGTTCATTAGGCTCTTTAGAATAACGACGACGACGACGACGACACCTAACACCGACAGCCTCTGCTCTTAGCTGACTGCTAACCTATTGGGCAACACCGATCGGAACGGCCGTGTAAATAAATTGAAAATCGACCCACAATCAAGTTAAATTTATCAACAACTCCCGGCGACACGATCACACGATGCGACAATACGGGAAAATATGTCAAGTCAATTAATTTCGTCAATTAAAGGAACTTTTTAATTCGACCTAGAAGATATTGATCCTGGCGCACGGCTTCACAGGAGAGAAGACTACGTACAACATTAGTAGGCGCAACAAATTGTATGCGACCCCAATCTAGGTGGCCCTAGTCTAGGATTATTTTTCATGCTATCAAACAATAAGTTTCCGTCTTATGACGCAAAAATGTAAATTGAATAAATCTGCAATCCTAAGAGGAAGTGTGGGGGTGGGGTAAAGCGCAGCCCCAATCCTATCGAACGGTCGAAGCGTGTCCAGCACTCGGTCAGTCTTGCGCCAGCGTGGAGGAGCGTGGCTGGCCTCATTACCGAGTCGCTGAAATGAGTCCGGCATTCATGTTTTCGAACTGAATCGCGCGTTCATGCAGGCTCGCCGGGCAAAAACGGTACACGTGTAGCTTATACTTGTGCTGTCCGCCGTGATCTTTTTATTACACACAGTACACGGGTAACTGCCAATTTTTCAAGCAAACGTACAAAGCGCAGCTATATGCGAATGCATATATATATATATATCTTAGATACCTAATCAGCTCAAAATATAGGGATAAAGTGCAGCCAACAGCGTACTAAATATAACACTTTCTAGATCGTGTAAAGTTAAAAATCAACCAATTGACGGTCGCTCGCCACACTATTTGCACTGGAAGCAGAATGCACTCATATCGGAATAACAATCGAAGACAAAGTCCATAGAACAATGAAATAAAAATAAATAAATAACCTGGCGCTACTAAAAAGATGAGGAATGTTAACGACTTCTAGCAAGAGGGCTAGCGATGAAACTACTAGCACTGTTTTGACTACTACTGTCATCACATTTATTTCACTCATGTTGAGTGTATAAAACATTGACATGTACACCGTTGCCAGACGCATGGTACTTTGTACACGCCTGAGAGCACAGTCGACAGACGCACTCCGTGTACTCCTCGTGGAAGTTCGTATTTGAATAGACCAGGTAATGATATCCATGATTTATGTATTCTGTATAGACGTGGCGATTGTCACAGGCAAGACCAGAATAATACATTTTCAATGCAGTTTTTGTTTTAAATTCCAATAATCAGTTGAATGAAAAACATAATTATATATAACTTATTTATTTACAAGCCATAACATAGCACACAGCTTATAAGGATAGAACGCACTTATTTTTTCATCAAGCATAAATGCTCGCACTATCATAAACACACAACAAAACACTTGTTTGTTGTGTGTTTATAATAGTTTTATATAATATAATAAAGCAAGACCAGACCAGAGGTGAGAGGCGGCAAAAATAGCCAAGTCTCCAACCTCTCGTCGATCTTCTTCAACTTTATTTTCTCATTCCAAAATGAGGCTCTTGAATAATTCTGTACAAAGCGTCTTCAACCTCGATCGAATTATCTCAACAAGCGGTGCACAGTCACAGTGCAGGTACACGAATCGGCACCTTGCCCCTATTGACAGGCAAAGTACTCGCTTCATGTACATTGCAAAACACGTTTCAAACAAGCCAAAGTTTGCCCGAGTGGGGTGTCCCCCATACTCTGCCAAGACGATACATCAGCCTTGAGGCAATCTTGAGGTGAAAGAGTGCCACTGCCGTCGGGTCGGACAGTCGCCGACCAGATACCGAAAAGGGTCGGCAAATTTTAAGGATTGGCCGCCACAACGTATAACATCTTTGGCAGTCAATGGACCTCCTACTCTGTTTTGACTATTATTACTACGTGTGGCTTTCTTTCCTACTTTGACAAGCACCTTTGACACACGGACGTTTGCTCATTTGATACTTTTCACGGTCCCACACATATTTATTGTTAAACCCTTGGACACATAAGTTGTGCACCGGTGAACATGTTTACAGTTACCCCAAATGAAACACCTTGCCGAGTCTAATTTGTCGACAAGCACAATACAAAAACTGCGTTACCCCGATGCACACTCATCAATAGAGAGCTGACAATGGAATTATACAGCCCTTTTGCCTCACATACTGGCCATCAACCTTCACAAGTTGTCGTTTAACCATATGCCTTCACCGCTTAATGTTTCGACAGTCACTGGACTTAAGTTGTGTGATTCAACTAGTTCTGCGTATTGCTTTTCTATATTTCATTCGGCCGGTAACTGACCAGGGGGAGGTGAGAATCAGACTCCGTTGCGTCCTAGGTGTTTAAACAGTGTAAAAGCCATCCTGCGTTTAAACAGTGTAAAAGCTATCCCGTCCAGCCGGTTTCCCCAAGGGTGGCTATATGAGTATCTCGCTGCACTGACATAGGTGTGGGGGGGGGGGGGGGGGAGATGGACAACGGTGTTCTAACACGCAAACCGACACAAGTCATTGAGCTCGAATCAGAATCTAGTAACGTGCCTAGTTAAGAAACGGTTGTCATTAGTAGTTGCAAAATGATAGGAAGGTTAATATTGCCAAAAGCAACGGTTGTTGCAATAAAGATAATGTCACCAACGTCAACAAATGTCCCTCCCTTTCAATACAGAAAATTTGCCTTTCTAAGTTTTGAATCTAGAAAAGTCGGTTGGTTTCGGTTTTCGACAACCACGATGTAGAAGTCCATCAAATTACTCTAGGATCGGCCCAAACATTTAAGTAACAAAATACTGACATTTGCAATTTAAAGTTGTAGTATTATAAGAACGCGCTGGGGACTGCAAGTCCACTTTGTTGTTGCCAAGAAAAAGTGCTTTACGCGATAATATATGTCTATAAGATGTGCTCGGATCCACGTGCGGATAAGTTTGCGACCACGACGCCTGAAAGACACGACTAACCAAACGGTCTCCTGATCCATTAAACTGTTAGATTTCCTCTTATTCACGAAAAACGTCTTAAAATGCATTTAGTCGTCGAGTTTCCTACTGAGCTGGCATTATCGCCCTCGGACGGGATTACGACTCCTTTCGGCCGAGTGCGTGCAGATTGACTCAGAGACGACTCGCCGCAAAAATTGCCTAAACTAAAATTCGATATTGTCCGCTATCCAGCAGCAACAGCAAGTGTGCATAGCAATAATAAGCAGTGTTCAGACGGGATGGTTGTACATGCTCCACGAGATTTTGACATGCGTGGGTTTGCCAAGTGAGACCTCCACGATCACCTTGTCTTTTAACTTGTCAAATAGCAACTTGCTGATAGAATAGGTGAATCCACGAGCTTATCCGAGAGCTTTAAACCACGTGTCCACAGTCTAAGAGCGCCGCTACAAGGAGTCCTTCTAATTGTTGTGGGGTTTCAATCTATTCACAAAATAGTTTGCAGAAATACAACCCTTTGGGCTCGGCCCTATTGCACTTCGAAACTTTAAGCCTCGTTTTTCAAATACAAAGCCCATTTAAGGTACGGTATCTAGGGACAACGCAGCATTGAGCGAGCAGCTAACTCGATCTCTAGCGCTGTACTTCAGATGGAACATTTCATAATTAAGGCGACTTATCTCAAACAAGATCAAATATACAGTTATAACATTAGGATGACTAACAGAAAGATAAGCGGCTGGCAAAACAATACTGGCGGTGCTCTGCGCGATACAGATATAATAGAAAATATATCTGTTTTTAAATCCCCGATGCCCTCAGACCATAACGCAATTTATTTTAACCTTTTATTCGATTCTGGATATCCTCTTATTAAGGAGGGAGGCTACAATTTATTTAAGGGTGATTACGATCAAATCGTAGAAAAGCTGACACTTGTTCCACGGATATATATATTCCTAAACTGTGATACCGTAGATAAAATGTGTAATTGCTTTGTTTATCAGATGCACGTTGTGATCCTATGCACGGTGTGATGTATTCCTAAACGCACCAGCAAGTCTAAAAATAACACTAGGCTTCGTAAGTATATATCTAGTCTTAAGTCACCTATTGAAAAAGACCCAAGTCCGCGGTATGCAACCAAGCGTAAGGCAAGCAGAAAACTTCGTGTATTGGAAGAATCCAATCTCGATTTTAAATGTTTTAAGTCGTTTTTTAGGTATGCCAATAGGCGCTTAAAGGGAAAATAAGATATAACGGCACTTAAAACAGGTAATGCGATTATCACTGATGATATCTCCAAAGCGGATGTTTTTGAAACTTTCTTTTCTTCTGTTTACGTGGCCCAAGCAGGTCCAACGAAAGCACTTATTTTCTCCCCGCTAACGTCATCAAGGTGTCCGTATTTATTTGTGTCGGAACATGATATTTTAAAGAATATTAATTAACTCCCATCTAAATGTAGCCTCACCCCAGATTGCATCCCTCGATTATTTTATAAAAAAAAGTGGCACATGTTATAACTGAGCCACTCTCATTAATTTATGCTAGGTCCTATGAAGATGGTGTTGTGCCTGTTTTTTTTCCGACAATCCGTTATTACGCCTGTACATAAAAAGGGATCCAAGTCGAATGTTAATAACTATAGACCTGTGGCACAATCATCAATAGCGTGTGTATTATTTGAAAAATTTCTTGTGGGTCACATATCACTTCATGCAGTCTGAGGAAGTGCTTGACGAGCAGCAACATGGCTTTACTAAGGGCAAATCCATAGCAACACAACTGGTTGAAATGGTCCAAGATTGGGCCAATTATATTAACAAAAAGAAAGCATTTGATTAGGTTTACTTTATTTTGTCTAAAGCATTTGACAGAGTAAACCATTTTAAACTTTAAAACTACAGAAACTATTTGACCTAGATATAAACAAGCACACTGTTTTATGGATATCAAGTTATCTAACGAATCGGAGGATTTGTGGCGACGGGTTAACAACAGTCTTAATCAGTATACCCGGGCCGACCTTAATCCAGCCATCTGGATCGTCGACGTTAGGAGTATCACCCTCCTCAGCCATTATATTATCTCCCAGCGAAACCAGTTTTTCCGCGCTATCAAAAATGACTGTATCCGCCATAACATTAGCGCCATTTGCATATACAGTCCCCGAAAAAAATATAGGGCCACCCATTTTTGTTACATTCCACCCATTTATTATAACCAATCGTGTAAATATCACAGTGATACATGCTCACAGAGTAACAGCAAAACTTCGATCGACATTTGAAGTCTCGGATTACTTTGAACCACGAGATTTTCACATATGGCACAGCTACACCGCGAATAAATAATAAAGCCACTAGCAAGATACCTGTTTTAACAAATTAATTAAGCGGATTAACGGCATTTGGGCTAATTTCACGGCATTTAGCAACTATACTTAATACTTAGTGAACTTTCCATTAAGTTTGATAACCTCAAAAGTGCGGTTTGGTATAGTGTTAAACAAATTTTGGATGACATTTGCAAGAGCTCGTCCCAAGCCTCGAGAATTGTTTTTTTATTGGTGTAAACTTATTGTTCGAGCTAGCTCCACGCATTCTGGATCATATTAAGATCAGAGTGCAGGCCAGCGAAGGACTTCAATGTGACGTTGGTCGAACCAGCTTGCGATCCGCCTGGCGGTGTGAGTCGGGGCGTTATCGTGCGTAAAAACGCAGTCTGGCCCTCCCATCAGCTTAAAATGCGCCGATTGCTCTTTTAGTAAATCCCCGTAGCGCGTCGAATAAACACGACCGTTTAAAAAAACAATCGGCGACTTTGTATAATACCCAACAGCAGCCCAGATCACCACTGAACCGCCACCTGAGTGACGTTTTGACAAAATTCGTTTTTCCTTGCGGACTTCAAGCAAATAATAGTTACATCGATCCGGTTCATCAAAGTTAAACTTTTTTCATCCGAAAAAAGCACTCTGTGTCACTCAGTGGTCCATGACATCGTATCGTGGGCACTCAGTTGTCCATGACATTTTATCGTGGGTGAAGTCAAGACGAGCTTTCATCAGTCAGCGGTCAATCGTTGTTTTTTCTTGTGTATTTTACCAATGTGTCTTCCTGAGGAAGCTTTGCACATTTCGCATGTTCGTTTTTACGTCGGCCGCCGCCGCAATCGCCCTCGCCGAGGGCGCAGAGTTCGACGCTTTCTTCAGAATTGCAGGTTGTTTCGTTCCAAAATAGAATTTGGACGCCTGAACTTTTTTTTTACGGCGTATTTTTTACCTAAATTAACAAAGTTATTTACTTAGACACAACGCCTTAATTGACGGGAAATTTTGCGATTAGAGAGGCAGATGTTCTTATAAGCCTTGATATGGGCCTTTTCTTTACCCATGAGGCGCCAGCCTAAGCCTATCGTTTCAACAAAGAAAAAACTTCTGGTAGGAGGTCTGCCTTTGTTTCTGTCGAGCCGTTAAATGAGCCTAAACGTTGTTATTCCACTCAATTCACTCGCTAAGACAAGCATCTTGGTGGTGACTTTATAATTTTTTCGCAGCGTAGCTGTGCCAAATGTCGAAATCTTGTGTTTTAAGGTAACCCGATACCCCAAATGTCGATAAAAGTATCCGCTGTTACTCTGTGAGCATGTATCATTATGATCTTTACACAATCGGTTATAATAAATGCAAGAAATGTGGCAAACATGGGTGGCCCTATATTTTTTTCAGGGACTGTATATATATATATATATATATATATATATGAAATGAAAAATCATCTTTCTAGTAACTATGTATCTCGAATAAACCATTTATTGCCCTTTGGTGCAGACGGTGCCACAACCCGCCATAACATTAGCGCCATTTGCATATATATATATATATGAAATGATGCCACAACCCGCCATAACATTAGCGCCATTTGCATATATATATATATATATGAAATGAAAAATCATCTTTTTAGTAACTATGTTCTCGAATAAACCATTTATTGCCCTTTGGTACAGACGGTGCCACAACCCGTTTCCCAGGTAAAACCTTAGACAGTCAAGAAGTCTATAAAACACGCGAAGATACTAATGTCACGAAGATCAGCGCTAGAATAAACGAATCACTAGTGACGCCAATGGGCCGACACGAATGAGAATGCGTGTGGTGTGTGTGTTTTTGGTGTGTGTGTTTTTTTTTATCAAGTTCCGGCTGAAACGTCGTATTCAAGAAAAAGTCTATTCTATAGAGGTTCTTCTTGTTGTTAAACGTCAAATAACACTCTCCCTTAAAACGTTTTTCGATACTTCTGTTTACAGCGCTTTCAGACAACGGCCCAAATTTTTGGTTTGTTATACCATCCTCATCAAACCAAATACCAACGCTAAGTTCTAAGCGCACCTCAAGTGCTTTCACGAAGTAGTCTTTAGGTGAAGCGAGAGGGCCGTTTGGACGAACCATACACGAACCGTATTTCGAAAATGACTGCTTCCACACTTCTGCGTCATTGTCATCACCGCTGTCACTCGCCCACCAGCTGTGCAACTCCGTAACATTCACGTCATCCAGATTTAAGTGCGCACTTTTGCAATACTCGGGACCTGAGGATTTACCTGTAATCACACCGCCAAAAACAAGAGTCGCAACACACAAATTAGAATTCTAATTAAATTATACGGATTCCAATAGTAAGAATGATGCTGATAACCAATTCACATTACTAATTAGTTAATTGCATCGAGTCCGCGTTTTTACGTCAATATACATATATGTATATTAAAAAAATTAGATATGGTTCTTTAATAATAAAAATTAGACATGGTTCTTTAATAATAAAAAATGCTTTCCTCATAAATGGTTAAAGATCGTTTCACTGCGTTTCACCAACAAACGAGCTCACTACGTAGAGTAGACGACTCTTCTACTCTCCAAGATGGAACGCCTAGGTATTCACACCCATACGTCAACTTACAAAATGTATGAATTGCTAGAAAGTTTTTCGTGTAAGTTCCAATAACCTACGGAGCCAACAAGCCATCATTCCCCGTTTGAGGGCCAATTGGGCGCATTGAAATCCAAACTGTACTCGCATACCTGGGGCGATGCGATAAGTCACTGGAAGCAACACATTGTATGAGTTGAAATTTTACTCAGATAAATCGAGATGCATTTTTATTAACAAAACTTTTCTCAACAAAAAAATAGAAGCTTACATAGCAGAATGAGCGGCCGGAAAAGCAGAGGCACGTTTTTTTTTGGGGTACCAAAGCAACATTCACGGAGCAGTACCACATTTAACCATTATAGAGATAGTGATTGATTATCTTGTGAAGGTTAGCTCAGTTGGCAAGATGAATGTCTGTAACTTTACACTTTTAACACTTAAACCGTAGCGCTAAGGTAACAGTTATAATATTATATATATGAAATTTCAAAAGCATACCAGGGCTAACCGGTAGAAAGTCACATATCGTCCACTGATAGGTTTTTTGTGTTCTGTGGCAGTGACTCTTACAGTAATCGTAATACCAACAGAGGCTGAGCTTGAAGGCATCAAATTTCACCGATTTCGCACAAGCATGCTCACTGAATGTCAACAACAGTGCCACAACGATCTGTAATTAAAGATATATGTATAACTGTATGTATTTGTATATAAATACATGAGTCGTTATAATAATATATATATATATAATATATATATATATATATATATATATATATATATATATATATATATATAATTTATAAATACATAAATAAATGTATATATATATATATACTAAATGTTTGCAGGGACCCAACTGTCATGTTCCCACCGTTAATGATTAAATCATTTTCTCCATTTAATTTATCGATAATGCTCTTAGTGAAATAATTAATGCACTCTTGTAAATACGCCGTGAAAAGTTTTCCTTTAGGCGGCAGACGACTAGGTCACCCGCGTACATGACGATGTCGATATGTCAAGAGTGTGTCTTTGATGTACGTCTTCGATGCGATTCAGCACAGAAAAACAGGTCGTCACAGGGTACAATTGATGCTTTAATGCTTGATGATTCCACGGTCTGTGAGTTTGGCCACAGCGTTTTTCAATGTCGTCTAGTAGGAATGCACAAGTTGCTGCTGTCGGTCCACAAATTTGGAGTGTTTGTTGCTTGTTCGGCAGTGCTTGTTTGTGATCACGGAGGGGCATAAATCGGCGCTCGAGGATACTAAGTGACTTTCCTTAAACTTCACTTTTCTGAGCGAGCAATCTCCACGATGCATAGCCGCAAGTAGAGGCTTCTTGCTTTTTCCGAATTAATCACACGAGACATTTCTGCCATGACCAAGGTATCTTGCCGGTAAAATAATCTTGGTGGAGAATTGACAGCATCGCTGACTTTCTTTGGGCCAGGCAACTTGATATTCTAGAATCTAGGGACGTGGCCGGCTAATATATGTCCAAAATAAGATTGTAGAGCTTCTAGTAAGAGCGGAAGGGCAAGCGATTTTTACGATAGCTTTTTTTGTGGCGCAACACACCACGTTTTTCCCACGACCTTTGTCAGGTTGCTTGACTCCTTGCTACCTCCTCTTCGACGACAGACACCAAGCCAGCTGACCTACACACAATTTTCTGGAAAACACGAGACTATCTTATGGCAATGCATACACAGGCGACACTCTGCTTCTGAAGCCATGGCCCGGAGTCACCGTCGATTTAACTATTCACTTCGAACTACTCACCGACTAAGGTCCTGGTGAATGAGAACCATTTGACAACCCTACGAAGGAATGAACTAATACTAGAACTGCTGAACAGTAGATTATACGACGACGTCAAACAACGGCAAGTTTACCTATAAGATGCGGTTTTCTTGGACTAAAGTCAGTACTCTAGCGCCAGCTTGCAGCTCTACTAGCTCTGTTCTAAACGAGTTGAATCCATTGCCAGGATTGCTGGTGGAAAAGAAAATAACATATAAAATGCGAATCCGTAAAATCAATGAAATAGCAGAGTGCAGCTGCATCGAGCTTAAGCTGTGTCCGGCCTGGATGAAAAAACGCCTCTATTAGCGGTAATGTGAGGGTGCTGTAACTACCAGCAAAATGAGCAATGTAATTTGATTGCTACAAGCTAAGCCAACAGGTGGAATACACTGGCTTAGCTTGAAAACACAGACGATCATTGTCGTTGCTCTACGTTGACTTAACTAATTGTAGTACGGTTTCTTTAGTAGTTTCTTTAGTGCATTCACGTCCCGTCTGTACGCTACCCTGTTGAATGACTTACCGTCGGTGCAACCGCATGCATTGTTCGTTGTCTTCCCGCTCTAACTGGATTGCCGCTGCGATGTTCAGCCTCGGCTGCACGTCGGGTCAAGCTAGACTTTGGCGAATTCGTGAGCCAGTTGCTTGACCTAATAGCGACGGACAGCTATATATATGCTCGCATATATATAAAAAAAAAAATATATATATATATATATATAAATTCCTTATGCCAATGGAAGGGGAGGAGGTTTCCTATAGGAGTGATATACAAATGTTTGGCAGTTGTGATTTTTTGGACGGCTGTCCCGACAAAAGTTTGTAAAATACACGAATGTGAGAAAACGTATTACTTAATTGAAAAAATAAGCTTTCGGGACAAGTTTCTATTGACTGAATATTTACTTAGCTTAAACAGAAAAGAGTGTATTGTTGTGAATATTTAAAAAACGTTTGCAAAATTGTATTCTTGTGCTTCTGCAGCATGCTCGAACGTTCACGCCCAGGTTATTGCAATTTGCGTGCTATTACGCGTGCACAACCAATACGTTAAGACGAGTGTACATCTTTGGTACCGAATTTATAAGCGAATTGATATAATCTGCTGACTTGCAGTGAATCATTGAAGTTTGAAATTTAAGGTGAAATCGTGCAGTGAAGTCACAGCTACTGACACTACCAGTGCGAACGCCAGCAGCTTCATAACGGTTCGACACGTAGCGTGCTTGTCTAGACCAAAGGTGAAGACAGGCCTGAACAGAGCTAGTACGGTCGTACAAAACTAGAACAGTGCTATACACGTGTCGTTGCAGAGTGTCTATTGCAACGTAGAGAAAGTTCGCCGAAATGGTGCAAAGCACGCACTCTCAGCATGAGCAATAAATTAAAGAAGGGACCAAAAAGCTCTCTGAGCAACTAAATAGACTGAAAACGTCAACAGAAACTCGAAGAAAAGCCACGCGAGACGCAAAACTTAGTGGCGTGGCACTATAGAACACGACGAATTGAAGTAGTACAGTATCAAATGCTGTCGTGTAATGTTAACATTTGTTACCCGGTCTTTTGTGGTGTCACATGTCGACTAGTTGCGTAGCCGTAGATCTAGCTGCAGATTTTCCTGCACCGACGTTACTGAAACTGCGACGTCTGCCTGTTTGTACATACAAGACTAGGTTAGTCTTGCTAGCAACCATTTGAACGTTGCCAGCTAGCCTCCGATTCGCCGGCCGCGTTACGCGTTACCCGTTTATGCAAGCTATTTGTAGCGCATTTGCTTGGTTAAGCTTTGTGCATACTACCATGGTGAAACTCATCAACGGCTTTGGGTGTTCGGTTGGCTTGACCCTTGTGTCCGTCCGCTTGTTTCCTGGGCATTGCATTTGGCTTTACTTTATATATATATATATATATATATATATATATATATATATATATATATATATACAGTTAGTTCTAAAAGTTCTTAAAATGAGCTTTTCAGAAATCGAATTTTTTCGCGCTTTCACCGCTATTGGAAACGGCAACTTTTCGATTGCTAGCAGTCAAAATATTATGGTGATTGGCCGTTGCGATTTCGTTTGATCGCTTTTCCCGTGCAACGTATCGGCGTGATTTTGAAAAATTGAGAAAAAAGAGTTTCGATTGGTTATCAAGCGTTTTTATTTCAAAAGTTGGAATGCGACCCAAGTGAAAACTGAGTTAGACGAGGTGTACGGTGACTCTGCGCCATATTTTGCCACTGTTTCCAACTGGATTAATGAGTTAAAAAGAGGTCGCAGGAGCACCGAGGATGAACTACGTTCAGGACGCCCAAAAACGGCAACTGATGAGGAAAACGTGGAAAAAGTGCGAAAAATCGTTGCCGCAGATGAGCGAGTGAACATTAGGGAGATAGCGGAGGCCTTGGGGATCAGTTTGGAAAGAGTGCATTTCATCCTGCACGAAAACTTGAAGATGAAAAAGCTCAGAGCAAAATGGGTGCCGCATTTGCTCAACCAAGGCCAAAAAGACGCGCGTGTTTCCGCTTCACAGCGAAATTTGGCCAAGATGTCGAAAAATCCGTCGGATTTTTGGCGCAGATTCGTGACCGTCGATGAAAGCTGGGTCCATCACTACACTCCCGAGACCCAAGAAGCATCTTGTCAATGGTGTGCACCTGGTGAAGGACCTCCGAAGAGGCTGCGGACAACGGCATCGGCCGGAAAGATGATGGCTACGGTTTTTTGGGACCAACGTGGAATAATTCTGGTCGACTACCTTGAGAGCGGTAAAACGATCACGGGAGAATATTATGCAAGACTGTTGGACTGCCTGAAGCAAGAACTCATCGTGAAACGGCCCGCTTTGCAGAAGAAGGTTGTCCTGTTTCACCAGGACAATGCTCCAAGCGCAAGCAACGGCAAAACTGGCCCAACTGAGGTTCGAACTTATTGAACAACCTTCCTATTCTTCAGAATTGGCCCCCTATGATTATTTCCTCTTCGGACATTTGAAGAATAGTCTCGGTGGAAAGCGTTTCTCCAGCAATGAAGAGGTTAAGGCTGCTGTCAATGCCTATTTTCAGTCTAAAGACGCGGAATTCTACTCAAGAGGTATAAATGCTCTGAAATCTCGGTGGGAAAAGAATATTGAGCTTCTCGGGGAGTATATCGAATAAGAAAAAATTAAAAACAAGATTTGGAAAATTCTTGGTTTTCATTTTAAGAACTTGTTGAACTACCTGTATATATATATATATATATAAGTCTCTACTCAGCTGTTGAGCCGGACGGTCGCACTGGTGCCAGCTCCCGCTTAAATTGCCTAGATCGCAAGTTATATCTGGCTTTTTAACGGGAGTTTTGCCACAGACCATCGTGGCCACCAGTGTGACCGAACTGTGAGATCCAACACCGTCAAACAGTTCCATTTTGCATTTAAAAGATGCAAAATTGTTATAATCGCCGCGTCACTGTGTTAGATCGGTTAGCAGTGCGTTCACCATTGCAAAGGCCTGTCTGAAGTGCATTTTAGCGTTTTTAAGTGGAAATGATTGTGCCGGTTTTTAGATTTAGGTAAGATGAGTCTACCTATATAGTTGTTTTAGTGAAATATAGCGGCCCTAATTATATTTCACTAATTTTAACTTCTATATAGGTAAAGTGTATACACTGGCTACAAAACCCAGACAGTGCATACATTGTATAGTGGTGTATCGATACGCTTTGTTTTGAACTCTAAAATCGAACACTGCGTAGAGAATACAATAAGCAACGATATATTGGGCAGCCATATCGTGTTTTTAAACCACTATATATTTTAATTGACTACCTACATACCTACTATATATTTGTAATAGATGCTTCAATTCCACTGAATCGAAGAGACAGCAATTAATCTGTCTGATGCTAGTCTTCCATCTAATTACCACAAATATATATCTTAAACCGACACTACTATTGTACATATTAATGTGCAATGTTTAACTTCTACTTTTGACGCTGTTTTGCATAAATACAGTACGTGACGAAATATGACATAGTGCTCCCTGGGTAGTGACGAACAGAATGATGGTCTAAAGACCGCTTCATTTTAGCGATTTTAACAACAACATCTGCGTAAAATCGCGCCATCGTTCGCGTACAAGACTTTTAACGAAATCTTACCACCGCTGTGGACCAAGACAACGATGGCATCACGTGACGGCAGCAACACCGCCGGAAGACTCAGCTGCCAGACTTGCGGGCGAGTATGCAAATCTGGCGCGGGCCTCGCGAGCCACATTAGATTGACTCACAATCAACGAGAAGTTCGTGCCACCTCCCAAACTCCTAACCGATCACAGACTAATAATTTGATTTTAAGTTCCTCACAAAATGACACTGCTGCTTCTAATAATAATTTTAACCCCCCTAGTACTTCACGCGTCGCCCAGCCAAATTGTAAATGTCCATCTAGTACTTGCTTAAAGGTCTTTAATTCTAAATCAGGTCTTAATTTACACCGTCGTCGTGCCCATCCGGACGAATATAATGAGAACATTTTAGCCCCCCCCTCTAAGAAGGCCAGATGGAACCCACAAGACCGTGAACTTTTAGCAACATTAGAAGCAGATTTTATATTTGATAATAATAACGAAACTCTTAGAGAAATTGACCACCTTTTAGCTACTAATTTTAACTCACGCACACCTGGGGCGATTAGAGGCCAATGTAATTCTCAGGCGCATAAGGATCTGGTAGAGGACCTCCTTAAAAAGAGGTCTCTCCTGGATTCCAACCTTGACGGATCTGAGCTTCCTGAGCGTAGTCGGCCTCGATACTCTGAATCAGATGGCCCCTATAATCCATCCCAAAAAGATATTATTATATCTAAAATACAAGCCCTCACAAACACATTTCCCAAACGCAACAAAATTTCAACAGACCTTACTCATCTGTCAAATATAATTTGCTCAGGTGAGGACCACATTATCGCCTTAAACGAATTTCTGAACAAACATTTTACACACACTGTCCGACGTCGTGCCTTTAGAGAAACACCTTCCACTGAAGCGCGAGTATCTAAAAGGCAACAGCGACGTCAAGACTACGCAACCACTCAAAAACTTTTTAGCCAAAACCGATCCAAATGCGCTCATGAGGTGCTGGACGGCAAACACACCATACACAACATGCAGGCCACCGAAGTTGTAGAACACTGGGCCACCACGATGACACAACCACCCCCTGAACCACTCCCTTGCCCCGTATACACTCCCAACTCTGATCTCTTTGAGGTTTCCCTCCCTATCTCCCTAAAGGAAACCCACGTAGCTCTCCGCGGACCTTCTAAAGCACTAGGCTTGGACGGGATTTGTCTTTCGTCCCTCCGTAAACTCCCGTTAGAAGTAGTCTGTTGTATTCTTAACATACTAATAATTAGCGATATTGCCTCAGCCCATGAAACTGCTCGCTTAGCGTTCATCCCTAAAATTAACAATGCCACATCCCCAAGCGATCTGCGACCCCTATCTATTAGTTCATACTTACAACGAACGCTTAACAAAATTCTCTCTAGACGCCTCCAGAACTCTATTAAGCTTCTCCCAATCCAGCGAGCGTTTCTCCCCTATAATGGTACCTTCGAGAATCTTGCGGTTCTGGATGGTATCCTTAACGATGCCAAGTCTGTAGGACGTGAGCTCAGACTTGCCTCAATCGACCTCCGTAAGGCGTTCGACATGGTGAGTCATGACTCCGTCCTGTGGTCACTCCGGACTCGCGGATACCCGGAGGTATTCATTAACTATATCGAACGCTTGTACCTCTCATCTAAAACTCTCATAGAATTTAGGCCAACTAGGGGTGTTAGGCAGGGAGATCCTCTGTCCCCCCTCTTATTTAATCTAGTTCTCGACGACATTCTTTCAAAATTAGACAAAACTAATATCGGGTACCAACTTACTGATGACTTCCGCCTTATGGGCTTAGCCTTTGCGGATGATCTCATCCTCCTAGCCTCCACGAAATCCACTCTCCAACGGCTCCTTAATATTGCGGACCCACTTTTAAAATCCCGAGGCCTTGAAATTAAAACTAATAAAAGCTTTACTATCTCCCACCTATTTAATAGGAAGGAAGGTAAAGGTTTTATCAATACCGTATCAGAATTTAACGTTGGAGATCGGCAATTGCCAGCTAAAGGTATGAGCGATCGATGGAGATATCTTGGAGTCGACTTTGACAGCAATGGCAGAGTTGACTCCACCAAGGATATACTCCTTAACTTACTCAACAGACTCACGATAGCTCCCCTTAAACCCCACCAAAGACTCATATTTTTGAAAGACTTTCTCATTCCCCGTCTCCTATATAAACTGGTCTCCGGTCCCAGACCATCTTACGCACTCCTTAGTGACCTAGATAAAGAGATCAGAAAGGTTGTTAAGTCGAAATGGCTTAAGCTCGAAAACTCGGTGCCGAACGCCTACCTGTACACGCACACAGCACACGGCGGTCTGGACATCCCCTGCCTCCAAACATTCATTCCCAGAATCCGCCTCTCCCGCCTGACAGCACTACAACACTCCACGCACCTTGGGGTCCAATGGATGCTAACCACCGAGCACTTTAAAAAAGATCTTGCGAAAACAAGACTTCATTGCGAGCGCTTGGGAACCTCCATTGAGACCGCTACACAAGAGACCGATTACTGGTCTCAACAACTACACAACACGTTCGATGGGTCACATTTTAAAAAAGCACACGAAACGCCCTTTGTACATTACTGGATTAAGGGTATGCCCTACCTATCTGGTAAGGAGTATTTAAACCTACTAAAGCTCAGGATCAACGCACTACCAACGCGTGCCAGATTGGCCAGGGGACGCCCGGGCTACAACAAACGTTGTAGGCACGGGTGTCATGCGCCTGAGACGTTAACTCATGTCGCTCAGATGTGCGATATAACACACAAACAGACCATAAAGAGACATGACGACGTCTGTGATCGCGTGGCGCGTCTTCTCCGCGAAAGGGGTCATGAGGTGGTTCGTGAGCGAGTATTCCGTCGACCGGGCGCACCGGGTCTAAAGCCCGACCTCGTAATAACAACACCTACCGAGGTCTGGGTTTTAGATGCCGAGGTTTGCGGCCCGAACCGGGACCTGGCAAAAGCACGGCAAGACAAGATCGCCAAATATGACGTCGAGTTCCTAAGAGCGGCGCTCCCCTACCCGCAAAAACCTCGCAGATTCGGATCCATCACTATCTCTATGAGTGGTGTATGGGACTCCGAATCTGCGAGGACGCTCTTGGGGCTCGGCATCACGAAGAGGAATCTTATGGATCTCACCGTTTTAACTTTGCAAGGAACCTTGAGGATATATCGCTCGCACCGGATCCATAAGAGCGGGGGCTACCATCAAGCAAGGACACGGACAACTGATTCTTAACTTCACGTGACACCTTTTTACCACCATTTTTTATTAAGGCGAGCACTGCCGAGTGTGCAAACGTATTGTAAATGATTAATAAATCATCACAATATTTTCTATATATATGAGTCATGGTGCCAAGTGAGGATCGTGACAGGTAAAATTTTATTTCATCTTTCTCTATCTGTCTCTCTAGTCTTCCTCATTGGTTGTTATATGCTTTGAGAGGATCTTGGTTCTGGATTTTTAGCCAATCCTGACAAATACATTTGCCTGTAACTTCAAAATGAAATAAAACTTTGCCAGACAGTGTCAGAAAGTAACTAGCATTTTTAAATGTGTTTTTTTAAATGCCCGCTTTGCCTCTGAAAAGTCTGCTCTGGTTACAAATATCTATGTGAGCGCATCCAGCTAGTGTAGAATTTTCCAGAGTTTCGTAAAGTGACCGTTTATTGTTTTTGCTATATGGGTTTTGTCGAAATGAACAGCAAACATTTCAGTTGCGGGCGGCTATTTTTGTATGGCATCGTCCACCACAAGTTCCTTTGAAGTGGCCAAACCACAAACACGCGTGGCTACTACGATCAGCTCGACCGAATTTCTTCTACCCTCCAAAAGAAGAGACAGTTTTGTAAAGCAAAGGGACTCTCACTAAAGCATTGTAAGGCCGTATGTGGGTCTACCCAGCCTCTGCAAAATAGCAATTTTCAATTCAATCAAGGGAAATTTTGCGGCGTACACCGTACTAAACGGACGTCGCACCGTCAGACTATTACCTATTCAGATGTCTGCGAATCTATCTACAGGGACAGAAGTTCACTTCACCAGAAGCAGTGAAAACACGCATACCTTAAGATTCGGAAATCAGAATGGAATCCATGCCATGGGAATCAATAGCCTGGCTCAGAAATAGGGAGGGTTGCGGCTTATGATGGAGAGTACTTTTGAATAAATCCAATCGCTTATCTCGCCCAATTTTTATGCTGATTTCAAAATTGAGTTACGTTCTGTCGTACTCAAAATATAACTTGCTAAATTGTGACTGTGACACGGCTCCCTTGTAATCTATGCCAATTATGCATGCTTGTCTGCTGAGCTACGACTAATATATTCGCCAGACAGGCTCGAGTCTCACTCAAGTTGAACAGTTTAGCGCTCGCATTCAGCATTAGTCAATTACTGCTGCGTGCAGACTATCAGTTCAAAGTCCAGAGTTCAGAGATCGTCCAGAGTTCGTACTGAGCTGGAGACACAAGATCACCGATATCTATAAGGTGCTTCATACGACTTCTGCAATCTGCAAGCTAATAAATAGGCAAATAAATTGTATGCCAAGAAACCATGGCTAGTGGTGGAGGACAACGCAGCAGAACGTGAACCAGCCCCTGATTGTCACAGATTGAGCAATGGCGCAGTAGTGCCCAGTGCGTTCCACGGTTTTTAGAGGGATTTGATGCTTTCGCAAGCGTAAAAAAATCAGATCGCTTACGCGCGACAAGCGTACGTCGCCATATATGCGCGATTCGACCTACATATTCGGCGTGGAGGGTAGCAATGTGCGCTGCCGTTTTTTTGAGGTTTTGCACAGAAACGGTGGGAGACTCCTGTTCTCTTGCTACTGCGCTGAGCTGTTCTACTCTTGCGGGTTCCGATTTAGCTTCAGCTGTGGGCAATGATGAGCATTAGCGTATTAGCAAGACCGAATTTCAAGTTTAATTCATATATTCAAATAGCACGACTAGCAACGCTGCCATTAGACTGACGTGTTGGTTGGTCATTTAAAGCCGGCAAGTGAACCAACCTCAAGTTGCCCCGTTCATTAGGCTCTTGAGAATAACGACGACGACGACACCGACCACCTTTGCTCTGAGCTGACTGCTAACCTATGGGGCAACACCGATCGGAACGGCCGTGTAAGTAAATCAAAAATCGACCCACAATCAAATGAAATTTATCAACAACTTCCGGCGACACGATCACACGATGCGACAATACGGGAAAATATGTCAAGTCAATTAATTTCGTCAATTAAAGGAACTTTTAAATCGACCAGAAGATATTGATCTTGGCGCACGGCTTCACAGGAGAGAAGACTACGTACAACATTAGTAAGCGCTTCGATTGCATTCCGCGCCTCTTCTGTCGCGGAAAGAGCATCTCTCTACCTCTTAAAGCGGGAAACCCCCTAACCATCTTATAGGGGCGGCCCTAGAGGTCGTCTTTCAGCTTCTTAAGAAAGGTCCACCAGAAACGTTTCTTGCACTGGGTACTCGTTCTTAGGGAAGCGGGCCTTTCCTTTGGTCCAATGAGTGCCCTGAGGAACCTCCGAAGCTGTTCAGCTTCCTGGCGTCTGATAGGCGGATGCTGCGTCGGACGATTTACCATCGCGGCAGTAGTCACGTGGAATTCGATGATAAGGTAATCGCTGAGAGGTTCCTCTTCCTGTAGCAGGAAGGTGAACGTACCCGTGTTAAGAATAAGGTCCTCGGTCGTCAACAGGTCGAGGCCGGCAAGCCTCTTTCGGTAGTTCTGGCAGAGCCCCATGCGATAACCGCCCCGCTAAAATCACCAGCTATGGCTGGAAGTGGAATATCCATTTAGTTAAAAGGAGAGGACAAGTCGTCTGAAAACTTGTGCGGGTTGTCAAGGAGAGCATTAGGGCTGCAGTAGCAGAAGTAAAAACGGGCCGGAAGACGGTTTTCCGCCCACCGGACGTTGGGTTTGCTAAGCAGCAGCAGGCCGGCTACTGACTTGCTTCTCAGTCAATTCACGCGCACGCGTATTTGTAGCTAAATTTGGGATGAAAAATATAAAATCGTTGACTCCTTAGTGTAACACAGTCGCAGCCAATACATTAGTTGTGTATGGCTAATTGTTATTCAAAGTTGTCTGCTAGCAGTCGTGATGTTCGGATGTTCGAAGTGTGCGCTCCCGTTAAAAACGGGTGAACAACTGGTTGTGTGCAGCCAAGGCTGCTCAAATGTGTTTCACGTGGGTTGTCTCAACCCCGAGCTCCCCGAGGATGCGCACTCGGCTCCGTGTGGAGCCTGTGACACCCAGGAACCAACTCACGGTACGTTGTGCGGCCGATTGAGCGAGCTACAGTAAAATTTTGTGAAACTGTGGTTAGCACACACGGCACTACAGGAGCGGGTTGCCAAAATCGAGGCAATCCCGCAGGAACAGTTTGCCGCACCCCTTACTCCACACTAAGTGACAAAATTAGCGTAGAGAAAAGCGGCGGAACGCGGACAACGCGGAGAAACAAGAAAGCCAGGCTAGCAGACAGCAGAGAAGGAGGTGACGTCACCAAGCCAAAGACGAGAGAGCTGCCTGGAGAAATCAGCAAAAACAACCGCGTAGGCGCCAAGAGAAGCTTGGCGTCTGCAGAGTTGAGTAACGACAGTGGCAACTTGAACGGCGCTGTTGTGGAGATGGAACCACCGGGTGGTGGTACAGCGGCGTCACCAGCTGCGGTAACAACAACGCCGACAGCAGATCCAGCTGACCCACGTCCGGAGGAGAAGGCAGACGACGATGGTTTTGTTGTGGTTCGTAAGCGACGAGACAACAAAACAAAACATCGAATGCAGCGCGGTAGTGCAACAGATGGCATAGGCGGATTGGAAGTCTATGCTAGACCTGCGAAGATCTGCGCCTTGAGAGTGGCACGATTGACGCAGAAGACATCGGCGGTCGGGCTGCAGGCCTGGCTTACTGGCAAGGGCATAACTGTGAAAGCAGTTTGGAAGCTACGTACACATGGTAGTGATGCTGTGTTCTGTGTGGTGGTGCGTGACGAAGATTACGCAGACTGTTGCAGAAATGAATTCTGGCCAAAGGGAAGCCTGTTCCGTCGCTGGGTTGGCGACGTCCCCTACGAGAGGATGGTTAAGGAGAGTTTTAGTGCGCCTGGCGGTCCAAGCCTCCGTAAGAGACTGACCAGTTCTAGAACTGCAAGCGTAGTGGCAAACATACCTCTACGAGTGCTTCTCTGGAATTGTGAGGGACTTAAGGGGGCAATGGATTTTGCACGTGATGACATGTTTAAGTTGGTTGACATTGCACTCCTCACGGAGACATTTCAGCGGGACGAACTGCATATCAATGATATGCGGGGCTTTCACCAGCTGGCTGTCTTACCTGCGGGAGGTCGGGGAAGACCTGTGGGTGGGTTATCTATCTACCTACATAAACGCTTACCACCGATGCAATGCGTCAGGAAAGATGAATACTGCGTAGTGCTCTCCTCTGGGAGGATAAACGTCGCTGTATTCTATTTCCCACCCACATTCGATTCTGCGGAGGTTGCTAAAACGGTGAGCTTTGGACTTTCAGAGTTAAATCTGACCATGCCAACTATCGTCGATTGTGATTTCAATGCCAGAATCGATTGTGGGGCCAACGATGATAAAGGCGAGGTGCTGCTTCAGGTGATGAAAAATATTGGTCTGAAATGTGCTAACGCGCGTGAAGACTATACATATTTGAGTCACAATGGAAGCAGCACCATCGACCTGTTGTTTCACAACCTTGTCAGCCGTGAAATTGAAAGCTTCGATGTTCTTTAGGAAGCGGCTCGAAAGCACCAACCAGTGTTGGCCGTTGTTGATGTTCCCGGTATTTGGCGAGACCGACATAACCCGCCGCGCTGGTCTTCAATGGGACGGATTAATCTATCTCTTTTGGACAGAGCGGTGGGCGGTCTTGAGGTAAGCCCTGACATCGATTCCACTTGTGATCAGTTGGAGAGAACGATGAGAAGTGCAGTGAAGTGGAAAAGGTTGTGGCAAAAGAGATCACGCCCGTGGTACTCTCGAGCCTGCTACCTCGCCCACGGTGAAGTGCTCGGACTCCTGCGCCAAGCAAGAGCCAGAGCAACATCATCACTGCAAGCCAGGCGGGACTACTTTGAGCGTAGAAAGGCGTATATAAGACTCTGCTATGATCATAAAAGGGAACACGCAAGGCGGGAGGAACGACGGCTGCTCGAAAGGGCAGAACGAGAGCCTTCAGCTTGCATCGTGCGACCTCGTAGGGCGGTGAACCCGCTTAGCGACGGGCAGGTAAAGAGCCACCTAACTAATCTTTTATTCAATCGTGACGTTGCGGCCGTATCTCTAATCGTACAGCATCCGCTTACACTGGAGCAGCACAACATGAATCTGCCTTTCGAGGTGGAGGAGGTGTGTTAGGTCCTACGGTCACTCCCGAAGAGAAAGAGCTCAGGGCCCGATCAGGTCTGCTATGAGCATTGGATCCAGTCACTTCCTCTCTTGGCAGAAACTCTTTGTGATTTCTTTAACGAAATTATAAAGAGGGCCTAAAGTCTGGCATGTCGCCAGGCTTTCTCTTCTGTTCAAGAGTAGGCTTGGTGATGACAAGCAGGATCCAAATCTCTATCGTGGAGTGGCGTCAGAACGCACATTGAAGAAGATTTTCTGTAAATTGGTTATTCGACGGATTGAGCGGGTGGCTAAAGAGGCACTTCCACCGGAGCAATTCGGTTTTAGAAGAGGCCGAGGCACCCGTGATGCAATCCATGTTCTCCAGTCAGAAATCGAGCGAGCTGTGGCACAACCCAAAGGTCATCTGTATGCAGTCTTTATTGACTGCGTCAAGGCCTTTGACAAAGCCCCTCGTCATCTGCTGGTTGAAGCATTCTAACGAGCAGGAGTGGGTGGCTCTCTCCTTAGTGTAATAGCAAGTTTCTTTGAAGAGGACACCTTGTTGGTAGACGGTGAGTAGGGTGTATTAGAGATTAAGCAAAATGTGGGAACTCCGCAAGGAGACCCGCTAAGCTGCGTCTCGTTTACACTTCTTCTTGCTGACCTCGTCGGTTACGTCCGACAGGAGTACCAAAAAGCCGTAGTGGTAATGTATGCAGATGATATCGTGGTCGCTCATTGCGAGTTAGGTGCCATTAAGCGCATTACCTCTATTATAGAGGCGTTCCTTGTCTCGAAGGGACTTGAGATAAACACCAGGAAAACCAAAGCCATGAAATTCAGGCGTGGAGGTCGATTGGCTGCCAGAGACGTTATACGTTGCTGCGGCCAACCATTGGAGTTTGTTAACTCCTTCCAGTATCTTGGCCTTCGGGTTCATTATACGGGAACGACGTTCACAGCGCATGTAAACGAAACAGTACGGAAGGCACTTGTCTCTCTTTACGGGGAAGTAGGCAATGTCCGAAGACTGTCCGTTCTCTCAGCAGTGAGGCTCTTCATGCTTAAGATTGTTCCGGGGCTGATGTACGGTCTTGACAGGGTGTGGAACCAACTCACGCTGGCGAATTTTAAACAGTTTGAAAAGTGTTTTTCATTATCTATGAAGCGAGTGCTCTGCTTGCCTATCCGAGCGAGGAGCCGCTTTGTGTATCTCATGTCAGGCTGCCCACCGGCTGCTGAAACAATCCGACTAAGGCTGAAGATGCCGCGTACAGTACCTTACGAATGTTTTATTTCGGAGTGGGAAGCTAAAGTCGAACAGGCCAGGCGGGAGGTCGGTGGTTTGGACGTTTTCAATGCCTTGCACCTTTGGTCTGGTCCTGCATGTGACAATCGCCACGTATACACCAAGTACATAGTGCATGGTTATCACTACCTGGTATGTTCAAACGCAACCTTTCACGAGGAGTACGAGTTGTGCACCTGCCGATTCTGCCTGCAGAGGTGTGCCAAGTACCATGCAGTGGAATGCACAGCGCTGGACCGAAAATCGCTGCACTACTTCTCTCGTCGGAAGCGTGAAGAAGATAGAGCAACATAAAGAAACATTTTTGAAATGTATATTTACTCAATTTGAGTGAAATAAACATAATTGTAGTAACATCAAAATTGTTATTCAATTTAGGCATTGCTTTCTTAAAAAAATAGCATACATTCCTGGTTGCTATTTAGATACTGATTCGTTCCTGTTGAATCGGAGTTGCTTTCCGCAAATTGCGATATGGAATCATACACCAAATTGCAACGCCGGGAAAATGTGTAAGGTTCATGGCCTAAGGATCGGTGGCCATCTGTAACCAAGTAGCTCTAGAAAAGAAAGTGCTGTTTACTGTGCACTGAGTAGCGGCACTAATGAACGTTTGAGCCCTAAATAGAATCCACTAGCTACGATAACTCTGGCCATACGTATATCGTGTTGCTCTTGTATACGTTTATTGCGCGCCGCTAACAGAAGGTTTAAGTATCGCCCAAAGACGTAGGGTACGTCCGGCAAAAAAACACGTAAGAGAAACCACTCTGACGATGCAGTGCAATGCATCTGTCACGCTTTAACACATTGGTTGGAAAACAACACTTATGGGTTTCGTATCAGCGAAGGCTCAGTTTTATGCATTCATTGAAGTAAACGGATAATACGTATATTCATTACACTAAACGGGTATACGTACACTCGGTTGACTACAACACGGATTTACCAAATTAGATTAGAAAAAGTCGAGTAAAAAATAGGTGACAAACTAATCTCTCCAGAAGTCCTAAGATTAACTTAACTACTAATAGTAGGAGTCGCTTCGGAAAGCTATAGTTCTGTAAGATTCCCACAATCATCACAACTGCAGATTTGCGCAACTCGGGGGTTCACTGCAACCGCTAGATCAAGCTAGATCAGTTATGACTCGATTAACAACTCGTACGCAAGAGACGAGGCCAGGCCTGTCCAGGCTTTCCACAAATACACATAGGGCTATGACGTTTATTCTGAGATTTAATTAAGCAACCGTGCGTTCTGCCTGTTTTGTGCGCGATGCTGCCTCGGGCAGCAGGCACTGCGGGAAACAGGTTGCACTACAGACAGCAAGTAATAGCGCTGCAGCAGTTTGCCCAACAAAGCCACAAGGGCACAAGTTCTTCAAGCGCACAGCTCACCACACCACCGAGGAGGAGGAAACAGTCGGTAATTCCGCACGCTACAAACAGAAACGGTAGGCAGCCAAAGGCAGCCCTACTATTCGAGTCTTTTTCGGTCTTGACCGGCGCTAGCCAGCCAGCCATTATTCTCCAGTGCCGAGCTCCACTGGGCTGATGACTGAGATGAAAGCCATCGATTAGTCCGGCTACGGCCGCCGGCACCGCAGCCGCGGGCAACCGAACATTAGTTACCAAAATCATGCGATGCCGCGCGCGCGCCCGGTGAGAGAAACCCGCCCGGGTCGTCTTGCCCCACTGCCCGACTGCAGGCATGTTTTCACTCTCTGCGTTCGTTAGAGAACCGGGTTCAACCCCCCCCCCCCCACGTGATGATGTCGTGGTTGTTGACAGCCTGCGCCCCGCTATTGGTGGCCGCGTTTACGCTTCCGGTCGAGTAGGCGACAGAAGCCATACAAACACACACATAGATACACATAAAATTCGATATACATATACATACACCCACATATGTACACCACAAACACAACCGCCGTTGTGAGTCTATGGTCGTCGTCGTTGTCGTCGTCGTCGTCGTCTACGAGGTGCAATCTATCGGCTCCGTTCTCTGCCGGTGCGCTTTTAGTCAGCGGTTCTTTAGCAATTCGTCTTTAGTAATCCGCCTTCGAGCTGCCTTTGCTGACTTGTTGTTGTTGTTGTAGCCATTGTTATTGTTGGTGTTGGTATTGTTGCTCTGATTGTCGTGGTGGAAGATGGTGCTGGGGCCATCTGTTGCTGCTATTGATGTACTTCTCGTCAATACTGCTGCTACTGTTGTTTGTGTTGTTGTTGTTGTGCTTCTACTTCTTATTCTTGTTCTTCTTTTTCCTTTTGGTTTTCTTCCGTAAATTTCCTTTGTCATTCGTGTCGCTGTTATTGCGTTCCGTTTTGCTGATAGTGTTGTCCATGTTGTTGTTATTGTTGGCGTTCGCGTTGTTGTTGTTAATGTTGGCGTTGTTGTTGTTGGCCTTGTTGTTGTTGGTGTTGTCGTTGCTTCTGTTTGTGTTGTCATTGCTGCTGTTATGCCTACGTTTGTTATAGGTTCTGCTATTTCTGTTGCTCCGCTTATTGGTATTCTAGCTGGTGTTGTTGTTGTTGCAGTCGTTGTTGCTGCTGCTGATGCTGCTGTGATTTCTACATTTGCTATAGGTTCTGCTGTTTCTGTTATTGATACTGTAGCTGGTAGTCTCGCTGCAGCCATCGCGTTTGCTGTTTGCTTGTTGTGTCTTGTATCGTAGCTGTTATCGTTAGGGCGTGCTCTTTTCTGGCCACACAGGCGGCCGTCTCCATCGCAAGGATTCGCGAACATCACTACAACAAGCATGCTTGTCGTCAAATTACGACGGTAGGAATTCGTAGCCGCAATAGGAGCGCGTGTCCGTCGCCCTGAATCGTCGATTGCCGAGGCTGTTACGAAAATAATCACACAGGTGGCGAACACCAGAATAAGGGAGGACACCGCTGCGAGCCATATCACTTTGCACGTATGTGTAAATCCAGGACGGCGATCAATATCCTGCAGGATGCGCGTTGACTTCCCCTCGTCTTGACCAAACACCCATGAATGTTTGCGTTCCGTCAGCAGGCTGGAATCTAGCATGAATTTATCTCTGTTAGCTTGAAGCATTGAAACGATGACCAAATGACCACCCATAGCGCAGAATGCATTTGAATTGAATTGAAACATATTGGTAGTAGTAGTAGTATATTACGTAATAGCGTAAACGTATTATAACAGTATTTGTAACAAAATTGTGACATTAAGGCCATGCGTGCGAATAAACATTCGTATGTGTTTAAGTGTCGTGAAAAAAAAAGCACAAGTAGTGGAGTGATGCTGTTGCTGTTGTGCAACGCAACAACACTTGAAAGAACTTTGCAACAAAATTGAGAATATGTATGGGTTTTGTGTATATTCTCTTTAGCTATTCTTCAGCGTTAACGAAAAGCGGCCGCTGCTAACGTACCTGTATATGCGAACGCAGAAGATCAACTGGCGTAGTGGCTAGTGCCAATCCGCACAGCAAGTGCAAGGAGTATGTTTTTTCAGCATATAAACAATATGTGCATAGGCACGCGCAATAACAAGTTTGCTAAACATGCGGATAGCCTGGTGTTTTGCTGTTTAGGTCTATTTCTTTCGGCGACGATATCTTCGGAGATTCATAAAACGTTGAAAAACGAGTATAAGTTTGTAAGTATGTGCCGTGGTGACAATTTCGTTGCTAGAGATCTAGGGTTTCATTACCTTTGGTAGGTAATAACCATGCATTTTTTGTGGTCTCTATTTACCTATCCTGTTACTTTGTTCCAGTTGGCTATAACTGTTGATCATTGACTAAAGGTCATCCCCCTTCACCCCCCCCCCATTACGCAAATAGAAGCGCTGTAAAAAGGCAAATAAGCCATCATAATGAGTCTTCGAATTCAAATCTCTCGACACCTCGCAAGGACAGGAAACGGAACAAAAGATAACATAACATCACTTTTATTTCGCATAAAAGGGTTGGTATCAATATACATACTTCTGTAAGACAATCGTAATTAATCACCAAATAGGCGAGCACTATTTGGATTATCATGGGCCCATTTGGCCATACGCCAAGCAAACAGTCCGTTCACGAATTCAACGCGGGCCACGGCTTTTGAATTGATTGATCGTTGACTCCTTAGGTTATTGGAGCGTACATCAAAAAAGTGTTCTAACAAGTCACATTTTCGTAATTGATGTAGAACAGATAAGTTGCACTGCATAAAAAGTGTGTCGATACTTGGAACAACGTCATCTAACACGCTGTGGGGGCACCTGATTCGCAGGCGTCTTAGAAACATGTTTTGGACGCCATCCACCAACTTCCTATATTTGGACAGATAAGGCTCCCAGACAGGGGAGCAATATGTGAGTTTAGGAAGAACAAGAGATTTGTAAAGGCGAATGTACACATGTGGAGTCGTTAAAATAAAACAGCGAAAGATAGTATTTATTGTGCGCAGAGATGTCTCCACAACCTTGGTAATGTGAAGGCTAAAATTAAGATCAGGCGTAATATATATGCCTAAGTCCCGGGTATAAGAGAGGGTCGGTAAAATGCAGTTGTCAATTTTGTAGTCAAAGTCAAGTGCACCATTTTTCAGTACAATGCATTTAGAGGGTGAGAGAATCATGTTGTTTTCAGAACACCATCGTGCAATGCCGTCGACGGCAGTCTGCAGAACAGCGTGGGAGTCACTAGAGCAAATAGGATAATAAAGTTTTAAGTCGTCAGCATATTCAAGATATTTGACCGCCGGTGGCAGGTACTTATTTATGTCCAATACAAAAATTGTGTATAGAAGGGGGGATAAACATCCTCCTTGAGGTACACCAGATACTGCAGGATATGGTCGACTAAGTTTGTCACCAACCTTTACTCGAAAATGACGGTCGCTTAAATATGCCTTCACCCAAAACAAAAACGGCCTTAAAAAAATTTAAACAGTTTTTAAGGCCGTTGTTTAGAGGATAGTCTAATTTTTTTATATTTCTAGACTATCCTCCGTCCCCTACGGGCTTGGCACTTAACCTGAGGTGTACCTTCAATGCACCGAGGGCCGGACATGTTAAGATATCTAGCGTTTTTCCAACAGTCCTTGTGGCAGGATGACCGCTGACTCTCAGCAGCGGTATGGTTTACTATCGTTTCGTAATGAGCATCGCTCAAAGAAAATTCGACCAACAACAGGAATCGAGCCGGGCGATCCTTGTTAGCTGAAGTTATGTGGTCGATTGAATGAATGATCGACTAATCGTTCACTTAGCTAAATGTGATTGTGTAGCATTGATTAACTGACGTCATTGACCCTAGTTAGCTAATAATAAGGTCATATATGGCTCCTCCTGCCGAGGAATGCGTAGATACATAGGCAGGTAGAAAGAGAGAAAGACGAAAGAGAAGAAGAAGGGAGGGAGGGAGAGAGAGGGAATTAAAATCAAAACTAACGCTAATTTGACGGAACAAAATAAGTATTGTGCAGCAACGCAACGCATGTCGCTGTGTCCGCATACCCACAAAGCTATTAGCTTGACTCTTCGGGTCGGAGGCGATGGTGCTGTCGTTGTAGTCGCACCGTGACAGGAGCTTATCGGGCGTATGTCGCTTGATCCGCAGCGCAGTGGGTTGTTCGACGCGCGACGCCTCTTTGCTGGACTTCGAATGAGAGCCGAGATGTGATGACGCTGACATCGGAATCGGTAGTGGGCGCACGCAGCGGCGGCGGCGGAGGCAGCGGCAGCAGCAGCGTCGGCGTCGGCGATGTCACACGAGACGAACGAGGGGTCCACGAGGCGGTCCACGAGGGACTGACAACCACAAGACCGGAAAGGCCAGCGTTCGAAGGCCCGCCTGCCTGGCGCGACTGGCGCTCGCTAACATCGTTCGTTCGACGTGCTTTGCGATACGACCTGCGTTGCCCTGCCCAAGCAACCAACCAACCACCTCAGCAGAGTTTACCGTCTACAGTCTCCAGTCGCTACTGGCTGGCGGCTCTCAATGGCTGCGCACAGAGCCAATGGAAGTAGCAGAAAGATAATAGATGACTTTGTGTGTGTGTGTGTTCGTTAGTGTGTGTGTGTGGGCGTGAGTGTGGGTGTGTGTGTGTGCGAGTGTGTGGCCTTATGGCTGTGTAGGCTGACCAAAAACAGCTGGAATCTCCGATCGATGTCCGATTTATCTCGCCCTCGACCCCGCGCCAAAATCGAACGTGACTGCTCCCCCCTGCTTTTAACAACTCTCCCGCCTCGGGGTTGTACCCACTGTTGTAGGGGTAGAGCCGCAGCAATGTTGCCGCTTGCCGGCGATCTCTGTTGCTCTTGTGGTTGATTCGATGTCACGCCGCAGGCTCGTTCTCTGGCATCGCCAGATTTTCCCGTTCCGTTAGTATCTGGCCGAATGTCAACTGCCGAAGGCCGGAGATCTCTGCCATGTCCCCTTGCAAGAGCTCCCTACTGAACTTCCTGTTGTTAAGGAATTGGGAATCGGATATAAAGACTTCAAAAACCTTAGGGAATCTCGTATCCTACATCTCTTACACTTGCGTATCGCTGCAGTCGCACAGTCGTGGCGGGTCCTGTCGAGCCCTTTGCCAGCGAGTCTTTTACTCCTGTTCAAGTTCCGTTCATTCCTTCCTTCTGCCACTTTTACGGCGCCTACCGCAAACAGCTTATCATCCGTAATAGGCAGACCCGTTTCTGGCTATGTGCACGAGGTTCCCACTGTAAGGGACACTCGAATGTCGCCGATGCCACTTCCTCTGCCGGTCGGCTGAAAATGCTTTGACAGTGTCTGTCAAAGCCCTCTGTTCCTTCTAATCCAACTAAATCGAGATTTTTTTTTTTAACTGGTTCCATTGCCAGGTAAATACTATTGTACAGTGTTTATACCATGTTGCCTTGTGACTCTCATTAGTTTAAGCACTTCAAGCGTGAACTTCGTAACGCCAAGGCTAATTTTTATAAGACGTGCTTTAGGCAACTCCAGGGTGGCACTTTCAACTTTTGGAACTTTATTAATGGTTCGTGTGGCAGAGCCAGAACGTCGATGGAACTTCCTACTACTCTGGAAGCCAGTTCTGGGCTTGCGACTGACCCAACGGATATAGTGACGGAGCTAAATCACCATTTTGCTACGGTGGGATCCAATACAGTAAAGGCTCTCCAAGTCAAGGAAAACGTTCAGCCAGCTCTGGAGGCCACCTGGTTTAAGAAAGATTTGTCAATCTCTTTTTTGCCAGTAAGTACGCCGGAGGTACAGAAACGTTTAGAATCCACGAAGGCTTCTTGGGGCTGCAGGAATCCCAGACCGATTGCTAAAGCTGTCCTCCGTCACTCTTTCTCGTCCATTGGCGCATATTATAAACCGTTCCCTGACTACTGGTGTTTTTCCCGCTAGACTAAAGGTGTCCACTTGAAAAGGTAGTTAAATCCAGATGCGAAGGGCACCTTAGTTCGATTGGTTTCTTTTCGAGGAATCAGTTTGGATTTCGTAAGGCACGCCCAACGGAGCTTGCCCTCGCTCATCTATATCAGGAGGTCGCAAATTCTTTCCAGGACAACCAACTTTGCCTTGGCGTCACTTTGGATGTTTCCGCCGCCTTCAACTGTGTAAATCATTCGTTGTTCTTACATATGCTCGAAAAACTTGGTTGTGATAGCACTGCTGTGTCCTCGTTTAGGTCATACCTAGCGGAGAAGCAGCAGGCGGTAAAGGTAGGTTGATTTGAATCGCCCCTAGAAGAAGTAAACATAGGGACGCCACAAGGGTCAATCTTAGGACCGTTTATGTTTATCTTTTTGATCAACTTCATTATTGAAGAGATCGCGTCAGATGGGTTCTGTACGCCCATCGTCTATGCTGATAATACGACCTTACCTTTTCGTATTCAACCATCTGGGATACAGGCTGACGTACTGAAGGCTATGCAAGTAGTAGACTATGCTATTCTTGTGTTTGAAAAATTCGGTCTGGTAATAAATGCGGAAATACGGAAGTGACACTTTCCTCTACTATCAAATGTCTGGGCTCAACTTTACATGAGACGCTTAGATGGCATGATCACTTAGACGTTATTACGCCTAAATGCTATGCAGTCATTTCATCTATTCGTCGTCTACGAGAACTAGGAGTGCCTGTCGAGGCTCTTCTTATGGTGCATAAAATGCTATTAATGCCAGTTTATTGTTATGGTATTTCAATTTAGGTATTTCATAATAAAGGTGTAACTCATAGGGCCGAAGTCATTCAGAATGGTGCCCTCAGGGTAGTATTTAACCTGCGCCGCAACGTATCGGTTCGCAAGTGTTTTCAAGACTTTAAGCTTTTACCACTTAGGGATATTTACAGAACGGTAAAAATTGCCATGCTTGCATTTAAGGTGTATAGAAGAATTCTTCCGGATGATGCTGCTTTTCCTATAAGAGCTGCTGTTAGACGCACAACTCGACGTGCAACGGAATTTGTGAGGCCAGTAGCTCTAAAGCAGCCCACTCGTCATGCTCTCGCATGCACCATGCCAACTATCTGGACCGAACTTCCCAAAGAAATTCGTGTACTTACTTCAGTCAGATTATTTAAACGTGAGGTGAAAATATAGGTAACGAGTAAAAACTCTAGTCAAAACTAGTTACCCGTCATTAGGTTGAAGAAAGCGTGTCATGTATGTAAACGGGAGAAGTTTTTAGCACCTTTAATTGCTAGTTTCTTATGGAGTGAGACATGTTGAAGTATGAAATCGATAAAGTTGGTGTAAATACATATTTTAAATCTTTTTATATACGAGAATTTAAGCATTGTGAAATTGCGGTTCCGTGAATAAAACTCAAAAATTAATTAATAATTAGATTTGTCTCTACACTATGCAGAGTCATAGCCTACACGTGGCCTACGAGTTCATTGAGGACATAAAGCCTATTTGCCTATGAAACCTAAGAATAGATGATAATTTGTATTATATATCATTAAGGACAGAATATATAGTATTATATATAATTACGGACAGAAATCTTATTTAGCTAAGAACCCTAAGAAAGGATGATTATTAGTAATTGTTGTAGATCGTCACAGATCGATTAGACGTCATAGATAAAAGCCTTCCGTCATAAAGCTGGCGTAACAGTTTGTCGAAATTGCCCTTTAGTGAGTCCGTATTATATCATATTTCTGACAATTTTATTATGGTCGCCATTGGAATTCGAATTTAGAGCTAGATGAATGCTAACATTTGTCCTATCATAACAAGACGTGTAGTCGCGTGTCCACTCACTGTGTGGATTAGAGGGGCCAGACCGTCCCGCTCGGTTTACAACTGACGTCTCTTCCAAGGCGCTTTTATTTAGGAGCACGAATATGGTCAAAACCACAATACACACATACATTAACGTAAGCACACGTATTGTATAGAATAATTACTGTTATTGGCAAAGACACTCTTCTTCGTGCAGAAGGCTTATAAACAAGTAGAACTTCCGCAAGCTAGGGGTTGACGCTGCCCAAAACCTCTACTAGAAAATGTAGGTTATTAGCGGTATAGAGTGCCTTTCCAGAAGCTGCTTGGTAGCTGGAGCGATCTCTGCTGCAGGCGTGACTTTTATTTCCTCCACTATTTTCGCTGCAAGCCCAAACTGCTGCGCATACCTGTGACACCCGAGCCATACTCATTCAAAATAGACCTGTTCTTCCCGCAGGAAACTAATTTACGGGCGGTCACGTTATGTAAACTAAAACGTGTAAAGCGTATAGGAGCCCCTATTGTTTACATGCTTAGGTTAGTGATCAGGGCTTACTTTCAAGCTCTCCAACAGAAACTGGGGAAGCCTGCCTCTGCAATCCTGCAAAACGCACTCGGACGGGCCTCGTTTAGCGTGACCACGTGCCAGTCTGCAACCTCAGCGGCCTTCCGTCAACGCTATCACCACAAGGAACAATGAAAATTTAGTATAATTTCTGTTCAGTGGTTTGAGGTTGGGGACAAGGCTAACCGGGGCGGGGGTTCACGCCGTACCCCCATCGTTGTCATCACTGTACGCACCATTTCGCGTCTGCTTGGCGGTGGCGGTGGTGGCGGCGGCAGTGGTAAGGGCGACAACGGCAGTGGCGGCATCAGCAACATCGCTATGACTTCCACGGACATATACCCCCCCCCGTTCCCCCCGCCCAGCACCCCTCGCTGTAGCACTCCATCAATGAGGGTAGTAGGGAATAGTGGCGGTGATGAGGGGCACAATGATGGGTAGCCATGAAGTGTGAACGACCGGCGACGAAGCGATCAAGCGACCCATTGCAAAGGGCCACCACCGGGCCTTGGAAACGTCAAGAGTCGGCTTTGCCAAGAGTCACCGTATGACGACGACAACAATGACAATGAAGCAGAGATTCGAACCAATTGAATTTGCCGCCAGGTTCTGGCCTGTTCCGGGCTGATGAACAGGCTTGCCCGTCGCCCGACGTGCGTACCCACGCACCGCAACGCAGTTACTTACATGCTCTTGGTCCCGAACTTGGAGGCTTGAGACCCTCGGAGGCAAACCGATAGCAGGCGAGAAATGGTCACGAAAAGATGCACGAGAAGAACGGTAATCTGTGTTCAATGCTGGGGCAAAGAAACGACGAGGAGCGGAAGGCTTCCGGGGAACTGAGGCTGGCGGGAGTGAAAAACGAAGGGCAGAAACGCCGTATGAGCCCGGCGAGCATCGTGGATGGAGCGGAAGGAACAGGCAGGATTGAACGTCGTCGTCGCCAGCCAGTCCGTCAACGAGTTAGCAGCTCGTCAGCAGTCAGCACAACCCTCCAGAAAGGAATAAGAGAAGGCTTTATGCCGTGTTATAATAGTAATAGAAGGAAACCCACCGAAAGACAGAAATTTGTAAAACGGGGGCGCTTGCCGCATAAGAGAGAGCCGCGGTGCATTCGTAGTAGTAGTAATTGTTATTGTAGTATTTGCAGCAGCAGCAAAGCCATAACCCATAAGAAGGGGTTGAAGTAATATTAAAGAATGGTTCCAGCTCCTCGCCTCTTCCTGAGGCCATTTAGGTGAGAGGTTTTTAGTGGGTATTATGCCAACAGCATCGGCATCGAGTCCCACACTACCCGGTGTGCGTAAACGCACATTTCCCTCTCACCATAAAAAAAAAGCCATACCCACATAAACCACTACCGATGAATACCACGAGCAGCATCAGGACGCTGTCCATCGTCGCCGCCGAAGGCCTTAGGCTGCAGTGACAGGTCAAGCGATGATAGGTTACTTTACCGTCGTTACGCATGCCAAAAATCAGCTAAGCTCACGTCGTTACAACCATCGTCGGGAAGCCAAGGTGACGCCTCGAAGGAACTCGACGACGGCAAGGATAAGAAGAAATTGTATGTTATGTAAGAAAGATATAAACACATTCTTCAGTTAGTTAGTAGTGATTCAAAACATTATTCCCAGAAAGAGGAACGGGGATACGGAGAGTTAGGTAGCTAGCTACACCTCTCGCCCTTAGCCGCCAACATTGCCTTGCTACGTACGCCGTTCTGGCTTGCCGATCGTGTCGCCCCAAGAAATTCAGCCAGCCAACTTACCAGCCACTACTACTGACGGCAACAAGACGAATAAGCGACAAAGAACTGGTAGTAGCGGCGAAAATCTGGCGCTGCCGCCATTCCACTCCCCCACCGTTGTTCCCACGATTTCCTCCTGCAGCTCATTCCTTCATGGCGTCGTCGTAGTTGTCGTAGTGATGATGATCGTTGTCCTATTGACTTGACGTGGTTTACCGCCGAAACCATCATCGACACAGGGGCGCTCGCCTACCCGGCCCCCTCTTCGTTGAGTTCGTCGCATTCACTTCATCTTCAACGCAAGGCTTCGTTGGCGTGCGGTATAGACGCTGCCGACGCGACGGTTGGGTTGTTGTTGTTGTTGCTAATGTTGCTGCTGCTATTGTTGTTGTCGTTGTTGCTGTTGTTATCGCCGTCGTCGTCGTCGTCGTCGTCGAGGCGCGTAAATCTTAAAGCTATAAATAAGCTACACCGAAAGGAAGTGCGCATAAGAAGACGACAGTGGAAGTAGCGGTAGTGGCATCGGCATCGGCGGCGACTACACGGTACCAGCGGAGAAGCGCCGAAGCAAACGAATTGTAACGCTCCAACAAAATAGCAACGAAAGTATGGGCAGAGCTGCTGAGCCAAGAGGTAACGAGGGAGGCTGAAGTGGCCGCGCCGAACCACAACACTAGGGGTCGCTCTCCGCTCCCCCCCGCTGCATTGCTGTTGTTGGCGTCGTCACTTTCACCGCTCCCATTGTTGTTGTTGTTGTTGTAGTCGTCGATGATGTCGATGATGATGTTGTTGTTAATGTTGTGGTCGTCGTCGATGTTCTTGTTGTTGCCGCCATGATTGGCACAATTAACACACGACGGCTTACAGTACGCTCTAGGCATGGCGCATACGGGAAAACGACTGCGCCCTCATTCCAAGGAGTGAACATCTCTAACACGGCCCCAGTGTTTATCGTAAAGCGAAGGCCGAGAGTTGGGGGAACGCTGAAGTCAAGGCCAGAGAACTGTGACGTGAGACATATCTTAAGTTCGCCCAAATTGACAAAGCTTTATTCTTATATTTTTTTACACTTATGCGACCGCACACATTTGTGACATAAAACGACCAATTAAATGGTATACACACACATATATATATATATATATATATATATATATATATATATATGCATAAATGCTCACTTTTCTACGTTACGAGCAAAGTCATGGCCATTGGTCCTACTGCTGCTGCTAAGGAGTTTTTGTTACTTCATCTAGATCTATCACCGTCGATGTGTGTGGTAGCGGCGCTTTAACCTTGCCTGCTTCGTTCGACCGCAGATATGTATAGTTCATAGTCGGTCACGGTAGTCGACCGTAATCAATCTACGAGTAGCAACTAAGCGTTTACTCTGTTTGATCAGTTTTCGCCTATTGCTAGCGGAACACATTATATCTAACGCATGGGAAGTAGCAACCGTTTCGAGTGCTGTAGCTGTAGTCACGTTAGTAGTAGCAGCGTAGTAGTAAAAGCTCGCACAGCATCAGCAGCAGCAGCGGCGGCGGCAATAACCATAAAACGCATCCGTTGACGCTGAACTTTCTCAGCAACGGCCGTAACAGTTCAGAGACACCGATGACGACGACGCCGCTGGCCGTCGAAGCTTAGCGTGCCACACGTAGAAGCGTATATCTTTAGCTATTTTCTATGTATATGAGGTGAGTTTGTTGCATATTATCTGCGATTCTAATATAGGTTTCAATAGACCGTTGTTCGTCGTCGTTACGTCGCTAGTGTGAAGTTTCTGGCACCGAAAGCGCTTTATGCAGCTTCCCCGCACGGGTGCATTGCGTGGGCGAGTAGGAACACCGGTGTTTCGTCGTTTAAGAGAGCTTCTTTATGGGCTACTAGTTCAAAACGGCGCCCGATTCGACCCAAAAGCGCAGAACTGGCGTAGGGGGACTCTAATCAAAGCCGAAGATGTATGGATAGTGCTCGTCGTGCAGAAATGTTTAGGTGAATGAATAATTTGTTTGCTTCTAGCTCCCTAGCAGAGAGAGAGGCCCTTTGCCCAGGCCAGATTTGTGGGTGCAAGTCAGTGTCGATCGAGACCCAAGGCATGATCGAGAAACGGCACGGACGAACGAGAATGCCACCATGGAACACGGAGCACGCAGATCATGGCACATTTGCGTTTGGATTTTAGCGCTCCTCATTCTGAATGCCTCCTGGGCAATTGTTTGACATTTCGGGATTCTATGCCGCGCACTACAACACCTGAAGAGGTGTCGGCACAAGACGCATCCGTAGAAGTTCCTCTGTATTCCATCATCATCAGAGGGTTAGCGCCCTGGCACCATGACGAGTGAATGATATAATGTCATTGCTGTACGAGGCCGTCCTAGTACTTCTGCCGATGAAACCTACGTTCAACCGCCAAAGAGCAAGAACGCGTATGGGGATAAACCTATTTGGCGGCAAACGCTCGGTCCCACACTTTACCACGTCTTTTGCCGGGGTCGGCACTTTAAGCGCTCGGCCTGGCTTGAACCGTACAGCGTGACCCAGGGTACCCGTGTGCAGCGCATATCACATCACTATTGCTCTGATATCTCGCTCCGGAGAGATAGTTCTACAGGTTTTTAGACAAATAACATAGCAATCGCATGGGGTCATTTTCGTACAATCAGAAAGTAGAGCTTTCAATGAGCTCAACTTTCTGAAAGCTGTCAACGGTGGAATATATATATATATATTGCTTTTCATTGATGGGGTAAGGTTTTTATTTCTAAAGGTGGTTTTCCGCTCTCGAATGCGTGCAGAAATAAGGTGGTCCACGTGCTGGAAGGTGGCCCACTGCTGACAGAGCATCTGCCAGAACGTGGAGTCTAAAGAAAACGTTTGACCCTTAATTCGTAGGAATGGGCCATCTCACACTCAAAAGCTGATCCGGCCCCCGGTACCCGCATTTTCATCCCTGATTTTCGACTTCAATTGGGCACCGCAGGAGTCTTCGCCTTTTACATCACGAAGTATTTTACAGGGCCAGAACATTGCCAAACTTAGATGTTTCTTTTTTATTAGAAAATCGACCACCGATACATGCATGCTCCGCTTTTCGGGGACTGTGGGCAAAACCGAACACACGGTCTAGGCTAGCACATGACGACACGCGATACTGGAGGATTCGCGCAGAGAACCTGCGTCGAAACCGCCTTGCACACACAGTCGAGATAAGCGTAGTAGTGCCATGCCGAGCCTGTCGAAGTGGAGGAGGAACCCGGAATTTGGAGAGTGAGGGGGCACTTAGTGCCAATACCGCTGCCGGAACCGACCGTGCAGGAGGCATTCTTTGAAGCCTCTTAGAAACGTCGCGTCGTACCCTGCAGCCGCATTGTCCAGCAGCGGCACCAGTTCGATCAGCTGCTGAGCCAATGCTACTTATCAGCAGTGACCGGCGTGTTAGGCGCGCGGGTATGAATGTGACCCTGTATAGAATATCGGCGACACCCTCATTGCTTGGTCTAAATACTAATGTGCCTGAAATAAAAACAGTTGCATTTAGTGCACCTACACATTCCCGCACAGGTCGCAAAATGGTGATATATGGTTCGCTAGAAGTGATCAGATCCGCAACCGTTTTTGGGATTTCTCTTCAGAGGAGACCTAAGACAGTCGCTTCTAACAGATCGAATTGCTTTGAAAGGTCGAACGGCAATTGACGCTTGTCAAGAAGACGTGTCGCTAATCTTCCTTTTTTCTATTAGTTCATACCTTCAAGCTTTAAAAGAGCATATGCTAAGGTATTGCGTTGCAGTCTGCGGTGGTGCGTACATGGCAGTCTTGCAAAGTTTCCAGAATGCTCAGAACGATGCACTACAAGCGGTGCTTGGTGTGTGTGTGCACACTATCATCTCTCAAGTGCAGCAAGCTTTAAAGGATAAGTAAACACATTTGCAGGGCTGATATTTAAATACGCCTGAATTAGGGGAAATACCGTGAGAATGCCACTCTTTGTGTAACCCTTTAAATTGCTCAATAAGATACGTTTTCAATCAATACATAACAGAAGCTCTCGAATTTTAGACAGAATCCTTTACTCACTATATTTTAGGAAAGCTAACTTAGGGGAGATACCGCGAAGATGTCACCCCTTGGGTAACCCTTTATTTGATTCATGTCATTTGAGAGAGGCAGTGCAGAGATCTCTTCGTAAGGGTCAGGCAGGTGGACGTATGGTGCGTTATAGACTCTGAAGAGCACAGCCGACGGATGCACTCTGTGCACTTTCGCAACAATCTGCTATAGACGTGGCAACTTAAACATGCAAGATCAGACCACAGGTCAGAGGCACAGAAAATATCCAGGTCTCTAACTTTTCAACAGACTTGTTTAGCTTTTCCCATTCCGGTGCACGGCGTAATTTTAACTACACAACGCGAGTCATTTCCCAGATTGACAAAGTACTGGCCTCGTCTAAATTGTAAAACGCCTTTTAAGCAAATTTAAGTTTGCCTGACTCAGATGACCTCATACTCTGCCGAGACATACATCAGCCTTGAAATAACCTTAAAGTGCAGTCGCCAGACGTCACCTACCTCTCAATGAAGACAGTCTAGAGCTGTGCGCACTGCTGGACGATGTGCGCAGTAAAGGTCGTCCCAGTATAATAGAGCACACGTTCCTCCACACCACAGGCAGTCAGAGATTTGTTAAGTTTACAACGACAAAAAAAATTAACCATGACAGACGCCCACTTACCCCCACTAAGGGGGTTTCAAGCTGCAGACGGAGTTTTGACTATACTAAAGTGTGTTGCAAAAAATGAGCAACTCATGTTTTTTGGTGATAATTTCGGCTTGGTTTATTTGAATGGCTTGAATTTTAAGCGCATGCTGTACATGACGAAACACGAGTATGGTGGTAATTTCGTTGCAATCTCACAATCGGTTCATACAAAAAATAAAAAAGTGTGAAAAAACAGTGTTGCAAAATATTAGCAACAATAACGCCTTACGGCGTATTCGATTCTTAGCAGGGCTGTATGACTCATTTGAAACTACATATTTTATTCTAGAAACGGGGTTTTCGTTCCTTCTTCTGAATCTAATCGTAAACTTGGTCTTTCATGGAGTTAATGAGCTGTTGTAAGTACGAAAGTGGAAAATTAGTCCATGCTTGCTGGACAGCTTCTTTGAGGTCCGACAAATTATCATATTGTCGACCATTTGCGTAAATCTGCTTCACCAAATGTCCCCAACGATTTTCGATGGGATTCAGGTCTGGACTCAATGCCGGCCAGTCAAAAAGTGGCACTCCTTGTTCTTGAAAAAATGCTATCGTGCTAGCCGAGGTATGAAACGTGGCGCTGTCTTGTTGAAAAACTGCGTCAGGTCCCCCAATTCTTCTGAAATGGGCTTCTAACTGGGAACCGACGATACGCTGGCACTTGTCGGAATTGTTTCGGCCCACAATCGATACTAGATCGGACTTCCCATTATATCCAAACGCGCCCTAATATTTCACAGAACCACCACCGGCCACACGTTTCGAGAACCATTTAGGTTCCTTCCGTGAGTCGTGCCAATAGTACTGACGGCCGTCAGGGCCATCGAGATTAATTTCTTTTCATCCGAGAAGACGATGTTTTTCCACTCGTTATCCCAAGTTTGGTATCTATGCGAAAATTCACGCCGTGCGACATTGTGCTTCGGTTGCAGTCGCGGCATAAGCTTCCTTTTCGCGTATCGCACGTTTTTGTCAAAACTTAACACTCGGTACACTCTAGATCGGTGCACTGGCACCCCCAAAGTAGTCCTGATCCTGGAAGAAGACATTTGGTCATGAGTAGCCAACTGTATGATCCTTCGCCGATCTTGAATAGTCAAAACTGGCTTACGCCCACTGTTAGATCTGCACCTTTGGTTTACTCCAGGGTGTAAGAACCTGCTGATGGTGCTCTTATGCCGTCCTAATCTGGTTGCTTTAGCAGTTACTGTATGACCGAGCTCAGCATATGCCTCAATTCTTGTCTTTTCGTTATCCGAGAGATCCTTTGTACGACCCATGGTTTAAACATACGCTTCGCCGTTAGTTTGGAACAACGACTAAGCTGTAGAATATTTTGCAGCTATAGAACGATTGATTTAGCTAGACAATATTCGTGACATTTGATCCCCGGGATCGAATATCAGCTGTAGTATCGACTATTCTCTACAAACAAGAGCTGTTTTTTCACACTTTTTCATTTTTCGTATGAACCGATAGTGAGATTGCAACGAAATTAACACCATACTCGTGTTTCGTCATGTACATCATGCGCTTAAAGCCATTCAAATAAACGAAGCCGAAATTACCACCAAAACACATGAGTTGCTAATTTTTTGCAACACACTTTATAAACTATGTAAGAAATTGCTGTAATCAATACACGTCTGGCGTGTAGCCAGAAAATTGCACAACAAGGCTGCTTCGCGAACTTACCTGCACTCCAGCTTCTTCCCACACTTTATGTAGTGAATAACGGCCTTTTCTATTCTAAATAGATGGTATGATGTGAATTGCATATCACTTGAATGAATGTGACTCCAAGTTCTATGTTTTTGATTATTTTAAATTCCGTGTGACGATACTTTTCTCACGTAGCCGATGCTATGCGTCTTGCCACAAGTGAGCTCGGTTAGAGTTTTACGCAGGCTGTTGTGATTTATTTACGGCCTTTTCTTCTGAAACCGTTTAGCACTACTGTAAGAAATTACGGGAATCCTGACATGCGCCACCCCAGCCCCAGTATCAATTCTGGGGCTCGCAAACCTGCACAAAGAGATCGATAGCTGCGTGGGCACTGCTTTAAATCCATGGAAGCGGGTGTTGCACCAACTTCTACATTCTACTCCCATCCGGTGCCTCCTGTCTGCCTTGATGAAGCTCAAACGCGTCCGCCAGATCGTAAACAACTTCCACAACTCCAACACCTAGAGATGCGTCGCCTGGAGCGCCTCTGGCTTTCTCTGCCTAATTCCAAGGCTGGTTCACTTTTGCTATTCCCCACTCTTTCCCATTTGCCGACAGACGCTTTTTCTAGACTGGATCGGAAATTACAGTTAAAACGAGCTTTCCTGGTAATTTTCTTGACCGCCTTTATGAACAGGATAGCCTCAAAGAGGGCACTAGGCTCCCTCCACATCTTCGACGATGTCAGCATGTGTGCTACAACTTCCTTCATCGGGTTTTCTTCACGGTGGTCGCACCCGCGTCTTGACCTCTCGGAGAGCCAGATACCGCAGAACTATGTGCTCGACATTGTCCGTCTCACCCGATCTGCATAACGCGCGGGTGTCGACACTCGTTTTTCCGCCCATTCCTCATGCCAGGCCGATGTGGTGGCACTCCTGGCCCTGGTGAGATCCAGACCTTCGTCTAGATACATTTTACTTCGTTCAGCCACTAGGAGGTTTGGCTAGGACCAGGAGAGCTTCGGTCGAGACTGTTCTATACGCCCGGCTTACCCTGATTGCCAGCGTTCGTTGGGTCGACCTTAGTGCCCCCCTATTTTTCGCCGTCCGCATTGCCATGTCCCCCGACGGGGGCTGCGTATAGCGCCGTTGATTCGGCCACCGAGGCCAGGAGCCTTCCTTTCACCTCAGCCACCCCATACCTTAGGCATGATCCGCGCCAGGTTCAGGGAGACCCTTTGGGCCTTTTCGGCCACGTACTTAACGTGTGCCGATCCGGTCAGTCCAGTGTCTAGCATGACCCCAAGGTACTTTACCTTTCTTCCGATTTCTATCGGGTGGCCCGCCATCACGAGGTTAATGCCGGTCGTCCTCTTTCTGCCTGTTAGGTACATCGCCTCCGTCTTGTCGGGCGCCAGTTTCAAGTGATGGGACTCCATCCACTCGGACACCATTGACAAGGCCTTATTGGCGGCGCTTTCCAGGGCTCTTTCGGTCCTGGCCGTTATCATGAGTGCAAGGTCATCAGCGTACGCCAACGTCTCCACCCCATACGGGAAGCCTCGGATCTCGAGCACCCCGTCGTAAGCTATGTTCCAGAGCACGGGTCCTAGAATCGAGCCCTGTGGGACTCCGGCAGTAACCTCGTACTCCTGCCCCCCTGCAACCAAGCCTCTGTCATCCAGGTAGGATGAAATCATTCGACGGAGGTAGAGAGAAAAGCCCTTCCTCTTCATCGCCTCCACAATTACTTTCCAATTCATTGTGTTGAAGGCATTTTTGACATCCAGGGGATCAGGAGCACGAATTTCCTTGTTTTAGGGGTCTTCATAGTCTCCTCACCCGCCCGTTTCAGAACCTTCTTTACAGCCCCTAATGCGGATCTGCCTTTCAGGAAACCGTACTGGGCATCTGATAGGGCGTTCTTTTTTTGAATCTCGTCGTTTAGTCTCTTAACTATAACGTTCTCCAGGATCTCACCCATGGCGTCAATGAGGCATATGGGCCGGTAAGCCAAAGGCCCCGTCTTCCTCCCGGGTTTGGGGATCAGAACCAGGCTTGCCCTTTTCCACAGCCTCGGAAATCTCCTCTCTCTCAGAAGCTTGTTGGCAAGGTCTTGGAAGACCTTAGGCCACCTTTTGGCCAGTAGCCTCGCTACATCTGGGGGAATTCCGTCTAGGCCGGGCGCTTTACCGGTTGCCAACCGATTCCGGGCTTGTTCGACCTTCTCCAGCGTCACCTCCGGAATGTCTTCCGGGGTGACCGAGAACTCCTCGTTTTCTTTCCGCGGCTGTGCCGGAACTTACCGGAAAAGACCGGATACAGTCTCCCGCAGCACATCCGGGGGGAGTTTCGGGGGAGGTCTCCGGAGTTTGCTCTCCACTGCGTCTATCAGCTCTTTCTCCGCTCGGGCTTTTTGGCTTTTGGCGATGAATCCTCGGAGTCTCGATCGAGCAGCCTTGTACTCCGTCAATTGGGATTCAGCTCTTGCGGTCTCTCGCTCCCCGTAAAATCCCACCCGTCGGTTTCTTCGCGTTAACTAGCTGCGTGTTCTCGTGAAAACCCTATTTAGCCTAATGCAAGTCCTGCGGGCAACTGCGATCCCTTTGTTCCACCAGTCGTTGGGAGGGTGGCGGCTCCCGTGGTGTTGTGAGGGAGCAGCTTTCTCGCATGCTGTAGAGAGTATGTTAATTATTTGATATTCATCCCCCACCGTGTCTCCAAGTCGTTTGCAACCCTCGTCTATTACAGCCACTAGAATCTTGGCGTCGAGTTTCCGCATCTGCCATCTCTTACTAGGGGGCGGGGCGAGGGCCACCTCGGGGGTACTGATGGTGAAACAGATGTATCTGTGGTCACTCATGGTCTCCTCCGTCTCCCTCACCCTCCACTCTACCACCAGTGGAAAGGCCGCCTCATTGACCATTGTTAGGTCAATGAAGGCCGTCTGGCTCCCTCTGGAAAAGGTGGGGACCTTTCTGTCATTAAGAACCATTAGACTCTTTTCAGCCATCCACTCCTGTAGAGTTTGAGCCCGTCTAGTTGTGGTTCGGCTACCCCATGCTAGGCTGGCTGCGTTAAAATCCCCGGTGATCACTACCCTCTTACCTGCATGTTCCCCCGCGCTCTGGGAAAGCTCCTCGAGAAATTTCTCGAATTCCTCCTCCTTCCTGTTGGGAGAGAAGTAACAGCTATAGAAGACCCCTACCCGGCCAATCTCCAGCCAGGAGAACCCCCTCCCCGACCCTCCGCCCCTAATCGCGAGGTTTCTCTCGGAACCCGTCCACCAGATTGCGGTCTCCGCCTCTGCGTCAGATACCCAGTCTGCCTTCCGCTTGGTGATCGCTATGTTTGGCTCGGAGAGCAGGCAGAGCTATGAACTCTCTGCGTACTATCTCATCGAGCATGTCATGCGCCGCCATGCAGCGGTTTAGGTTTACCTGAAGTATCTTTAACATTGGTCGGATGAAGGGCCCCTACCTACTAAGTTCCAATCACCCTTTCCGTCCCCTGCTGGGATAACGGTTATATTCTTATTCTTAGCCCCCTTGTCTTTATTCCCCTTTTTATTGCTCTTCTTGGTTATTTGGGCTTTACTTGGGTCTCCTTGCCATCTACCTGTCCCTTGGCGACGCCCCTTCGGGCCTCCCGCCGCTGCTAGACTTGCTCCCTATAGGCCGGGCAAGACATCCTATCCGCTCGGTGCCCCTCTATTCCGCAGACCAGACACTTTGGTGTCGTTGCTTGGCAATTGGCTACCAGGTGGCCAGGTTCACCACATTTGTGGCATACCCGAGGCACCTGGCTCTCTGCTTTGCAGTCTTGCGCCTTATGGCCCGGCCTATGACACTTGTAGCAGTTGGGGAGCCTAATCCACTCCTCAGGTCTGCACCACCTCGAGCCCAGCATATGGCTCTTGCCGCCGCCGGGGACGCCGTAATCAGTGCGTACCAAACTTCAGCTCTTCCGAGCCTTGGCTCGGTAGCTGTGATCTTGCAAGGCCTTTTGCAGTTCCCTTTCGACCTGCTCCCTGTCCAAGAGTGGGTCAATCCCCCACAGGGCGATGGTCTGCCCCTGGTTAAGCGGCAGTCGGCCTGCATCTTTGCAGATTCCCGAATGGCCGCCGCCATTTTTTCTCCTGCGCCCTTTTCACTCTCCTCTATTCTAATTATAACGCCACCCTCCTTACTTTTAACTACCCCCCTAGCCGTTATCCCGGCGCCTTCCTGCTGCCTGACTTGTTCTCTGAATTTGCTTTATGGCCTCTATTGTCAAGTGACCTTTGCAAAACACGTGCTGGGCGTCTGATAGCAGGCCGTTCCTCTCCCTAGGGAACGAGCCCGACTAAAGCACCCCCGTCGCTGCAGTCGCTACTGTTTCTGGAAACGCCTGTATTAGGGTCGAGACCCCGGAAACCGAGACACCTTCTGGGCCCGGCGCCTTTCCCTGTTTGAGGCGCGTCGCGGCATCCTGCATCTCATACAAAGTGGGTTCCGAATGATCATCTCCCCCCCTGTTAGGGGGCGCAATCGAAGCGTGGGTGATGGGGAAGAACGCTTCGATTGCATTCCGCGCCTCTTCTGTCGCGGAAAGAGCATCTCTGTACCCCTTAAAGCGGGAAACCCCCTAACCATCTTATAGGGGCGGCCCCAGAGGTCGTCTTTCAGCTTCTTAAGAAAGGTCCACCAGAAACGTTTCTTGCACTGGGTACTCGTTCTTAGGGAAGCGGGCCTTTCCTTTGGTCCTATGAGTGCCCTGAGGGACCTCCGAAGCTGTTCAGCTTCCTGGCGTCTGATAGGCGGATGCTGCGTCGGACGATTTACCATCGCGGCAGTAGTCACGTGGAATTCGATGATAAGGTAATCGCTGAGAGGTTCCTCTTCCTGTAGCAGGAAGGTGAACGTACCCGTGTTAAGAATAAGGTCCTCGGTCGTCAACAGGTCGAGGCCGGCAAGCCTCTTTCGGTAGTTCTGGCAGAGCCCCATGCGCTAACCGCCCCGCTAAAATCACCAGCTATGGCTGGAAGTGTAATATCCATTTAGTTAAAAGAAGAGGACAAGTCGTCTGAAAACTTGTGCGGGTTGTCAAGGAAAACATTAGGGCTGCAGTAGCAGAAGTAAAAACGCCCAACGTTCGCTACGTCGATCCAGGTGAAACGATAGCCGTAGCCGTGATCGGAGATACGGAGCTCGTTGCGACGTCCAGTACGATGTCCGTTGCCCTGTCCGTGACCACGAGCCGGGCCGGAAGACGGTTTTCCGCCCACCGGACGTTGGGTTCGCTAAGCAGCAGCAGGCCGGCTACTGACTTGCTTCTCAGTCAATTCACGCGCACGCGTATTTGTAGCTAAATTTGGGATGAAAAATATAAAATCGTTGACTCCTTAGTGTAACACAGTCGCAGCCAATACAATAGTTGTGTATGGCTAATTGTTATTCAAAGTTGTCTGTTAGCAGTCGTGATGTTCGGATATTCGAAGTGTGCGATCCCGTTAAAAACGGGTGAACAACTGGTTGTGTGCAGCCAAGGCTGCTCAAATGTGTTTCACGTGGGTTGTCTCAACCCCGTGCTCCCCGAGGATGCGCACTCGGCTCCGTGTGGAGCCTGTGACACCCAGGAACCAACTCACGGTACGTTGTGCGGCCGATTGAGCGAGCTACAGTGGAATTTTGTGAAACTGTGGTTAGCACACACGGCACTACAGGAGCGGGTTGCCAAAATCGAGGCAATCCCGCAGGAACAGTTTGCCGCACCCCTTACGCTTACAGGGGGTTTGAACTCCACGCTAAGTGACAAAATGGAGAAAAGCGGCGGAACGCGGACAACGCGGAAAAACAAGAAAGCCAGGCTAGCAGACAGCAGAGAAGGAGGTGACGTCACCGAGCCAAAGACGAGAGAGCTGCCTGGAGAGACCAGCAAAAACAACCTCCAAAAGGCGCCTACGTAGGCGCCAAGAGAAGCTTGGCGTCTGCAGAGTTGAGTAACGACAGTGGCAACTTGAACGGCGCTGTTGTGGAGATGGAACCACCGGGTGGTGGTACAGCGGCGTCACCAGCTGCGATAACAACAACGCCGACAGCAGATCCAGCTGACCCACGTTCGGAGGAGAAGGCAGACGACGATGGTTTTGTTGTGGTTCGTAAGCGACGAGACAACAAAACGAAACATCGAATGCAGCGCGGTAGTCATAGGCGGATTGGAAGTCTATGCTAGACCTGCGAAGATCTGCGCCTTGAGAGTGGCACGATTGGCGCAGAAGACATCGGCGGTCGGGCTGCAGGCCTGGCTTACTGGCAAGGGCATAACTGTGAAAGCAATTTGGAAGCTACATACACATGGTAGTGATGCTGTGTTCTGTGTGGTGGTGCGTGACGAAGATTACGCAGACTGTTGCAGAAATGAATTCTGGCCAAAGGGAAGCCTGTTCCGTCGCTGGGTTAGGGACGTCCCCTACGAGAGGATGGTTAAGGAGAGTTTTAGTGCGCCTGGCGGTCCAAGCCCCCGTAAGAGACTGACCAGTTCTAGAACTGCAAGCGTAGTGGCAAACATACCTCTACGAGTGCTTCTCTGGAATTGTGAGGGACTTAAGGGGGCAATGGATCTTGCACGTGATGACATGTTTAAGTTGGTTGACATTGCACTCCTCACGGAGACATTTCAGCGGGACGAACTGCATATCAATGATATGCGGGGCTTTCACCAGCTGGCTGTCTTACCTGCGGGAGGTCGGGGAAGACCTGTGGGTGGGTTATCTATCTACCTACATAAACGCTTACCACCGATGCAATGCGTCAGGAAAGATGAATACTGCGTAGTGCTCTCCTCTGGGAGGGTAAACGTCGCTGTATTCTATTTCCCACCCACATTCGATTCTGCGGAGGTTGCTGAAACGGTGAGCTTTGGACTTTCAGAGTTAAATCTGACCATGCCAACTATCGTCGATTGTGATTTCAATGCCAGAATCGATTGTGGGGCCAACGATGATAAAGGCGAGGTGCTGCTTCAGGTGATGGAAAATATTGGTCTGAAATGTGCTAACGCGCGTGAAGACTATACATATTTGAGTCACAATGGAAGCAGCACCATCGACCTGTTGTTTCACAACCTTGTCAGCCGTGAAATTGAAAGCTTCGATGTTCTTTAGGAAGCGGCTCGAAAGCACCAACCAGTGTTGGCCGTTGTCGATGTTCCCGGTATTTGGCGAGACCGACATAACCCGCCGCGCTGCTTTTCAATGAGACGGACTAATCTATCTCTTTTGGACAGAGCGGTGGGCGGTCTTGAGGTAAGCCCTGACATCGATTCCACTTGTGATCAGTTGGAGAGAACGATGAGAAGTGCAGTGAAGTGGAAAAGGTTATGGCAAAAGAGATCACGCCCGTGGTACTCTCGAGCCTGCCACCTCGCCCACGGTGAAGTGCTCGGACTTCTGCGCCAAGCAAGAGCCAGAGCAACATCATCACTGCAAGCCAGGCGGGACTACTTTGAGCGTAGAAAGGCGTATATAAGACTCTGCTATGATCATAAAAGGGAACACGCAAGGCGGGAGGAACGACGGCTGCTCGAAAGGGCAGAACGAGAGCCTTCAGCTTGCATCGTGCGACCTCGTAGGGCGGTGAACCCGCTTAGCGACGGGCAGGTAAAGAGCCACCTAACTAATCTTTTATTCAATCGTGACGTTGCGGCCGTATCTCCAATCGTACAGCATCCGCTTACACTGGAGCAGCACAACATGAATCTGCCTTTCGAGGTGGAGGAGGTGTGTCAGGTCCTACGGTCACTCCCGAAGAGAAAGAGCTCAGGGCCCGATCAGGTCTGCTATGAACATTGGATCCAGTCACTTCCTCTCTTGGCAGAAACTCTTTGTGATTTATTTAACGAAATTATAAAGAGGGCCTAAAGTCTGGCATGTCGCCAGGCTTTCTCTTCTGTTCAAGGGTAGGCATGGTGATGACAAGCAGGATCCAAATCTCTATCGTGGAGTGGCGTCAGAACGCACATTGAAGAAGATTTTCTGTAAATTGGTTATTCGACGGATTGAGCGGGTGGCTGAAGAGGCACTTCCACCGGAGCAATTCGGTTTTAGAAGAGGCCGAGGCACCCGTGATGCAATCCATGTTCTCCAGTCAGAAATCGAGCGAGCTGTGGCACAACCCAAAGGTCATCTGTATGCAGTCTTTATTGACTGCGTCAAGGACTTTGACAAAGCCCCTCGTCATCTGCTGGTTGAAGCATTCCAACGAGCAGGAGTGGGTGGCTCTCTCCTGAGTGTAATAGCAAGTTTCTTTGAGAAAGACACCTTGTTGGTAGACGGTGAGCAGGGTGTATTAGAGAAGCAAAATGTGGGAACTCCGCAAGGAGACCCGCTAAGCTGCGTCTCGTTTACACTTCTCCTTGCTGACCTCGTCGGTTACGTCCGACAGGAGTACCAAAAAGCCGTAGTGGTAATGTATGCAGATGATATCGTGGTCGCTCATTGCGATTTAGGTGCCATCAAGCGCATTACCTCTATGATAGAGGCGTTCCTTGTCTCGAAGGGACTTGAGATAAACACCAGGAAAACCAAAGCCATGAAATTCATGCATGGAGGTCGATTGGTTTGGACGTTTTCAATGCCTTGCACCTTTGGTCTGGTCCTGCATGTGACAATCGCCACGTATACACCAAATACATAGTGCATGGTTATCACTACCTGGTATGTTCAAACGCAACCTTTCACGAGGAGGACGAGTTGTGCACCTGCCGGTGGTTCTGCCTGCAAAAGTGTGCCAAGTACCATGCAGTGGAATGCACAGCGCTGGACCGAAAATCGCTGCACTACTTCTCTCGTCGGAAGCGTGAAGAAGATAGAGCAACATAAAGAAACATTTTTGAAATGTATATTATACTCAATTTGATTGAAATAAACATAATTGTAGTAACATCAAAATTGTTATTCGATTTAGGCATTGCTTTCTTAAAAATTTAGCATAAATTCCTGGTTGCTATTTAGATACTGATTCGTTCCTGTTGAATCGGGAGTTGCTTTCCGCAAATTGCGGTATGGAATCGTACACCAAATTGCAACGCCGGTAAAATGTATAAGGTTCATGGCCTAAGGATCGGTGGCCATCTGTAACCAAGTAGCTCTAGAAAAGAAAGTGCTGTTTACTGTGCACTGAGTAGCGGCACTAATGAACGTTTGAGCCCTAAATAGAATCCACTAGCTACGATAACTCTGGCCATACGTATATCGTGTTGCTCTTGTTTACGTTTATTGCGCGCCGCTAACAGAAGGTTTAAGTATCGCCCAAAGACGTAGGGTACGTCCGGCAAAAAAACACGTAAGAGAAACCACTCTGACGATGCAGTGCAATGCATCTGTCACGCTTTAACACATTGGTTGGAAAACAACACTTATGGGTTTCGTATCAGCGAAGGCTCAGTTTTATGCATTCATTGAAGTAAACGGATAATACGTATATTCATTACACTAAACGGGTATACGTACACTCGGTTGACTACAACACGGATTTACCAAATTAGATTAGAAAAAGTCGAGTAAAAAATAGGTGACAAACTAATCTCTCCAGAAGTCCTAAGATTAACTTAACTACTAATAGTAGGAGTCGCTTCGGAAAGCTATAGTTCTGTAAGATTCCCACAATCATCACAACTGCAGATTTGCGCAACTCGGGGGTTCACTGCAACCGCTAGATCAAGCTAGATCAGTTATGACTCGATTAACAACTCGTACGCAAGAGACGAGGCCAGGCCTGTCCAGGCTTTCCACAAATACACATAGTGCTGTGTCGTTTATTCTGAGATTTAATTAAGCAACAGTGCGTTCTGCCTGTTTTGTGCGCGATGCTGCCTCGGGCAGCAGGCACTGCGGGAAACAGGTTGCACTACAGACAGCAAGTAATAGAGCTGCAGCAGTTTGCCCAACAAAGCCACAAGGGCACAAGTTCCTTAAGCGCACAGCTCACCACACCACCGAGGAGGAGGAAACAGTCGGTAATTCCGCACGCTACAAACAGCCATTATTCTCCACTGCCGAGCTCCACTGGGCTGATGACTGAGATGAAAGCCATCGATTAGTCCGGCTACGGCCGCCGGCACCGCAGCCGCGGGCAACCGAACATGAGTTAACCAAAATCATGCGATGCCGCGCGCGCGCCCGGTGAGAGAAACCCACCCGGGTCGTCTTGCCCCACTGCCCGACTGCGGGCATGTTTTCACTATCTGCGTTCGTTAGAGAACCGGGTTCAACCCCCCCCCCCCCCACGTGATGATGTTGTGGTTGTTGACAGCCTGCGCCCCGCTATTGGTGGCCGCGTTTACGCTTCCGGTCGGGTAGGCGACAGAAGCCATACAAACACACACATAGATACACATATAATTCGATATACATCTACATACACACACATATGTACACCACAAACACAACCGCCGTTGTGAGTCCATGGTCGTCGTCGTTGTCCTCGTCGTCATCGTCTACGAGGTGCAATCTATCGGCTCCGTTCTCTGCCGGTGCGCTTTTAGTCAGCGGTTCTTTAGCAATTCGTCTTTAGTAATCCGCCTTCGAGCTGCCTTTGCTGACTTGTTGTTGTTGTTGTAGCCATTGTTATTGTTGGTGTTGGTATTGTTGCTCTGATTGTCGTGGTGGAAGATGGTGCTGGGGCCATCTGTTGCTGCTATTGATGTACTTTCGTCAATATTGCTGCTACTGTTGTTTGTGTTGTTGTTGTTGTTGTGCTTCTACTTCTTATTCTTGTTCTTCTTTTTCCTCTTAGTTTCTTCCGTAAATTTCCCTTGTCATTCGTGTCGCTGTTATTGTGTTCCGTTTTGCTGATAGTGTTGTCCATGTTGTTGTTATTGTTGGCGTTCGCGTTGTTGTTGTTGTTGTTAATGTTGGCGTTGTTGTTGTTGTTGGCTATGTTGTTGTTTGTGTTGTCATTGCTTCTGTTATGCCTACGTTTCTTCTCCGCTTATTGGTATTCTAGCTGGTGTTGTTGTTGTTGTTGTTGCTGCTGCTGCTGCTGCTGCTGCTGTGATTTCTACATTTGCTATAAGTTCTGCTGTTTCTGTTATTGATACCGTAGCTGGTAGCCTCGCTGCAGCCATCGCGTTTGCTGTTTGCTTGTTGTGTCTTGTATCGTAGCTGTTATCGTTAGGGCGTGCTCTTTTCTGGCCACACAGGCGGCTCCATCGCAAGGATTCGCGAACATCATACAACAGGGTTTGTTCTCGTCAAATTACGACGGTAGGAATTCGTAGCCGCAATAAGAGCGCGTGTCCGTCGCTCTGAATCGTCGATTGCCGAGGCTGTTACGAAAATAATCACACAGGTGGCAAACACCAGAATAAGGGAGGACACCGCTGCGAGCCATATCACTTTGCACGTATGTGTAAATCCAGGACGGCGATCAATATCCTGCAGGATGCGCGTTGACTTCCCCTCGTCTTGACCAAACACCCATGAATGTTTGCGTTCCGTCAGCAGGCTGGAATCTAACATGAATTTATCTCTGTTAGCTTGAAGCATTGAAACGATGACCAAATGACCACCCATAGCGCAGAATGCATTTGAATTGAATTGAAACATATTGGTAGTAGTAGTAGTATATTACGTAATAGCGTAAACGTATTATAACAGTATTTGTAACAAAATTGTGACATTAAGGCCATGCGTGCGAATAAACATTCGTATGTGTTTAAGTGTCGTGAAAAAAAAAGCACAAGTAGTGGAGTGATGCTGTTGCTGTTGTGCAACGCAACAACACTTGAAAGAACTTTGCAACAAAATTGAGAATATGTATGGGTTTTGTGTATATTCTCTTTAGCTATTCTTCAGCGTTAAAGAAAAGCGGCCGCTGCTAACGTACCTGTATATGCAAACGCAGAAGATCAACTGGCGTAGGGGCTAGTGCCAATCCGCACAGCAAGTGCAAGGAGTATGTTTTTCCAGCATATAAACAATATGTGCATAGGCACGCGCAATAACAAGTTTGCTAAACATGCGGATAGCCTGGTGTTTTGCTGTTTAGGTATATTCCTTTCGGCGACGATATCTTCGGAGATTCATAAAACGTTGAAAAACGAGTATAAGTTTGTAAGTATGTGCCGTGGTGACAATTTCGTTGCTAGAGATCTAGGGTTTCATTACCTTTGGTAGGTAAAAACCATGCATTTTTTTGTGGTTTCTATTTACCTATCCTGTTACTTTGTTCCAGTACGCTATAACTGTTGATCATTGACTAAAGGTCATCCCCCTTCACCCCTCCCCCATTACGCAAATAGAAGCGCTGTAAAAAGGCAAATAAGCCATCATAATGAGTCTTCGAATTCAAATCTCTCGACACCTCGCAAAGACAGGAAACGGAACAAAAACGGCCTTAAAAATTTTTAAACAGGTTTTAAGGCCGTTGTTTAGAGGATAGTCTAGAATATTTCTAGACTATCCTCCGTCCCCTACGGGCTTGGCACTTAACCTGAGGTGTACCTTCAATGCACCGAGGGCCGGACATGTCAAGATATCTAGCGTTTTTCCAACAGTCCTTGTGGCAGCATGACCGCTGACTCTCAGCAGCGGTATGGTTTACTATCGTTTCGTAATGAGCATCGCTCAAAGAAAATTTGACCAACAACAGCAATCGAGCCGGGCGATCCTTGTTAGCTGAAGTTATGTGGTCGATTGAATGATCGACTAATCGTTCACTTAGCTAAATGTGATTGTGTAGCATTGATTGACCGACGTCATTGACCCTAGTTAGCTGATAATAAGGTCATATATGGCTCCTCCTGCCGAGGAATGCATAGATACGTAGGCAGGTAGAAAGAGAGAAAGACGAAAGAGAAGAAGGGAGGGAGAGAGAGAGAGGGAATTAAAATCAAAACTAACGCTAATTTGACGGAACAAAATAAGTATTGTGCAGCAACGCAACGCATGCTGTGTCCGCATACCCACAAAGCTATTAGGTTGACTCTTCAGGTCGGAGGCGATGGTGCTGTCGTTGTAGTCGCACCGTGACAGGAGCTTATCGGGCGTATGTCGCTTGGTCCGCAGCGCAGTGGGTTGTTCGACGCGCGACGCCTCTTTGCTGGACTTCGAATGAGAGCCGAGATGTGATGACGCTGACATCGTAATCGGTAGTGGGCGCACGCAGCGGCGGCGGCGACGGCGGAGGCGGAGGCAGCGGCAGCAGCAGCGTCGGCGTCGGCGATGTCACACGAGACGAACGAGGGGTCCACGAGGCGGTCCACGAGGGACTGACAACCACAAGACCGGAAAGGCCAGCGTTCGAAGGCCCGCCTGCCTGGCGCGACTGGCGCTCGCTAACGTCGTTCGTTCGACGTGCTTTGCGATACGACCTGCCTTGCCCTGCCCAAGCAACCAACCAACCACCTCAGCAGAGTTTACCGTCTACAGTCTCCAGTCGCTACTGGCTGGCGGCTCTCAATGGCTGCGCCTGCTGCGGCGCTGGATTCAAACACGCACTGCCGCCGCTTCGTTGTTGATATGCGACCGTGTGCCGTCGTTGCTAGTGCAGCTGTGAATGCACAGCAGAGTCGAGGCTCTTCTTATGGTGTATAAAATGCTATTAATGCCAATTTATTGTTATGGTATTTCAATTTAGGTATTTCATAATAAAGGTGTAACTCATAGGGCCGAAGTCAGTCAGAATGGTGCCCTCAGGGTAGTATTTAACCTGCGCCGCAACGATTCGGTTCGCAAGTGTTTTCAAGACTTTAAGCTTTTACCACTTAGGGATATTTACAGAACGGTAAAAATTGCCATGCTTGCATTTAAGGTGTATAGAAGAATTCTTCCGGATGATGCTGCTTTTCCTATAAGAGCTGCTGTTAGACGCACAACTCGACGTGCAACGGAATTTGTGAGGCCAGTAGCTCTAAAGCAGCCCACTCGTCATGCTCTCGCATGCACCATGCCAACTATCTGGACCGAACTTCCCAAAGAAATTCGTGTACTTACTTCAGTCAGATTATTTAAACGTGAGGTGAAAATATAGGTAACGAGTAAAAACTCTAGTCAAAACTAGTTACCCGTCATTAGGTTGAAGAAAGCGTGTCATGTATGTAAACGGGAGAAGTTTTTAGCACCTTCAATTGCTAGTTTCTTATGGAGTGAGACATGTTGAAGTATGAAATCGATAAAGTTGGTGTAAATACATATTTTAAATATTTTTATATACGAGAATTTAAGCATTGTGAAATTGCGGTTCCGTGAATAAAACTCAAAAATTAATTAATAATTAGATTTGTCTCTACACTATGCAGAGTCATAGCCTACACGTGGCCTACAAGTTCATTGAGGACATAAAGCTTATTTGCCTATGAAACCTAAGAATAGATGATAATTTGTACTATATATCATTAAGGACAGAATATATAGTATTATATATAATTACGGACAGAAATCTTATTTAGCTAAGAACCCTAAGAAAGGATGATTATTAGTAATTGTTGTAGATCGTCACAGATCGATTAGACGTCATAGATAAAAGCCTTCCGTCATAAAGCTGGCGTAACAGTTTGTCGAAATTGCCCTTTAGTGAGTCCGTATTATATCATATTTCTGACAATATTATTATGGTCGCCATTGAAATTCGAATTTAGAGCTAGATGAATGCTAACATTTGTCCTATCATAACAAGACGTGTAGTCGCGTGTCCACTCACTGTGTGGATTAGAGGGGCCAGACCGTCCCGCTCGGTTTGCAACTGACGTCTCTTCCAAGGCGCTGTTATTTAGGAGCACGAATATGGTCAAAACCACAATACACACATACATTAACGTAAGCACACGTATTGTATAGAATAATTACTGTTACTGGCAAAGACACTCTTCTTCGTGCAGAAGGCTTATAAACTAGTAGACCCCGATCCGACGAGGCGTGGATTTCCTCCTCAGAGCTACGCCATCCTGTTCTGTCGCTTTTGTCGACATTAAATGTCCGTTACCTTGACATCTTAGGTTTGCGTTGGGTAATATAGCTTTAGTGAATGGCGTTTTGACGCTGTATACTTTCAGAAAGTGCACATCGTTTAGAAAATTGGACTTCTCAGGTCCAATTTTCTAAACGATGTGCACCATGAAACTGTCGGTTACAGAACTCCCACTGCAAGCACCACTGCGTTCAAATCGTATTACTAAAATATAATATTAAATCAATAATAATAGTTATTAATTCGGTTGCAGCACTGTTAAGTCATCTATGTAAAGTTAAAGACAAAACTGAGCGTAAAATTATTTTCTCTGTGGCGACAAGATGTATTTACGTAGGACAAATGCCACAGTTGAAGTCATATGTGTGTCTATTTTTTATTCTCTCGAGCCACGTCACTGTACAAAAATAGGAAAACAAAGTGGCAGAGTGAGCAGATATGAGTGTACATACAAGTGGAAACAGAAAACTATATATATGCAAAGCGTGGGATATACCGCAAATTCTTACAACAGATACGAATAGTAAAATAACAAGTACTTTAAGTTCTAAAATAAAGCTTATAACGTGATTTGTGTCAGGAGAAGAGAACTTAACGACCCTACTTTTCCTGGCAGTTTATAGAAGTATGCGTGAAGAGCCGGATTAGTAAATAGTGAAGTTCAAGGAAGAGAGATGTTTAGTGCGTACAGGTATTGACGTTGGCAACTTTGGAAAGTGGCGGCGTGGTTTGGGGTCTAGTGCGCTATATTCCCAGACCACGCGGGGGGGGGGGGGCGTGGTCATTTACCGGCGTATCACGGGTTTGACCCCTTGTTAATTAATTTTTTGGAACGATGCTCATTAAAAGTGAACGATAAATCAACGGTAAAATTCAACGGGCATACTGCCATAAGGACCGCAGGAAAAAACCCAGATATCCCAACATGTCCAGCATTGTGCATTGAAAATATGCCTTACTGCGTTATCAAGCCCATAGGGAACGGAGAATAGTCTAAAATTTAAAAAATACTTCCTTAAAAATAATTTTAATTCTAGGTCTCGACGTAGAAAGTGTCGAAGTAATAACACAAATTTAATAATAATATAGTAAAAAAATAAAAATAATAAATTCAATCCTTGAACCTAAGAATATGCACAGAGAATTGACAGCACTCGGACTAAGTTTGCTTGTAAGTCTCACACTTGTCGCTGCTGATTGCTGCCGGCGCATGTGCATCATATATTCCCAAAGCTTCCCATATTAAAACAGAAAAAAATCAGGTGTTGTCTGTTTTTGGACAGGTATGCACCCGTTGACGACGGTGTGCAACTGTATTTTATCCTTCTTCACCAAAAAAAAAACGTTCAAAGATACAACTATCTCAATACACCTTTTGTGTTGTACAGGTAAGTTGCCGTTACTTGAGACTTGTTTGAGGAACGCTACCGTTGTCTACTTTCATTGCAACTAGTTTTGCTAAATGCGGAAGGAACCGTGGCACCATACATTTATAAAAGACGAGCAGATAAGTGGGCGTAGAAAAGAAGCATGATATGTTTCTCTTCTGCGCATATTCAGACACCTTTTAACCAAAGAACAATAGTCATTATAATGACATTGTTTGAAATAGTTATTTAATTAGTTCATACTTACGTGTACGTTCATATGACGTAGAATGATACCCAATAAAGTTACTAGAACTGCATTAAAAAAAACGGGTGGATTAAAAATAAATAAAGAAAGAAAGAAATAAGAACATTAGTAACATTAGTCAGTTACATTTGTAGGGCGTGGCTACCTGCGCATGACAGAGAAAAATAGCAGGTACGTGTGTCTTCCGTTCAGTTGACGCAATACGTGTTAGGACATCATGGCGTTCCCATTGCAAATTTGAAGGATTGAGAGGCAGCGAGGTGTCATTACATTTCAAACCCCGGAAGATATTCAGCCGGCCAATATTTCTCGCAGGATAAGGCCGAATACGAAGGAGACTGTGTTTGCCACGGCTGAACTCATCGACAAGGAGAACGACCTAATGAGAAGTAATCGGCTTGTTCTAATGCGAGTGTTGGCAGTGTGGCGGGGTCCAGTTTTGAAACAGTAGGGACAATTTTGCACAGCAACTTGGGTTACCAAAAAGTGTTTACGCAGTGGGTTCTGAAGAAGCTCAGCAAAATGCAAAAGGGTGTATGGGGGGGGGCACTGCAACACATGTTCGGGTATATTGAAGACTCCGCTTTTTTGGAGTTGCGGATCGTCATTAGTGACGAGAGTTGGTGCCATCCTTCTGAGCCAAAGACGAAGTGGAACAGCATGCAATTGAAGCATTGTCGTTGTCACCATTTCCTAAAAAAATCAAAGCTGTGCGTTCCGCCGCCAAAGTGAGCTCTTCGCCGTTTTTTCGACGTCCGAGGCCGATACTAATCAGATTCCTCGGACACTGAAAAACCGTTCTACCAAGAGTTTGGGGAAATTGATTGAGGCGCTCACAGTTAGACTTACGCCAGTTTGGTCGGCCAAAACATCTTAGTAGAAGGCGCTCCAACTTGGACGATGGACTAAGGGAAACAGTGGAAGGACTGGCTCTCTGCATAGCTGCAGAAACTCTAGGAACAGAAAATCGATCAGCTCGTAAAACAGTAGGATAGTTGTGCTCAGGCCTCTAGTACTTATTTTTGAAGAAAACCTTAAACTGTACCCACAGTGCCGTTTCTAATTTTTTTATTTGAACGCCTTATATATATATATATATATATATATATATATATATATATATATATATAAATATATACTGTTCGTATATCACTTATGCGTCAGCATTTCGTCAGCGACTCTACTCACGGCGCTGTGTTGACCTCTTGGATCAAAACTGAAATACTCTGCAGTACCTTCTACTTTCCGTGGTGTTTTTTTCTCCGTGATAAGGTCTCAAGGCTCTATCTTCTCCAAAGCAAACGACATTTCTTCTTCTCAGCTTTTTCTGTTTATATATATATATATATAATTGTATGGTATCGTTCTATTTCATTAAAAAAATCATATTTATATTTGGATATACAATTTAAGTCATGTGACATCAAGTTACCAACGCCGGATGGTACCAAACGGTTAGCGTTACGTCTATTGACAGCGTCTAGGGCAAAAAGGATTAATCCTTGGCGTTACCTGTATCGATTGTAAACCTTTCGCAGCAATTATGTTGTTAGCAGGCCTACCGACCCAGCGCGTTTACCGCAAAGGATACAAATTATGAGGCGAACGCTAGTGACAAATGACAGAACGGTAATGCTATAATTTTTCTCTTTACTTGAGGTGTAGTAGTCAGCGACACAGCTCAATCCAGCTTGCGAAAAAAAGTTTTTGAACATCATGCTTACGGTTTTCCCAAATTAGCTCAAATTGCAGGACTGCAGCTACTGCGGTATTAGCTACTAAACTATCGTCAACACTAAGTTTCACATGGCATGCAACAAGTGAGTAATTATTGCTCAAATACGACACCCTGAAGATTGTGAGATTTAAAATAATTTTATTAGTATCTATGTGTCCGCCTGCTCTGGGCTCTCGAGCGGATTGCGTGAAAAGACAAGCAGAGGTGGGCCAAAGGTGGATTAGAATCGCATTGGGGAGTAAAACAGATAGACAGACAAGCCAAATCTGCAGGAATAAAGCTTTTGCCGGTTATAATGCCGGCCCGTCGTCTACGTATGATACCAGTCCACTACAGTGGAGCTCCTGGAAGCAACCCGCCGTCCTCCATGACTCTATGCGTGCGTAAAACAATGCCGAGCTCCGTTGGCTCGGAACTCTGGGAGCACACTTGATCATCACACAGTCGGTCATTACGTGCAGTTTAGATCGTCAGTATAGCAGCTTTCCATTGCTGTCTCTCTCTCTCTCTATATATATATATATATATATACCTGGCCATCTCTCTCACTGACGGTTTCAGCTCGAGGAACCTGCCGGGGGGGGGGGGGGGGGAGGGGGTTGCCGACCAAGCGATGAAGACTCGACGACGACTTGACTTGAGCTAGTAGGCCACTTAGCCAGGATGGGGGGAACAGAACAGAGAACACCAGTCTCCCGGCTCTTTGCTCGTCACGCGAGCCTCCCTTGGCGAGAAAAAAAATTTGCCAAGTTCGTTGTATCGTACATGCCTTCTCATCGCTTCTTGCTCTGCAGAAGCGGAATGACGACGTCTCCCAAGGTAGTGTTGGGACGAGGCCATCTAATTATCGGCGCACATGGTAGTGTTGGCGCGCAGACTCGCTGGCTTTGGTATGCGCTGCAAAAAAAGGCAGGCAAAAGACAATTGCTACCGCTACAGGTTTCTCCTGTAGAAAACAAAGCTTTCATTCAGTACACAATCTACTCAACTGCTTGTACCACTGCTACTACTAGATATAGGGTTGATTTGTAGCTGATGCTGCTGTCGTGCTAGATCGTGTTGTGGTCAGCTTTCAAAATACGGTGCGCCATAGGAAAGAAAGCGTCTTCTTCCTACTGTACAAAGGCAAGGTGCAGCATGCGAGACCCAGCATGTTGTTTGATGAGAACAGACACTAGCTTGGCTGGATAACTCTGTGAGTTTCGAGCTTCGCAAAGATTAGTAACGTCGAAGCCGCAGTGCCCGCTTTCCAGCGTAAAGGCTTGGATATTCGGAAATAAGGTGGTGGCGTCAAGCTCCGTCTATCGTATACATCCTATCCGATGTCCGAAGATAGTCCGAGCCCATCCGGATGGGCTCGGCCTGTTCCTCGATGACTGCACGTTACGGCCATTGCACGCTGCCTTTGAAGCGGTGGGCGCTCCAAAGGATATTCCAGGACGCATGAGCACCGACGACGCAGGAGTCATGCGCGCAGAATCATCGCAAAGCGCCCCTCCGCCGTGAACAAATGCTTTCAGACAAATTGAAGTCGCGGGCGGCACGATACGACACGAAACAATGGAGACGCTGCTGCCGGCTGATGCCTAAGTACTTGAGAAACGGCCTAAGAACAACGACGGCTCGAGGCTGTCCGGTGAAAGATAGGGAGGGGGGCGGTGGGTTGGGGGGCTCGAAAAAGAGGTGAGGAGCTCGAAAGTGTTTTACGGCGAACTCCTGGGAGTTGGCGAGCTATATCGGGACCTGATGGAAAAGACCAAACGAATGAAAGAGCAATGCATCCGCATGCATTGCATTGCCACTTTTTTCCGTCTGTCGTTGGTCGTCGACGGTCGGGGGGCGGAAGGGGGTGCGACGAATACGAAAGTGTTCCCTCCCTCCAAAGGCCCTAAATCTCATATTCTTCGTCGTCGTCGTTGTCGTAAGCGGATTGCCAGATGCGGATGCGAATGGACCCTGCCAGGTCGTTCGACCGGGGCCCGGCTGAACCATGGAGAACAGGATAACCATCTTGGCAGAGAAGATGCACTCCTCTGCCTCTCTCTATTCTGCATTGCCCGCGCCAGGCCAGCTGCCCGGGCCCCGGACCCCGGCCGGCAGACGGGCGTCCCGTCTGTCCGTCAAGGGACATTTCGCGTACGCTGTACCAGCGGCTGGGCTGACGTGTCTGGGCGGCCATTGTGACATTGTGTGCTACGTTAGTGCCCTCTCGTAAGCCTTCTCCGCGCCCCCCAGAACAAACATCGCTCTCACGATACTCGTTCACGGTGTACTCTACGGGCCGCTCGCGCCCCTCGTGCGCCCGGGGATTCGAACGAACATGCTCATCAAATTCATCCACATCGCGTAGCGTCGCCTCATCGACTAGCGCTCGCGTATCATCATCAATCCCCTCCCCCCCCTTCGATCGTCGTCATCATTTAGCCGTCGGCCGAAGCACAAACTTTAAATTAAATCATCCTTGCGCCTAAATAGGATACGTTCGTTTCGCACGGCAAATACATGGTACGTCCATCGACGTCGTCTTTGCTGCATCGCATCGACTACGCAATCATACGTTATTTACTGGCAAGGATGTTGCATTATTTGTTGTCTTGTATGTGTATGCCAATACTCATGCAAACTGCCGTCAATCTCTAAGCCAAGGGTGTAGTGGGTGTAACAGCGGCGAGTTCAAGATACAGTAGAGAAGTGAAACAAACCAGCTTGAGTGTTCTAGACTTGGTCCTGAAGACGGCGCATATAAGGGTTGGCGTCTACAAATAACCAGTAAACACTAAATCGGCACATCTTCAGACAGACAGACAGACAGCCCAACGGCGCTCTTGGACCTGCAATGCCTACGCAATTAACAAGCTACGGCTATGCCGCTTATAGCTTTTAGATCGCCTTTTGCGGGAATTCGATAACTAGCATCAACCTAAAAGCGGTGAACTGCAGTTTGCCACTACTAGTAATAGTTGTTTATAGAAATTACCACGGCCTGTTTACACCAAAAGCTAAGTTCACCAATTTTTTGTATATTAAAATGATCATAAGTGAATACTCGCGGCGTAATCGTCAAGAATAGGTCCTTTCATTTTATCCTGCTCAGTAGATCTCCGGTAACATCAACGAACATTTCACCAGGAGGTCTAAGGCTGTGTCGAAAAAGCGGAAAAATTCGATAATCTTGGAATATAAAGTTAATTTTTAATTAATAATTAATTGCAATATGAAGACTACTTAGACTAGTACATTGTTGTTTAAGGATAAAGCTCAAAACTGTTTGCCATGTCTAATGTATATACGTTTAGTAGCGTTCTGCAGAGAACCGTTGTTCTGGTGGGAAGCCCGAGCTTTTGTTGATCTTCCGTTTTCTCGTTCAAAGTCGTCACTTATGATACTCCAAATGTCACCGGTTACAATTGTCGCTCGTGTATAGGCCAATGGCACTAGGATGCCGCGGAGCCTCGTGTTTCCGATTTCATGGGTGACTGCGTCAGCCCAATAGTGTTTGTTAGATTGCGGATTGCGCTCTAAAGTCGTTTAGGGTAGCCAACATGGTTCAAAGAAAATCGCAAGGCTTAACGTCCTTAGTTGCGAACGGCCTAGAAGTCGGCTCTTAGAGAGTAATAAAGAAATACCTTAGAGAGTGCAAAAAGCAGAAGCTAAGCGATCAGCGAGCAGTATGTTCTGAGAATCGGGATCACATAACAAGGGAAACTAAGCACACGTGAAAGTAAAACAATATAGAAAAGAAGAGCTTTTAATTCGTGTCAAGCTTTTATTTTGCCTTAAGGGCGCTTTTTTAGTGAGACGTATGCAACCCCCCCCCCTTTCATATACCACTCATCTATATCTAACTAGTTGCACACGCTCCCAGGAGACAATTGTCGCACCACTTACATCCTTAATAAAAACCGACTACTTGCACAGACAAGAGTGTTAATTTTACCTAGCTTACCTACACGGCCCAACAAAACATCTAAATTCAGCAATCTATCGCTGTATATATGGTAAACGATACTTTGGGGCCTGTCAGTCTGTTCTAGAATAAAATATGGAAATTAAGCTTCTCAAGGTAGGCCCTCTTATGTATATAATATTTGCGCAGAAAAATTAGCGCAGCCTATGGCAACGAGAGCAGCATACAAACAGAAACAGCAAGCAGTTATTTTATCTTCTAGATCGTACGAAAACGATGACTTTATTAACTGTCGAAGCAACAGTATTATTAAGAGCTGCAGTGGAACTACAAAACCACTAACTATAGTAAAACAACACGAATACCAATGGTAAACCAAACAGTACTACGACGGGCGACAACACAAGTAACAGCAACAACAACAACAACAACAACAACAATATCGTCTATATTACTACTTCCAACGCCACTACTTGAGCAACAAAGGCAAAGTTAACGGCTATAACAGCCACTGCCAATGGACTGTCAACCGGAAGCATTGTCAAAGCTTCAGAGCTGCTTAAATAATAATTTTTGAAAATAAAACAAAGGCGCCAATTATTCATTGGCTCATTATGGACAGGATTGAATAAACTACCCGTTGAGAACAAACGACACCAACAACAGCAATAATGAACAGCATCAACGGCTGTTGCAGCAGCAGAAACAACAACAACAACAACAACGAAGACTTATATGTAGCTGAAATATCCATTCTGTTTAAACAAGTGTAATTTATAATGGTACGCGCGTTAGAACTTTTGGCCAGATTTTTCCTATCGGGGAATGTTCAACGAGCGGACATTCTTGAACTAGAGACACTGCATCGCTCCATGCCGTTCAGATTCAGGTCTAACCATTTTCTGCTAGCTACAGGCCAGGATTTTCTCATAATGCACACGTTGCACGAATGCACAAACTCAAATTTATTAATGTGGTCTACAAACTCTAATAAATACTCTGGAAGCATTTGTATTTAGCTTTGTGTTAGCATTACAGTTCGTTATATAAGTAGTTGATTGCATTCGATTATTCCTTCAATTGGAGGAAAATAACAAAACTTTACCATCTGCATGTGATTTTTAACAATTACGGAAAACAGCAAATGCGGACAAAACGTGGCATGGGTTTACCGCTGTCGAACCCAGAATGCGAGAAAATCCAATTGCGTCAACGCACCATGTTAACGCGTTGTGAGGATGTCTGCCATGTGGGGCTTGTCTGAATCGTATAGGCTTAACAACAAGGATTTTCACGCGGACTTAAAAAACTAAGTCTATGCTAAGAAAACCGGCATCGTCATGAGACTAACGGTAGCAACAACCTTAGTTACTTGTTTACTTACATGTGTACAACTCGAAACTAAATGATAGCAGAGTAATTGTGAGATGCTAAAAAAATATGAACTAAAGCGGTTTACACAGACTTGTATACAACCAATATTGCTCGTGCATTAACATTGCTCAAAAAAACATTTGTGGCAAGCTGTAAACCTGCATCTAACATGAGTGTCTCATCCTAGTAGCCACTATTGCACTAATAAACAAAAAATAGCAAGACTACATTAATATCAATTTTTGGATTGTGGTTAAAATCAGGATTAGCGGCTTTGCTAATTATATGCAATATATTCAGAATTATAAAGTAGAAAATTTGTGATTTTTGCTTCAGTAGATAATACCTAAACTATTGCAAATGAACCGCTTACCATAGTTTGCTCTTCGCAGTTATTTTATCAAAAAGAAAACGCTCCTAGACGTTTGATAACTTAAACGACTAGACAAGAAGTTTTGACTTTAGACCAACAAAATCAATGCATCACACGTGAACAAGTATTTTAGTAGAGAAAACAGACATACTGTCAAACTTTTTACGTTAAATAGATTGAAAACTTAGTATCCCCTCCTTCCATATCGGACTCTCACAAAAGGGGAGGGGGCTGGCATATACACAAAATATATATATATATATATATATATATATATATAGATATATATAAAATATTTTTTTATTAATTCTACCATCTAATACATTTTAGTGTACTTATATATACTCGTATATATATATATATATATATATATATATATATATATATACAGGGTGTTGCAGGAATATTTGAAGCGCGATATTCAGAATTGTAGAGCTCGTTAAAGCAAATATTTTTTCAATGGAATATGGCCTCTGAAAAGTCTTGTTTCGGAGTGAGAGCGAAATGACTACAATTTGTGACACTAGTGTTTTTGCCCGACATAGGAGCACAAAATGTGCTGTTGCGAGACAACCTGTCTTCCTATGCAGAAACTAAGCACACCTTCGTGTTTGTGATAAAATTCTGCTCCATCTGGAGAATATGCATGGTCCGTCAGAAGATGCGATATGGTCGCTTAGAAGAGAATTCGCCAAAAATGAAGTTCTTTATTAGCGTTCACGCCAAATACTTCAGAATCATAACCCTACAACCACCCACAGCGCTCAAAACGGACAAATTCAGCCAATGCGCAATTCATGGCGATCATTTTGGTACCAAGCATATGTCAATGCGAGCTGTGGTTGCGGAGTAATTACGATTTTTCGGAGGGCATGCCCAGGTTACGTGCATAAAAAATGACGCGCTGCGGCTGTCGCGCGACACGTCGGCGGTAGTGAACGTCGCCACACAGTCATTTTACATGCACTTAACCTGGACATGCCCTCCGAAAAATGGTAATTACTCCGCAACCACAGCTCGCATTGATATATGTTTGGTACCAAAATGATCGCCATGCGCATTGGCTGAATATGTCCGTTTTGAGCGCTGTGAGTGGTTGTAGGGTTATGATTCTGAAGTATTTGGCGTGAACGCTAATAAAGAACTTCATTTTTGGCGAATTCTCTTCTAAGCGACCATGTCGCGCCTTCTGACCGGCCTTGCATATTCATTCAGATGGAGCAGAATTTGATCACGAATACGATGGTGTGCTTAGTTTCTGTCTAGGAAGACTGGTTGTCTCGCAACAGCACATTTCGTGCTCCTATGTCGGGCAAAAACACCAGTGTCACAAATTGTAGTAATTTCACTCTCACTCCGAAACAAGACTTCTCAGAGACCATTTTCCATTGAAAAAAACATTGGCTTTAACGAGCTCTACAATTCTGTATATCGCTCTTCAAATATTCCTGCAACACCCTGTATATATATATATATATATATATATACATATATATATATATATGTATATATATCGGATCGTTGTCAGCAGTGTTAAGAAAGATTATGTATGTGTGAACGAAAAAGGAAAAGAGGGGGGAGATGGAGAGAGAGAGAGAATTTCGGAGATAGTAAAGTGATGGTGTGCGGCAATTTCATAACGTCGTCGACTTATCCAGACAGACTTAGCCGGGCTCAATTGGTTTTTTGTTCATCTCATTTCGTTCTTGGTCTCTCTACGGCCGGTGGATGGATGCCTCGTGTCGAGCTAGCCAGCCAGACAGGCAGTCGGGCAAGCAGCTTGCTCGACAGCCCCGGCGGGGGTTCACGCCGTACCCCCATCGTTGTCATCACTGTGCGCACCATTTAGCGTCTGCTTGGCAGTGGTGGCGGCGGCAGTGGTAAAGGCGACAACGGCAGTGGCGGCATCAGCAACATCGCTATGACTTCCACGGACATATACCCCCCCCCCGTTCCCCCCGCCCAGCACCCCTCGCTGTAGCACTCCATCAATGAGGGTAGTAGGGAATAGTGGCGGTGGCGACGGCGTCGCCGTATGGGGGGCACAATGATGGGTAGCCATGAAGTGTGAACGACCGGCGACGAAGCGATCAAGCGACCCATTGCAAAGGGCCACCACCGGGCCTTGGAAACGTCAAGAGTCGGCTTTGCCAAGAGTCACCGTATGACAACGACAACAATGACAATGAAGCAGAGATTCGAACCAATTGAATTTGCCGCCAGGTTCTGGCCTGTTCCGGGCGGATGAACAGGCTTGCCCGTCGCCCGACGTGCGTACCCACGCACCGCAACGCAGTTACTTACATGCTTTTGGTCCCGAAGTTGGAGGCTTGAGACCCTCGGAGGCAAACCGATAGCAGGCGAGAAATGGTTACAAAAAGATGCACGAGAAGAACGGTAATCTGTGTTCAATGCTGGGGCAAAGAAACGACGAGGAGCGGAAGGCTTCCGGGGAACTGAGGCTGGCGGGAGTGGAAAACGAAGGGCAGAAACGCCGTATGAGCCCGGCGAGCATCGTGGATGGAGCGGAAGGAACAGGCAGGATTGACCGTCGTCGTCGCCAGCCAGTCCGTCAACGAGTTAGCAGCTCGTCAGCAGTCAGCACGACCCTTCAGAAAGGAATAAGAGAAGGCTTCATGCCGTGTTATAATAGTAATAGAAGGAAACCCACCGAAAGACAGAAATTTGTAAAACGGGGGCGCTTGCCACATAAGAGAGAGCCGCGGTGCATTCGTAGTAGTAGTAATTGTTATTGTAGTATTTGCAGCAGCAAAGCCATAACCCATAAGGAGGGGTTGAAGTAATATTAAAGAATGGTTCCAGCTCCTCGCCTCTTCCTGAGGCCATTTAGGTGAGAGGTTTTTAGTGGGTATTATGCCAACAGCATCGGCATCGAGTCCCACACTACCCGGTGTGCGTAAACGCACATTTCCCTCTCACCATAAAAAAAAGCCATACCCACATATACCACTACCGATGAATACCACGAGCACATCAGGACGCTGCCATCGTCGCCGCCGAAGGCCTTAGGCTGCAGTGACAGGTCAAGCGATGATAGGTTACTTTACCGTCGTTACGCATGCCAAAAATCAGCTGAGCTCACGTCGTTACAACCATCGTCGGGAAGCCAAGGTGACGCCTCGAAGGAACTCGACGACGGCAAGGATAAGAAGAAATGGTATGTTATGTAAGAAAGATATAAACACATTCTTCAGTTAGTTAGTAGTGATTCAAAACATTATTCCCAGAAAGAGGAACGGGGATACGGAGAGTTAGGTAGCTAGCTACACCTCTCGCCCTTAGCCGCCAACATTGCCTTGCTACGTACGCCGTTCTGGCTTGCCGATCGTGTCGCCCCAAGAAATTCAGCCAGCCAACTTACCAGCCACTACTACTGACGGCAACAAGACGAATAAGCGACAAAGAACTGGTAGTAGCGGCGAAAATCTGGCGCTGCCGCCATTCCACTCCCCCACCGTTGTTCCCACGATTTCCTCCTGCAGCTCATTCCTTCATGGCGTCGTCGTAGTTGTCGTAGTGATGATGATCGTTGTCCTATTGACTTGACGTGGTTTACCGCCGAAACCATCATCGACACAGGGGCGCTCGCCTACCCGGCCCCCTCTTCGTTGAGTTCGTTGCATTCACTTCATCTTCAACGCAAGGCTTCGTTGGCGTGCGGTATAGACGCTGCCGACGCGACGGTTGGGTTGTTGTTGTTGTTGCTAATGTTGCTGCTGCTATTGTTGTTGCTATAGCTGCTATTGTTGTTGTCGTTGTTGCTGTTGTTATCGCCGTCGTCGTCGTCGTCGTCGTCGAGGCGCGTAAATCTTAAAGCTATAAATAAGCTACACCGAAAGGAAGTGCGCATAAGAAGACGACAGTGGAAGTAGCGGTAGTGGCATCGGCATCGGCGGCGACTACACGGTACCAGCGGAGAAGCGCCGAAGCAAACGAATTGTAACGCTCCAACAAAATAGCAACGAAAGTATGGGCAGAGCTGCTGAGCCAAGAGGGAATGAGGAAGGCTGAAGTGGCCGCGCCGAACCACAACACTAGGGGTCGCTCTCCGCTCCCCCCCGCTGCATTGCTGTTGTTGGCGTCGTCACTTTCACCGCTCCCATTGTTGTTGTTGTAGTCGTCGATGATGATGTTGTTGTTGTTGTTGTTGTTGTTGTTGTTAATGTTGTGGTCGTCGTCGATGTTCTTGTTGTTGCCGCCATGATTGGCACAATTAACACACGACGGCCTACAGTACGCTCTAGGCATGGCGCATACGGGAAAACGACTGCGCCCTCATTCCAAGGAGTGAACATCTTTAACACGGCCCCAGTGTTTATCGTAAAGCGAAAGCCGAGAGTTGGGGGAACGCTGAAGTCAAGGCCAGAAAACTGTGACGTGAGACATATCTTAAGTTCGCCCAAATTGACAAAGCTTTATTCTTATATTTTTTTACACTTATGCGACCGCACACATTTGTGACATAAAACGACCAATTAAATGGTATACACACACATATATATATATATATATATATGCATAAATGCTCACTTTTCTACGTTACGAGCAAAGTCATGGCCATTGGTCCTACTGCTGCTGCTAAGGAGTCTATCTAGATCTATCACCGTCGATGTGTGTGGTAGCGGCGCTTTAACCTTGCCTGCTTCGTTCGACCGCAGATATGTATAGTTCATAGTCGGTCACGGTAGTCGACCGTAATCAATCTACGAGTAGCAACTAAGCGTTTACTCTGTTTGATCAGTTTTCGCCTATTGAGCGGAACACATTATATCTAACGCATGGGAAGTAGCAACCGTTTCGAGTGCTGTAGCTGTAGTCACGTTAGTAGTAGCAGCAGTAGTAGTAAAAGCTCGCACAGCATCAGCAGCAGCAGCGGCGGCGGCAATAACCATAAAACGCATCCGTTGACGCTGAACTTTCTCAGCAACGGCCGTAACAGTTCAGAGACACCGATGACGACGACGCCGACGCCGCTGGCCGTCGAAGCTTAGCGTGCCACACGTAGAAGCGTATATCTTTCGCTATTTTCTATGTACATATGCTGTTCAAAACGTATCGCGACTGTTGTGTTTTTTTCAAAAATTATTCATTTATTCATGAATATCTATTTTGTCCCCTTTAAAGTAATCCCCATGAGATATTATACACTTGTGCCAACGGTTTTTCCAATCTTCGAAGCACTTCAAAAAACCTTTTTTTTTAACCTTGTTCAGCTCTTCCTTCGATGCCGTCTTTATCTCGTCAAGCGTAGCGTAACGTCGTCCTTTCATGGGCCTCTTCAGTTTAGGGAACAAGAAAAAGTCACAGGGGGCCAGATCTGGGGAATACGGTGGCTGCGGCATCATTAGTGTGTTGTTTTTGGCCAAAAACTCGCGCACAAGCAACGATGTGTGAGCAGGGGCGTTATCGTGGTGCAAAAGCCAATTTTTGTTCTTCCACAAATCCGGGCGTTTCTGGCGGATTGCTTCGCGCAAATTGCGCATAACTTGCAGGTAATATTCCTTATTGACCGTTCTACCCTGTGGCAAGAACTCATGATGCACCACGCCCCTGCAATCGAAGAAAACTGTCAGCAAAACTTTCACATTCGACCGAACTTGGCGCGCTTTTTTCGGTCTTGGTTCGTGCGGCAGCTTCCATTGAGATGATTGAGCTTTGGTTTCCACGTCATAACCATAAACCCACGATTCGTCACCAGTTATGACCCTCTGGAGCAAATTTGGGTCGTCGCGGACAGAGTCCAACATCTCATTAGCAATGTTCATGCGATGCTGTTTTTGGTCGCAATTGAGCAATTTTGGTACGAATTTCGCGGCGACCCGTCTCATGCCCAAATCATTGATAAAAATCGAATGGCACGAGCCAATCGATATGTTTAGGTCCTCAGCAACTTCTCTAACGGTGATTCGACGATGGGCCAATACCATTTTCTCCACTTCATTAATTTTTTCGTCTGTTGTTGAAGTGCTCGGGCGTCCGGCACGCTCTTCGTCGTTCACATCTTCTCGGCCTTCTGAGAACATTTTGTACCACCGATAAACGTTGCTTCGGTCCAAGGTAGCTTCTCCGTATGCCACAGTCAACATTCGGAATGCATCCGCGCACTTAATTTCGTTTTTCACACAAAATTTGATACAGGTTCTTTGATCCATTTTTTTGAATAGGTAAAAATCGAAGACGATCCAAAACACGTGCAAGCAAAGCAGCTGTCAACAATTAAGTGAACATTCAAAATGGCCGAGCTTGTCGGCATAAGTGAGAGACATGAGTAACAACCTAACGCCACAAAAAAATCGAAATTCGAATATACGTAACCCGCGAAAATTTTTCCCCCCGCGATACTTTTTGAACAAACGGTATATGAGGTGAGTTTGTTGCATATTATCTGCGATTCTAATCTAGGTTTCAATAGACCGTTGTTCGTCGTCGTTACGTCGCTAGTGTGAAGTTTTTGGCACCGAAAGCGCTTTATGCAGCTTCCCCGCACGGGTGCATTGCGTGGGCGAGTAGGAACACCGGTGTTTCGTCGTTTAAGAGAGCTTCTTTATGGGCTACTAGTTCAAAACGGCGCCCGATTTGACCCAAAAGCGCAGACTGGCGTAGGGGGACTCTAATCAAAGCCGAAGATGTATGGATAGTGCTCGTCGTGCAGAAATGTTTAGGTGAATGAATAATTTGTTTGCTTCTAGCTCCCTAGCAGAGAGAGAGAGGCCCTTTGCCCAGGCCAGATTTGTGGGTGCAAGTCAGTGTCGATCGAGACCCAAGGCATGATCGAGAAACGGCACGGACGAACGAGAATGCCACCATGGAACACGGAGCACGCAGATCATGGCACATTTGCGTTTGGATTTTAGCGCTCCTCATTCTGAATGCCTCCTGGGCAATTGTTTGACATTTCGGGATTCTATGCCGCGCACTACAATACCTGAAGAGGTGTCGGCACAAGACGCATCCGTAGAAGTTCCTCTGTATTCCATCATCATCAGAGGGTTAGCGCCCTGGCACCATGACGAGTGAATGATATAATGTCATTGCTGTACGGGGCCGTCCTAGTACTTCTGCCGATGAAACCTACGTTCGACCGCCAAAGAGCAAGGGCGCGTATGGGGATAAACCTATTTGGCGGCAAACGCTCGGTCCCACATTTTACCACGTCTTTTGTCGGGGTCGGCACTTTAAGCGCTCGGCCTGGCTTGAACCGTACAGCGTGACCCAGGGTACCCGTGTGCAGCGCATATCACATCATTATTGCTCTGATATCTCGCTCCGGAGAGATAGTTCTACAGGTTTTTAGACAAATAACATAGCAATCGCATGGGGTCATTTTCGTACAATCAGAAAGTAGAGCTTTCAATGAGCTCAACTTTCTGAAAGCTGTCAACGGTGGAATATATATATATATATTGCTTTTCATTGATGGGGTAAGGTTTTTATTTCTAAAGGTGGTTTTCCGCTCTCGAATGCGTGCAGAAATAAGGTGGTCCACGTGCTGGAAGGTGGCCCACTGCTGACAGAGCATCTGCCAGAACGTGGAGTCTAAAGAAAACGTACGCTTTTGACGCTTATATGCAGAACTGACAAGCTAAAATTAGTGGCGTAGACATAGCGATTTTTTGGACAGTAGCAGTAAGGAACACTGGGTGGAGGGCTAGCGGAGTGTAGGATCGGCATCTAATTACATCCTTCACAACCCACGGATTTTATCACGTTCTGTACAACGTGGAGGGCTTCCATGACCCACAGGACAAACGTCGATGCAAATGTGATAGCTACCATGCCGCAGTATGTCTGGCGGTTCGGTCCATAGCAGAACTAGGAAAAATGCTAGATTAATGGTTGTGTCGAAACATCCTGATGTAACACCCTGAATATACACACTTACCCTGCCGGTGTTAATAAGTACGCACATGCATACATATATACACGCACATAGGATGCTTTCTGATACTACCATCTGTCCGTGCTAGTACAGCGGGGATGTAATTTTATGTAATTGATATAATTTTATACAATTGAATCACGTTGAAATAAACGACGGTTACAATTAAAGCATTAATAAGGACAAGTTTGATGAGTCCTTTAGAGCGGCCTATGATGAATGTACTCGACGAAATTATGCTCCGTGAGACAGCCAACGTCATGTTAGCAGAGGAAGATGCGAGTTCTTGTATATACTAACACTATACACCAAGTAGTAGACAGACACTTAAGCAACCGTGAACATAAGAATGGGAATCGTTAGGCCAGATACTTAGCATTGGGTAGAAAAAACAATTGGCCTAGTCGCTCCACTTAACCTAGGACTCGGACGGCCTCGTCCTAGATAAACCTATCGGGGCAGAAGTTAATGTGTTATTAGAGTCCCCCTTCCAAGGTATGAGCTATTCGAATTCTAAACCGTTTGCTTGAAGAAAATCAAACCCTACATAGTAACTGTAGATGTACCTTCACATAAAACTGTTTTGTTGTTGTGTCAGAATTTTGCCATTGCTTCTGCCTAAATGCAAAAAAAGGAGGACGCGGCATATATTGAAAACGTTTTTTAGCGGCTTTTATTTACTGGTGCCGCTTGAACTGCTCTTTCCACTTGACTTCCTACATGGTTTCAAAAAATGCTTGCATTGGCTGTTATAGTGTTCTACAGTTGTTTTTTTGTTATAGTGTTCTCCACATAAATCAATTTAGTTGCAAATTTGACTATGTTACCCCTAGATCTAGGATCATCGTTTCGAAGTTAAATTGCTACTGTCTTTTGCAAATGTATGCATCATTAAGCCTACTCCGACTATATAATGCAGTTAAGGCTCGGCTGTATAAGTCAAGCCACTTTAATTTTATTTTCTCCAAGCTTCTGGCTCTGCTTCTATCCCTTTTCTTTAGGCATAACGCGCAACATACGGTAAATCGTGCAAGTATTAACGTGCATATACGGCAACGTGCAAAGGCACAGATATGCCCGGCAAATTTTACGAATAGCTGAAGGACCGAGAGTTATTGCCTCTGGCCCCAACTCGGGCTCCAGGACCTTTTTAGAATCTCTACTGGACCCACAGGGGATAAGGCCAGATGATGGCCTCACAAAGCGGCAAAATAGTAAAAGAGTCAACTTAGGAGGATCTCGAGCAAAAATTAAGATAGAAGCCGTGATCTTGCAACCACCAGTGAGAAGAAGCCGCACAGGAGGAGGGTGGACTACGGCTTAGGGGAATACAGGACGACGCGCGGGGAGCTTGCACTTACAATAAGGCAATTATTCTTGTTAATAGAAACTGGCCAGCGGAGGCGCTGCAGTACGTCTCCCTAACCGTAACACACATTACGGAGCGCAGGAACTCCGATTTTTGCTACTCACTCAAAGGCACAAGCGCGCACAGCAATAGTGTCGGCCGCTGGCTTCGGTGCTTAAAAAAGCAGACAGGAATGGCATGGAAAACTATTGGTGAACCTGTGCCTCTTTACCAAATCAGCGATTTCTTGTGGTAGCAATGACTAAGCCGCGCAGAGGAATAAAAACTTTATCTAAAAGGTTCTCATTAAAGTGGTTGTGTGTTTATTGCAGCTGGGCACGGCTAAATTTGCTTTACGTCATGCCCAGCTGGCGTGAATCGCTTATGTCGAGGACACAGATGGTTATCTGAGTAAGGTCGGCGAGATGTGGCTCGCTAGAAGTTTTTTTAAGGGGGCGCAATTCTTCGAGTACTCCCCCCTACGGCTTTGGAATCCCCCAAGACAAGCCTCGCCGCTTGCTTGACCGCCTGGATTATGGCCAGACAGAAACACATTTCCATAAACACCCTTAGGAATATTCAAACCCAAGTGCCCACGCACCTGGAGCACGCCTCGAGACGTTGGCGGAACTCCGTGCGTTGGCAAAACTATGGTGGATGCAATCATGCAAAAGGCGCCAGATTATTTCAATGGCTCCTTAGAAGATAACACCCTTGTGGGTTGTTGACCTTCTGACAGACGAAGCTGATTGAATGAATTTTGAGGCCGGCTTTTGGCCTTCCATGTCAATGGGGCTCTTCGGCTCTTAGAGCCTTAACTTGGGAGAATTCTCATCTGGTATGTAATCGTGACTGCCCCACCAGCGATGAAGCTACTTCTGTGGGCGCACATCTGCGACGCAGGTGGCTCATGCAGCACCCGCGCACACTGTTAATAAGGAAGTATGGGATATGACAATCCCAGCCACCAATCTCTCTAAATCGAATATAAAGATGGGCCTTTCGTTCTAGCAAAAAGAAGACACGCGTAAGTAGGAGGACATTTTCTTTGAAGGACGGCCAAGAGAGCTGGGTGGTAGTGGAGACAAACGAGATACCAGTACGTTCTGCTGAAACGACTTAATGCCAAGATCAGGTTCACGCATGTCCTCTCGGACAGTCAGTTTTGCTACCATTTGCCATGATTACCATTGCCACGGAGCCCGTTAATCATCTTTTTGGCAGCGCGGCCGAACGGCTGACGGCGTCTTTTAAAGCAGGCTCTTTTGTATTGCTCATACCACTTGACGTACGAAACGCTGCTAACACTTTTACTGGGAAGCCATACTTTTTTAAGGTCACTAAAATGCGTGACAGGCCTGCGTCACTGGCAGTCATCGGTGACTAGTATGAGACTCGGCAAACCCCTTCAAACGTCAGGCTCTTCCGTCCTGAGGAGGTGCGTCGATGAGTGCCCAGCTACTTTAGCCCGCCCTATCTTGGCTCTTTACCTCGACCGCCCCTTTGCAGGCGCCGCTTAAACATTCAAATCTTTTCATTTCAAGGTTCGTCTCCAAGTCCATAATGCTATCCAAGTAATTGCACCGTATAGCTAGCATTCGGGCGTTGTCATCATATGGGCAATTCGTTTCGTCAGGCTGAGACCCTGCACATCCCCAAACGTGGCAGAGCGCGCCCCTGTGAAGGCCGCACGCCGGGTGCTCGACGTCGTCGGATTTTCCCGAGTCGAGGACAGGACACACAGTGGTTTTTTTATACCTTCCGTGTACTCCAGAAACTGCCCGTGTCCCGTCAACACTTAAGTGGTTTAATACGACAGTTTTCCATGCCGGCAGCTGTACCAGGGCCGAAGGTCCGGAACCAGTTTTTTCGTCCGCAGGGTTCGCCTGTCGGCCGTCCAGGTGCTTCACTCATCCTGCCAAGCATCCACAGTGGCCTCTCTAGCCGTGCTTAGATAGAGATTCCCGTCAAGTGATCGATCGTTTCTTTCCCCGACCAGCAGGTTATACGGTAGATCCAGTAGGGCTACTCGTATTAACTTGGCAGCTGCTCCGCGATCTTCTAGCAGGAGCACGCTCACCTTGCAATTTGACCCTTAATTCGTAGGAATGGGCCATCTCACACTAAAAAGCTGATCCGGCCCCCGATAACCGCATTTTCATCCCTGATTTTCGACTTCAATTGGGCACCGCAGGAGTCTTCGCCTTTTACATCACGAAGTATTTTACAGGGCCAGAACATTGCCAAACTTAGATGTTTCTTTTTTATTAGAAAATCGACCACCGATACATGCATGCTCCGCTTTTCGGGGATTGTGGGCAAAACCAAACACACGGTCTAGGCTAGCACATGACGACACGCGATACTGGAGGATTCGCGCAGAGAACCTGCGTCGAAACCGCCTTGCACACACAGTCGAGATAAGCGTAGTAGTGCCATGCCGAGCCTGTCAAAGTGGAGGAGGAACCCGGAATTTGGAGAGTGAGGGGGCACTTAGTGCCAATACAGCTGCCGGAACCGACCGTGCAGGAGGCATTCTTTGAAGCCTCTTAGAAACGTCGCGTCGTACCCTGCAGCCGCATTGTCCAGCAGCGGCACCAGTTCGATCAGCTGCTGAGCCAATGCTACTTATCAGCAGTGACCGGCGTGTTAGGCGCGCGGGTATGAATGTGACCCTGTATAGAATATCGGCGACACCCTCATTGCTTGGTCTAAATACTAATGTGCCTGAAATAAAAACAGTTGCATTTAGTGCACCTACACATTCCCGCACAGGAACGCAAAATTGTGATATATGGTTCGCTAGAAGTGATCAGATCCGCAACCGTTTTTGGGATTTCTCTTCAGAGGAGACCTAAGACAGTCGCTTCTAACAGATCGAATTGCTTTAAAAGGTCGAACGGCAATTGACGCTTGTCAAGAAGACGTGTCGCTAATCTTCCTTTTTTCTATTAGTTCATACCTTCAAGCTTTTAAAGAGCATATGCTAAGGTATTGCGTTGCAGTCTGCGGTGGTGCGTACATGGCAGTCTTGCAAAGTTTCCAGAATGCTCAAAACGATGCACTGCAAGCAGTGCTTGGTGTGTGTGTGCACACTATCATCTCTCAAGTGCAGCAAGCTTTAAAGGATAAGTAAACACATTTGCAGGGCTGATATTTAAATAAGCCTGAATTAGGGGAAATACCGTGAGAATGCCACTCTTTGTGTAACCCTTTAAATTGCTCAATAAGATACGTTTTCAATCAATACATAACGGAAGCTCTCGAATTTTAGACAGAATCCTTTAATCACTAAATTTTAGGAAAGCTAACTTAGGGGAGATACCCCGAAGATGTCACCCCTTGGGTAACCCTTTATTTGATTCATGTCATTTGAGAGAGGCAGTGCAGAGATCTCTTCGTAAGGGTCAGGCAGGTAGACGTATGATGCGTCATAGACTCTAAAGAGCACAGCCGACGGATGCACTCTGTGCACTTTCGCAACAATCTGCTATAGACGTGGCAATTTGAACATGCAAGATCAGACCACAGGTCAGAGGCACAGAAAATATCCAGGTCTCTAACTTTTCATCAGACTCGTTTAGCTTTTCCCATTCCGGTGCACGGCGTAATTTTAACTACACAACGCGAGTCATTTCCCAGATTGACAAAAAAGTACTGGCCTCGTCTAAATTGTAAAACGCCTTTTAAGCAAATTTAAGTTTGCCTGACTCAGATGACCTCATACTCTGCCGAGACATACATCAGCCTTGAAATAACCTTAAAGTGCAGTCGCCAGACGTCACCTACCTCTCAATGAAGACAGTCTAGAGCTGTGCGCACTGCTGGACGATGTGCGCAGTAAAGGTATTCCCAGTATAATAGAGCACACGTTCCTCCACACCACAGGCAGTCAGAGATTTGTTAAGTTTACAACGTCAAAAAAATTAACCGTGACAGACGCCCACTTACTCCCACTAAGGGGGTTTCAAGCTGCAGACGGAGTTTTGACTATACTAAAGTGTGTTGCAAAAAATGAGCAACTCATGTTTTTTGGTGATAATTTCGGCTTGGTTTATTTGAATGGCTTGAATTTTAAGCGCATGCTGTACATGACGAAACACGAGTATGGTGGTAATTTCGTTGCAATCTCACAATCGGTTCATACAAAAAATAAAAAAGTGTGAAAAAACAGTGTTGCAAAATATTAGCAACAATAACGCCTTACGGCGTATTCGATTCTTAGCAGGGCTGTATGACTCATTTGAAACTACATATTTTATTCTAGAAACGGGGTTTTCGTTCCTTCTTCTGAATCTAATCGTAAACTTGGTCTTTCATGGAGTTAATGAGCTGTTGTAAGTACGAAAGTGGAAAATTAGTCCATGCTTGCTGGACAGCTTCTTTGAGGTCCGACAAATTATCATATTGTCGACCATTTGCGTAAATCTGCTTCACCAAATGTCCCCAACGATTTTCGATGGGATTCAGGTCTGGACTCAATGCCGGCCAGTCAAAAAGTGGCACTCCTTGTTCTTGAAAAAATGCTATCGTGCTAGCCGAGGTATGAAACGTGGCGCTGTCTTGTTGAAAAACTGCGTCAGGTCCCCCAATTCTTCTGAAATGGGCTTCTAACTGGGAACCGACGATACGCTGGCACTTGTCGGAATTGTTTCGGCCCACAATCGAGACTAGATCGGACTTCCCATTATATCCAAACGCGCCCTAATATTTCACAGAACCACCACCGGCCACACGTTTCGAGAACCATTTAGGTTCCTTCCGTAAGTCGTGCCAATAGTACTGACGGCCGTCAGGGCCATCGAGATTAAATTTCTTTTCATCCGAGAAGACGATGTTTTTCCACTCGTTATCCCAAGTTTGGTATCTATGCGAAAATTCACGCCGTGCGACAATGTGCTTCGGTTGCAGTCGCGGCATAAGCTTCCTTTTCGCGTATCGCACGTTTTTGTCAGAACTTAACACTCGGTACACTGTAGATCGGTGCACTGGCACCCCCAAAGTAGTCCTGATCCTGGAAGAAGACATTTGGTCATGAGTAGCCAACTGTATGATCCTTCGCCGATCTCGAATAGTCAAAACTGGCTTACGCCCACTGTTAGATCTGCACCTTTGGTTTACTCCAGGGTGTAAGAACCTGCTGATGGTGCTCTTATGCCGTCCTAATCTGGTTGCTTTAGCAGTTACTGTATGACCGAGCTCAGCATATGCCTCAATTCTTGTCTTTTCGTTATCCGAGAGATCCTTTGTACGACCCATGGTTTAAACATACGCTTCGCCGTTAGTTTGGAACAATGACTAAGCTGTAGAATATTTTGCAGCTATAGAACGATTGATTTAGCTAGACAATATTCTTGACATTTGATCCCCGGGATCGAATATCAGCTGTAGTATCGACTATCCTCTACAAACAAGAGCTGTTTTTTCACACTTTTTTATTTTTCGTATGAACCGATTGTGAGATTGCAACGAAATTAACACCATACTCGTGTTTCGTCATGTACATCATGCGCTTAAATTTCAAGCCATTCAAATAAACGAAGCCGAAATTACCACCAAAACACATGAGTTGCTAATTTTTTGCAACACACTTTATAAACTATGTAAGAAATTGCTGTAATCAATACACGTCTGGCGTGTAGCCAGAAAATTGCACAACAAGGCTGCTTCGCGAACTTACCTGCACTCCAGCTTCTTCCCACACTTTATGTAGTAAATAACGGCTTTTTCTATTCTAAATAGATGTTATGATGTGAATTGCATATCACTTGAATGAATGTGACTCCAAGTTCTATGTTTTTGATTATTTTAAATTCCGTGTGACGATACTTTTCTCACGTAGCCGATGCTATGCGTCTTGCGACAAGTGAGCTCGGTTAGAGTTTTACGCAGGCTGTTGTGATTTATTTACGGCCTTTTCTTCTGAAACCGTTTAGCACTACTGTAAGAAATTACGGGAATCCTGACATGCGCCACCCCAGCCCCAGTATCAATTCTGGGGCTCGCAAACCTGCACAAAGAGATCGATAGCTGCGTGGGCACTGCTTTAAATCCATGGAAGCGGGTGTTGCACCAACTTCTACATTCTACTCCCATCCGGTGCCTCCTGTCTGCCTTGATGAAGCTCAAACGCGTCCGCCAGATCGTAAACAACTTCCACAACTCCAACACCTAGAGATGCGTCGCCTGGAGCGCCTCTGGCTTTCTCTGCCTAATTCCAAGGCTGGTTCACTTTTGCTATTCCCCACTCTTTCCCATTTGCCTACAGACGCTTTTTCTAGACTGGATACAGTTAAAACGAGCTTTCCTGGTAATTTTCTTGACCGCCTTTATGAACAGGATAGCCTCAAAGAGGGCACTAGGCTCCCTCCACATCTTCGACGATGTCAGCATGTGTGCTACAACTTCCTTCATCGGGTTTTCTTTACGGTGGTCGCACCCGCGTCTTGACCTCTCGGAGAGCCAGATACCGCAGAACTATGTGCTCGACATTGTCCGTCTCACCCGATCTGCATAACGCGCGGGTGTCGACACTCGTTTTTTGCGCCCATTCCTCATGCCAGGCCAATGTGGTGGCACTCCTGGCCCTGGTGAGATCCAGACCGTCGTCTAGATACATTTTACTTCGTTCAGCCACTAGGAGGTTTGGCTAGGACCAGGAGAGCTTCGGTCGAGACTGTTCTATACGCCCGGCTTACCCTGATTGCCAGCGTTCGTTGGGTCGACCTTAGTGCCCCCCTATTTTTCGCCGTCCGCATTGCCATGTCCCCCAGACGGGGGCTGCGTATAGCGCCATTGATTCGGCCACCGAGGCCAGGAGCCTTCCTTTCACCTCAGCCACCCCATACCCTAGGCATGATCCGCGCCAGGTTCAGGGAGACCCTTTGGGCCTTTTCGGCCACGTACTTAACGTGTGCCGATCCGGTCAGTCCAGTGTCTAGCATGACCCCAAGGTAATTTACCTTTCTTCTGATTTCTATCGGGTGGCCCGTCATCACGAGGTTAATGCCGGTCGTCCTCTTTCTGCCTGTTAGGTACATCGCCTCCGTCTTGTCGGGCGCCAGTTTCAAGTGATGGGACTCCATCCACTCGGACACCATTGACAAGGCCTTATCTGAATCTCGTCGTTTAGTCTCTTAACTATAACGTTCTCCAGGATCTCACCCATGGCGTCAATGAGGCATATGGGCCGGTAAGCCGAAGGCCCCGTCTTCCTCCCGGGTTTGGGGATCAGAACCAGGCTTGCCCTTTTCCACAGCCTCGGAAATCTCCTCTCTCTCAGAAGCTTGTTGGCAAGGTCTTGAAGACCTTAGGCCACCTTTTGGCCAGTAGCCTCGCTACATCTAGGGGAATTCCGTCTAGGCCGGGCGCTTTACCGGTTGCCAACCGATTCCGGGCTTGTTCGACCTTCTCCAGCGTCACCTCCGGAATGTCTTCCGGGGTGACCGAGAACTCCTCGTTTTCTTTCCGCGGCTGTGCCGGAACTTACCGGAAAAGACCGGATACAGTCTCCCGCAGCACATCCGGGGGGAGTTTCGGGGGAGGTCTCCGGAGTTTGCTCTCCACTGCGTCTATCAGCTCTTTCCTCCGCTCGGGCTTTTTGGCTTTTGGCGATGAGTCCTCGGAGTCTCGATCGAGCAGCCTTGTACTCCGTCAATTGGGATTCAGCTCTTGCGGTCTCTCGCTCCCCGTAAAATCCCACCCGTCGGTTTCTTCGCGTTAACTAGCTGCGTGTTCTCGTGAAAACCCTATTTAGCCTAATGCAAGTCCTGCGGGCAACTGCGATCCCTTTGTTCCACCAGTCGTTGGGAGGGTGGCGGCTCCCGTGGTGTTGTGCGGGAGCAGCTTTCTCGCATGCTGTAGAGAGTATGTTAATTATTTGATATTCATCCCCCACCGTGTCTCCAAGTCGTTTGCAACCCTCGTCTATTACAGCCACTAGAATCTTGGCGTCGAGTTTCCGCATCTGCCATCTCTTACTAGGGGCGGGGCGAGGGCCACCTCGGGGGTACTGATGGTGAAACAGATGTATCTGTGGTCACTCATGGTCTCCTCCGTCTCCCTCACCCTCCACTCTACCACCAGTGGAAAGGCCGCCTCATTGACCATTGTTAGGTCAATGAAGGCCGTCTGGCGCCCTCTGGAAAAGGTGGGGACCCTTCTGTCATTAAGAACCATTAGACTCTTTTCAGCCATCCACTCCTGTAGAGTTTGAGCCCGTCTAGTTGTGGTTCGGCTACCCCATGCTAGGCTGGCTGCGTTAAAATCCCCGGTGATCACTACCCTCTTGCCTGCATGTTCCCCCGCGCTCTGGGCAAGCTCCTCGAGAAATTCCTCGAATTCCTCCTCCTCCCTGTTGGGAGAGAAGTAAACAGCTATAGAAGACCCCTACCCGGTCAATCTCCGCCAGGAGAACCCCCTCCCCGACCCTCCGCCCTTAATCGCGAGGTTTCTCTCGGAACCCGTCCACCAGGTTGCGGTCTCCGCCTCTGCGTCAGATACCCAGTCTGTCCTTCCGCTTGGTGATCGCTATGTTTGGCTCGGAGAGCAGGCAGAGCTATGGACTCTCTGCGTACTATCTCATCGAGCATGTCATGCGCCGCCATGCAGCGGTTTAGGTTTACCTGAAGTATCTTTAACATTGGTCGGATGAAGGGCCCCTACCTACTAAGTTCCAATCACCCTTTCCGTCCCCTGCTGGGATAACGGTTGTATTCTTATTCTTAGCCCCCTTGTCTTTATTCTTCTTTTTATTGCTCTTCTGGTTATTTGGGCTTTAGTTGGGTCTCCTTGCCATCTACCTGTCCTTTGGCGACGCCCCTTCGGGCCTCCCGCCGCTGCTAGACTTGCTCCCTATAGGCCGGGCAAGACATCCTATCCGCTCGGTGCCCCTCTATTCCGCAGATCCAGACACTTTGGTGTCGTTGCTTTTGCAATTGGCTACCAGGTGGTCAGGTTCACACATTTGGGCATACCCAGGCACCTGGCTCTCTGCTTTGCAGTCTTGCGGCCTTATGGCCCGGCCTATGACACTTGTAGCAGTTGGGGAGCCTAATCCACTCCTTAGGTCTGCACCACCTCGAGCCCAGCATATGGCTCTTGCCGCCGCCGGGGACGCCGTAACCAGTGCGTACCAAACTTCTAGCTCTTCCGAGCCTTGGCTCGGTAGCTGTGATCTTGGCGCCGGCCGGAAGCTGCAAGGCCTTTTGCAGTTCCCTTTCGAGACCTGCTCCCTGTCCAAGAGTGGGTCAATCCCCCACAGGGCGATGGTCTGCCCCTGGTTAAGCGGCAGTCGGCCTGCATCTTGGCAGATTCCCGAATGGCCGCCGCCATTTTTTCTCCTGCGCCCTTTTCACTCTCCTCTATTCTAATTATAACGCCACCCTCCTTACTTTTAACTACCCCCCTAGCCGTTATCCCGGCGCCTTCCTGCTGCCTGACTTGTTCTCTGAATTTGCTTTATGGCCCCTATTGTCAAGTGACCTTTGCAAAACACGTGCTGGGCGTCTGATAGCAGGCCGTTCCCCTCCCTAGGGAACGAGCCCGACTAAAGCACCCCCGTCGCTGCAGTCGCTACTGTTTCTGGAAACGCCTGTATTAGGGTCGAGACCCCGGAAACCGAGACACCTTCTGGGCCCGGCGCCTTTCCCTGTTTGAGGCGCGTCGCGGCATCCTGCATCTCATACAAAGTGGGTTCCGAATGATCATCTCCCCCCCCCTGGTAGGGGGCGCAATCGAAGCGTGGGTGATGGGGAAGAACGCTTCGATTGCATTCCGCGCCTCTTCTGTCGCGGAAAGAGCATCCCTGTACCCCTTAAAGCGGGAAACCCCCTAACCATCTTATAGGGGCGGCCCCAGAGGTCGTCTTTCAGCTTCTTAAGAAAGGTCCACCAGAAACGTTTCTTGCACTGGGTACTCGTTCTTAGGGAAGCGGGCCTTTCCTTTGGTTCTATGAGTGCCCTGAGGGACCTCTGAAGCTGTTCAGCTTCCTGGCGTCTGATAGGCGGATGCTGCGTCGGACGATTTACCATCGCGGCAGTAGTCACGTGGAATTCGATGATAAGGTAATCGCTGAGAGGTTCCTCTTCCTGTAGCAGGAAGGTGAACGTACCCGTGTTAAGAATAAGGTCCTCGGTCGTCAACAGGTCGAGGCCGGCAAGCCTCTTTCGGTAGTTCTGGCAGAACCCCATGCGCTAACCGCCCCGCTAAAATCACCAGCTATGGCTGGAAGTGTAATATCCAATTAGTTAAAAGAAGAGGACAAGTCGTCTGAAAACTTGTGCGGGTTGTCAAGGAAAACATTAGGGCTGCAGTAGCAGAAGTAAAACGCCCAACGTTCGCTACGTCGATCCAGGTGAAACGATAGCCGTAGTCGTGATCGGAGATACGGAGCTCGTTGCGACGTCCAGTACGATGTCCGTTGCCCTGTCGGTGACCACGAGCCGGGCCGGAAGACGGTTTTCCGCCCACCGGACGTTGGGTTCGCTAAGCAGCAGCAGGCCGGCTACTGACTTGCTTCTCAGTCAATTCACGCGCACGCGTATTTGTAGATAAATTTGGGATGAAAATATAAAATCGTTGACTCCTTAGTGTAACACAGTCGCAGCCAATACATTAGTTGTGTATGGCTAATTGTTATTCGAATTTGTCTGCTAGCAGTCGTGATGTTCGGATGTTCGAAGTGTGCGATCCCGTTAAAAACGGTGAACAACTGGTTGTGTGCAGCCAAGGCTGCTCAAATGTGTTTCACGTGGGTTGTCTCAACCCCGTGCTCCCCGAGGATGCGCACTCGGCTCCGTGTGGAGCCTGTGACACCCAGGAACCAACTCACGGTACGTTGTGCGGCCGATTGAGCGAGCTACAGTGGAGTTTTGTGAAACTGTGGTTAGCACACACGGCACTACAGGAGCGGGTTGCCAAAATCAAGGCAATCCCGCAGGAACAGTTTGCCGCACCCCTTACGTTACAGGGGGTTTGAACTCCACGCTAAGTGACAAAATGGAGAAAAGCGGCGGAACGCGGACAACGCGGAAAAACAAGAAAGCCAGGCTAGCAGACAGCAGAGAAGGAGGTGACGTCACGAGCCAAAGACGAGAGAGCTGCCTGGAGAGACCAGCAAAAACAACCGCGTAGGCGCCAAGAGAAGCTTGGCGTCTGCAGAGTTGAGTAACGACAGTGGCAACTTGAACGGCGCTGTTGTGGAGATGGAACCACCGGGTGGTGGTTACAGCGGCGTCACCAGCTGCGGTAACAACAACGCCGACAGCAGATCCAGCTGACCCACGTCCGGAGGAGAAGCAGACGACGATGGTTTTGTTGTGGTTCGTAAGCGACGAGACAACAAAACAAAACATCGAATGCAGCGCGGTAGTCATAGGCGGATTGGAAGTCTATGCTAGACCTGCGAAGATCTGCGCCTTGAGAGTGGCACGATTGGCGCAGACATCGGCGGTCGGGCTGCAGGCCTGGCTTACTGGCAAGGGCATAACTGTGAAAGCAATTTGGAAGCTACATACACATGGTAGTGATGCTGTGTTCTGTGTGGTGGTGCGTGACGAAGATTACGCAGACTGTTGCAGAAATGAATTCTCGCCAAGGGAAGCCTGTTCCGTCGCTGGGTTGGGACGTCCCCTACGAGAGGATGGTTAAGAGAGTTTTAGTGCGCCTGGCGGTCCAAGCCCCCGTAAGAGACTGACAGCAGTTCTAGAACTGCAAGCGTAGTGGCAAACATACCTCTACGAGGCTTCTCTGGAATTGTGAGGACTTAAGGGGGCAATGGATCTTGCACGTGATGACAGTTTAAGTTGGTTGACATTGCACTCCTCACGGAGACATTTCAGCGGGACGAACTGCATATCAATGATATGCGGGGCTTTCACCAGCTGGCTGTCTTACCAGGAGGTCGGGGAAGACCTGTGGGTTGGTTATCTATCTACCTACATAAACGCTTACCACCGATGCAATGCGTCAGGAAAGATGAATACTGCGTAGTGCTCTCCTCTGGGAGGGTAAACGTCGCTGTATTCTATTTCCCACCCACATTCGATTCTGCGGAGGTTGCTGAAACGGTGAGCTTTGGACTTTCAGAGTT
>QVRM01002392.1:0-10000 GCA_003439945.1 Dermanyssus gallinae
CATGCGTTCGCTCATGAGCTAAATACCTGCCTATTTAAAGACAACGGTAACGGTTACCGCCGCCGCCACTATTGGGAACATTGGCGTGTCGTCGTCGTCTAAACGCCCGCATGGAAACCCGCCGTCATAGTTTATTAACGTAATTTTGATGCACTGATCAGTGATATTATAATAACTGATTTTGTGCCTTTGCGTTGCATGTTCCGCAATACGACACAGACTGGCCCTCGTGCCTCTGCGGTGGTGTGCATAGTCTACGGCGGGATTTGTAATTGTTCGCCTCTTTCTATTTTACAATTTAGTAAACATGCTATAGCCTTGTATGCTAGTATACGTCATTGGGACATTGTGCAGTCGTTGGTGTCCTGCCCTTGTCCGGAGCTATCAACGGCTCGAAAAACGTCTTAGTGCATATAAATCTGCTTACATTGATGTCAGTTAACATATTTTTTGGTTGAAATGACTTTGTTGAAAGTCTATACTCAGATTCCGTTTTATTTTAATATTTAAACATTATTATTTGTGAATAAATTATATGAATCTAGTTTTATTCAAGTTTTTTTCAAAATTAAATTCGGGTTATTTTAATATACCGTATTTGCGAAGTTTAATTTAGTTAATGATTGAATTACACTGTTTATTATAATGTTTTTTATGTATACAATGTTTTTATTGGTAAATGCAATTCATAAAATATGTAAATACTATTATAAATGAATTTATTTGAGAAATTATTAAAAAGGCTATAATTATCTATTAGTTTAAAACCAGACGTAAGTGTATTATAGGCCAGTGCGGCATGAATGCGTACTCCTTAGCATTACACCGCAAAACCTTTTACTGCACACATTTGCCCCACAAACAAATATATCAAATTCCCATTTATCGGCAAAACACGGCATGTTCGGCTAACAAGTGCAGCTTTAAACGAACTAAAACCACCACGCACTTTTTTAACAGCTCAAGTTTGTTTCTAGCTAAGAAACGACAAATAGAGATTGGCGCTTTGTTAGCTGGCAAATAGGCGGGGTTTACAAAAACAGTTATTAGGCCGAGGTCAAAAGGAATATGATGGAGAGGAGGACAAATGCAAGAGAATCGAACAAAAAAATTAGCTGGTGTGCGGTTAGCAACCTCGATAGGACTTCGGTCCGGAGATAGGACTAGTTCCGTCTGCATTAAGCGATGCAACGTGCTACAAGACTACACGCAAAGAGTACAAAAGAAGTGGCAGCTGCCAAATCTTCGTGTTATCCTGTCCTTTCGTGGATAAAAGAACATCAACTAGTTTAGCTAAAAAATCTACAACTACCATCAATATTTATTATTATTATTATTATTCGCGCAGAAGGAGCAACTAGGTCGACGAGCAGCAACGTCGTGAAGCATTATATATATTCTTATAAATATTGCATAAATAAATAATTTAAATTAACTTTAAAAAAACTACCATCAATGTCAGAAGGCTAATATCCTACTTGTGCTCACACCTACACGATAAAATAGGGTGAAAGAACATCTACAGCATCACAACCGGATCGTCAATACAAAAACAGCCGACGTGTTTTGTTCTTCTTGACGGCCTCGTTTGGTTCTTTTGGTGCGAAACGGTGGGACAGTTGCGGATCTGCTAGCTTATCAACGAAAAATTGGGTTACGAGAGCTCATGAGGCTTAAACTGATTACCAGTGGCTGCCGGTGACGCATGTATATCATGCATTCCCGAAACCCTCCCGTATAAAAAATTGTGCCGACCCGCTGTTTATACGGCTAGGCTCTACAGTATAGGATAACGCAGTGAATGGTAACCGATAGCGAGATAACCATTCGATAAGAGTCTTTGATAAGTGGGTTAGTTAGATCGTTAGTTAGTGTGTAAAGGACGCATATGTGCGCACGTGACGAAAGCTGCGGCTAAAGGGTAAGCGACAGGCCGTGGGCGGATGTCAGGTGTTGTTTGAAACGTGCCGATACTAGCCATGTAACTGTTCGTATGAATGGGTGACTTGAAGTGGAGCACTGTAAGGGAGAAGAAGGAGAGAGATACGGAAAAGCGGAAGTCTAAGAGATTGAGGAGGAAGATGGAGACCAATCATATATTGTATATATATATATATATATAAACGACCAACCATTGATTGTGATAACAAAAAAACTATGGGCCATATAATGGACAAGCAATAGGCGAGAAAACGATATGCGCGCTGGGGAAGAGAAAAACGTGGATGAGCCGTGGATAAAAAGAGGACGAAAGGAACACTACTGTACCACTGGCGGAACCGATCGGCGATGGTAACCGGGCCTACGAGAACGCTAGAGAGCAATGGAAAACGGAAAGCAGAAAAGGAATCCATGATAAGTTCCCTGTTTCATTCGTACCATTTACCGGAAATCGGGCAGTCAGCCTATCGGCCCGCCACACACAGGCGGTCGAGCGAGCTGTGGCTGCCGAGGATAGCGTATATTGGAAAATACTGAGCGCAAATAAAGAACGGCAAGCAGCTATGACAGTGTTGAGAAAATCACGACGTGCGAAATGGCGAGATTCAACGCGACACACAGGGAAATACAACGGCAAAAGGAGAAGAAAGCTCACAGTAAAGCGAAGAATATATTATATATATATATATATATATATATATATATATATATATATATAGTATAAGAATATATAATATTTACTGTGTAGTATATATATAGTATAAGAATATGTAATACATATTGTGTAGTATACACCGCGGGCGTGAGACAAAAGGGTACGGTATCGAGAGCAACAAATGGAGAAACGTAATGAGGATAGTATATACATAAAAGGCGACGGAGGGTGTTAACGAACCCCAGAACAAGAAGCTGGTCGTCCCAGCAAGCAGTGGAGGATGATGTCAGGGGGTGGGCAAAATAATCGAGCTAGAAAAAGGCAAATCGAGTACTGGACTGTCAATGACGCGATACGAATACGTTTACAATAGCTGTCCGCAATGCAGCGCAGCTGAAGTCGTGCGGAGAACGCCACCGAGAATGGCCTCTCCTTTAACGCAGGGTGTTTGCACATGCTACAATCTAGGAGGATCTTCATTGAAAAGCGGGAATAAGATTGGCCTGGCACTGCAGTACCGTTACGTGGCCGAGGCATGCGGAATTCTCTGAACACTTCCAAATGTAAGTGGTTCCGAATAGAGCCGAACACAAGAAGAAACGAATCGTCACGAAAGAGAACAAAACGCTTAACGATGATCTCGGTCGGCCAGGTGGCAAAATAGCGAAATGGCACAGAGTGTGAGCTACGTTATGTAACAACACAAACGACCAAAGTCAAATTCTCGACGCACTCGAAGATTTGATGTACATATGTGCGTTACTACAGGTAAAGTGCGCAAAGGCTCTCGGCAAATGCCGCACTAAGCGCCCCCGATATAAACGGGTTGAAATGTGCATTTACGTATGCGTGTCAAGCGAATATTAAGTCCATCCTTAGGGAAACATCCAAAATACGTCTCCTCTCTGGTCTGACCCCTGAAGCAGTCACAAAAAGTGACCGAGCAAGGTGGCTTAGTGGCAAAGCCTTTGCCTTGCATTCGGGAGGACTGGGTTCGAACCCCAGACCGGCCACTCTTAATTGGTTTGCATGGTTTCCAATTTAAACAAGGGTAAATGCCGGAGTGGAGTAAACTTAGCCATGACATGAAAAATCCGTGAATTGCCTAGACCGAATAGCCATCGGTACCTGGATGGTTCTTCGGCCACTCTGCTCGGCTTTCACACTTCCGGGTGTCGTCAGTCATACAGTGTAACGACTACCCATTGGTGGTCTCCCGGCCAACGTCGGTACCGTGACGTCATGACGTCATTCGCATCTTCCAGCATAATCTAGGCGTTTCGAGTTCACGAGGTTTACGGTTCGTCGTACCGCTCACTATAGTGTCGAATGGTAGCGTAAAAGCAATGTATTCCACTACGTCAATCTCCTGCCTCGCGACATTGCAGCTGGCGGCGCAAGCTTTGGCATATTTTCCATTATCTTTGTTGTTGTCGTCGGCCCCGCTGCGTCTTTTAGTATTTTTGTTTTATTTGCAACTTAAGCCAATCTGCGCAATACTACGATATATATATATATATATATATATATATATATTATTGTGTGTATGTATGCACGCAGTTGCATATTGTGATATGTGCACGAAAATATGAAACCTCCAGTATGATATAGAAACGCATCTACAAACGGATAAATCTCAGCGGTACTTTCTCGAGTTGACATTTGCGAATAGTTGGTGCCACCTCCCGCTTCTAACCGACTGGATGGCTGACTCTCAGTCAACATTGAATGTCCACGGGACTGCTTTGGCGTCGCTTCGTGAGACGAATCCCGGCGCTGCCGAAGTGAGTCGGCCAGTTCTTGCTCGCGGCTTGTATTCGGGCAAGCTTAAGCACCGCTATAAAGGGGCCCGGCAGGCGATTCGGAACGCTCTGCTCCCTACCGCCTCTCCTAGGAGCTCCAAGTAGACACGGACTTAGTTACCGAGTCGCAGAGAAATCAATATTTCGGTTAATGGAGAAGAGGAAATATTGTGAATACGAAGCCTGCAATCATACTGGCGCGTCTTCCACCCTGACACCTATTGGCCGTTAAGCATAGCGAGAGAATTTGAGCTTTATTCATTTGGGTCCGGGTGGCTACCCTCAAGAGGCATCTGCGTTTTTTGTTCTTCGTGGACAACGTCGGGCAACGTCGTTCCGCGTGCTCGGCTCTCTTAACATATTGCGGACATCGTTACTCTTGTCGGTCGGCAATCTCAGAGCATCGTCTCCCACTTGGTGACCTGCACTGTTTTCGTGCTCTCATGAGGGACAATCCCCCGCCAGAAAGATTGACGCCGACGACGCGTTCCACTTCAGCGGCCGACTGACGATCGAGATGAGGGCGCTGCAGCCCAGCCCTGAGAACATAAGTCCCGACGCATCGACTCCCCCACCCCCGGGGTTCGGGGGCCATTAGCGGTCCCCTCCCTTAGCCGCCACGTACTGCTAACGCAATCCGAGTCTCGGGATAGCTGTGACAATCGTGGTTTTAGTGGTACAAGCGCCGCACTACGGGGGATGCTGCTGCCATTACTCCGTGCGTTAGGCATCTTTCCCATACCTCTTAAATGAAATAAAAAAGTATGCATAAATAAACCGGCTGCCTACACACATAATGCAATTAGATAATGGCATGAATCTTAGTAATAGCAGTAATGATTAACATGTATACATCTTCGCCAAAAGAACGTGCATGGCATTTACATCGTGTGCGCACGTAAGCACCCTTTCTGTTATCTAATCGTTCATATAGAAAACGGTGTGCATACGGCCTATGTCAGGGCATGGTATGTGAGTAAGCCGAGTCGGGTAAAAACGTTCAATCAGGACTGCTTTTCCAAACAAAAGCCCAATCAACGTAATAAGTTTATCATCATCTATGTGGTGTCGTCGATATCGTTTGTTGTTGACGTACGTATTACTCGTGCTGAGTTGTTTCACGCGTCGGCAAGCTTGCAAATACGATGCAGTATCAAATGTTCGGCACGTCATCAGAACGACTCTCCTTTACCTGCTTTCGAATTGATACTCAATTAGTCTTAGGTTTCCATCTGCCAGTGTTCACGTCGAAATAAGCAAATGAGTAAACATAGCTTTGTATATACATTCGATTCAATTCAATGTCAAACGTGGTTTATTCACGGAACTGCATTTCACAACGCTTAAAATCTCGGTAAATAAAATTGTTGAAAAAGATGAATCTAACTACGAAGCAGATAATCACTCTCGACAAAATCCAAGGAGTAATTTGTTTAAGCATATATACATATTGTATATATATATATATATATATATACATACATACATATACATATTGTGTAAAATTAGAACAGTTTAGCGACTGATAAGCACACTGCAAACTGAAAAGCACGTAATCACATGATCGCAAGTATGTACCACCGACAGTATTCGTAACGAAGGAAAAAGATACGACGCACGGGTGACAAAAGGTGACACGTTGATTGAGTGGTTAATTTCCTGTCGTTTTTGTTGCCATTATTGTTGTTGTTTCAGTAGCAGCAGCACCAGCATCAGCAGCAGCGGTTTGCACCGTGTCGATCTGCCGCGGCAAAGCCCCGCTAACCACACAGCGGGATCCGGCGGGTGTTCGTGTGGAATGAAGAACGCGTCGTTGTCGCTTCGCCGGGGGAGGCGGCGAACAGGCCTGCTGCTGGCCTGTGGCCTTCTCGTGGGCCTGGTCAGCCTCGTCGGTTCGGTGTGTGGGTCGTCATCGCCATCAGCAGCAGCAGCAACGGCAGGAGCGGCAGCCTCAACCACCAACAGCTTCGCCACCATCTCGTCACCCCCACAGCATCGTCATCATTATGGTCGTGGTGATGATGATCGTGATGACGATGCTGGTGAGTCGGCACGAAGCCGCATCGCCAACCAGCCTAACCAGCGGGAGGCCGTTATCGTCGATGGTGGTAAGTTGTGTTCATTGGATAGCTAGCGCTATTTACTACCTAGCAACCTAGATACCCATCTACCTACCTGGTTAGTTAGCAGATGGCTAGTTATGTAAGTAACTAACTGTTCGATCGAAGGAGCTCTATCTATCTGCTTGCCTACCTGCCTTCCTGCCTGGTCGGTCATGTCTCGAAAACGCAGAACGCGTCTGGCTTCCACAACGATGCCAACCAGTTGACCGGTTAACCGACACTAGATTATCGATCGGTCGACAAAACGATTCGATTCCACAGCTGTCAGCGCGCTGCTCTCTACGCTGCGAATGAGGCGGCGAGGCAGTGAGTGAGTGGGTTAGCGAATGGAGGATTATTAACCTCAGGTACATTCGTTTGCCGACTGACAGCCGCACTCCAATAACACGAACGAGGTTGGCGAGCAAGGCGAGGAGAGACGATAGAGAGGGCGGGTGGTTGAACGATAGCAACAACGAAGAGTGAAAACCCTCAGCCCAGCGGGAGGGAGAAGCAGAGACAAAAAGGGAATTAGAGGTTGTTCTTGGTGTTCCTTGCTGACGAGGACGTTGAAGCAAAAACCACCGGTCGCTGTGGCGCGGCGCGTCGAATGAATGTCGACGAAATGTCAACAAGCGAGAGGACGAAAAAGATGATCATGAGAATAGTTAGTTGTTTGAACAAATCGCAACAATCAGATGGTGGTGATGACGGCGGCGGTGGCGCTAGTGGTGATTCGAGTGCCGAAATTCGCCGCGTTCCAGTGGCTGGCGGTTCGAACATATAGAACATATAGATGATAAGGGCATTCGATTGGAGGTGAACCTCAAATGCTGTGTTTGATTTTCGTTTACGGACGAACGGGCGGGCTCTTCATCTCTAGGGACTGCTTCAATTCAATCCAGGGTAGATTGGCGTGCGTACAATCATATTTTAAGCTCGTCAAATGTATCCAACTGTTGTCACATTTGCTCAAACAACCATATCCAAGCGGTACCAGACAATCTGGGCAAAACAAATTACCAGGGCAGATCGTGTCAATAATCGTAGCAGATGGTCAGGGCACAGAAAACAGAAAACGCTAATTGCGAAAATGTCTGGATAAGTAATTTATTCTTGCAATATGATTAGTGAATTGCGATTTAAATGTCAACAAAATATATACGGATGTCACCTGGTAACGGTGATAAATGGTAGTAATGCAAAAAATGCCTTCCTTTGGCAAAATAATTCCGCATTCAAATTTGGTAAATTTGGATTGAACTGGAGATTGTGTTTGTCGCAGCTGCTATTGTTGTTATTGCTGCGGCAGTTATGACACATAACAGAAATATAATAGTGACGAATAGATCCCACCAAATTCTAAATTAACGGAAGACAAAGTAAATTCGTTTTAAGTGTATGCATATTTTACCTGTGCCCATTCCTAGCTTAGTGCATACCTGCATACTTAGCAAACGGATCCTGCTCGATGTAAAAGGAATTTTCCTGACACGACCTTCTTCATGGACGCAATAACAAAGTGTACTACAATGAGATATTATAAGCTACGGTAAGCTCTCTAGGCGCTTTGATCCTGGTCTCTCTCTTTCCCTCTCTCGGTCTCTCATAGGCAGAGTTCTGTTACTGAAAACGGACGTGTTCCCGTGGAAGGGCAGCTGACCTCTTTCCGTTCTCAATTTGCTGCCCGTAGCTCGTACGCTTGTCGACCTTTCTGATAATGAGCTTTTGTCTATTTACATCTCTCTCTCTCTCATTCTCTGTATTTCTCTTTATTGCCGGTTTCTCGCCGGTGTAACCTCGACCTTTCTACATTTCGTCTCACTGAAGCAATAATCATGCGACGACTCCGACGACATCAGCAAGCAAGCAATAATCATACGACGAAGACATCAGCATTAGCAGCAGCAACAGCAGCAACAACAACAACGACAACATCGCGACTTTTTGTCATTTACGAGGCAGTGACTTTCTGCCGACAACCTCCAATGTATGGGCAAAAGGCAAACTTTTGTTCCGCAAGCGAAAACCCTGCTGCAAGGACGACGTGGCGCCAAAGAGCGAAAGGGAATGGCAGGGACGACACGATAACGACAATGATAACCATAACGACAACATCGTATACGTCTACGGTGGCAAAATACGTAACAACCCCCCCCCCCCACAACCACCGCCCTGCCCAAACCTCCCAAAGTTCAACACGACCACCGTGCCACCATCTCCTCCACGCCGATCCTTCTTCCCTCCTCGTTGTCGGTAGGTAAGCTTTGGCCTACCACGCCGCCTCCAAAGTCAGACAGACCTGCGTTGAGTTAGGCGCACCCATTTCTAACGGCGGCAGTTCCACACCGTTGATTTTCGTTGACTGACAACGAGGAAGGACTAATAGCAAAAAAAAACCTGGCGAAGGAAGACCTGTTTGCACCTGGACGCTGGTGCTTATAGCGCTACTGGCTCTGGTGATGGTGGTGGTGGTTGTGATGCTGTTGCTACTGCTGGTGCCGCCGCTGCTCCGTCATCCTCTATACATATGTACTAGCATCGCTATGGAGAAATCCAGGGGGCGCGTAACGCACGTTGTTGGCGCTATACCAGTGTATGCGACGTCTCAGTAGTGAAGAAGATTATTGCATGTAGTTGTCGTCGTCGTTGTCGTTGTCGTCGTCGGCGGAGGCGTCATGTTCTTCTTCTTAGTCACCATAGTCTTCATAACTAGCGCCGTGATATGGCCGGCCATTTAGCCGTCTGTATCTAACGAGGGTAGTCGTAGTAGTGGTGGTGGTGTTAATGATCTGATGGTGATGATTCAGGTACTAGTATTATATATATATATATATATATATATATCTCACTGATAATAACAACGCTAGCAATACCAACAACAACAACAACAACAACAATCATAAAAAAAAACAATACGAACATCAACAAACACTACAACAACAAGAACAACAACAACAATAAAAAGTACTATTTGGCCGTCTGATGATGACGACGACGCTAGTGATGATGGCAACACTAGCAACACTACTAACAACAATAAAAAAAAACATAAAAAACAATAACAACAACAACAACAGCAGCATGCAACAACAACAGCAACAAGCAACAACAACAATAGTGAATTACAATTACAGCTAGACCGTCGCAAACAAAGTCGAGAAAACGCATGAAAGCAAACCGAGCGCCCCCGACTACGCGTGACACGCGCCCGTTAAGGCGTGACGGGCTGGCTGGCTGGTTGACTGCCACTGAGGTCGCTTCCCACTCGGTCGTGTCCGTCGAATGTCCCCGCCGCCGTTAGTCTCAGGACAATCTCTGGCTCGTTGCTGCTTTCACTGCTGTCCTCGCCATAGCTGTTATTGGTATACTTGTGCATTGGTGTCACGTACGCCTTACACTCGAGGAAGGCCACGAGCATTTTTTTTCTCTTCCAGGATTTCTTACAGGGCTGCACTTGATGCTGACTTATCGTTAGTCCCTTTCATAACAACAGCGGC
>QVRM01002392.1:15000-133574 GCA_003439945.1 Dermanyssus gallinae
AGGAAATCCTTCGGCTCGTAAAACAGCGGGATACTCGTGCTCAGGTAGACTTCAGTTATACCCACAGTGTCGTTTCATATCTCTCAATTTCCTCGAATATATCATCACTTCTATATATATATATATATCTATATTTACCCCCCGTTGCTGGCAACCTAGCATTCTTCCATTGAACCGCATAGTATTTCTATTATATTTGCTTTCTCTCTCTCTCTCTCTCTATATATATATATATATATATATATATATACATACCGTATATAAGTACTGTGAAGTGCACACGTTGAAGATGAAGCGGAGATATGTAGACAGCAGACCGATCGTTTTAGTGCCAAGAACAGAGCAACAGATACAGCATTTGTGTGTGATCTAGACTACGACAGTCTATGTCGTATCTCATGCCTGACGTGAAGTAGGTTCAGAAACGAGCTGAGGCTAAGGCCCATGATATAGGCAACGTATTGTCCCAGTTAGGGGGAGCAGGAAAGGCATCGCTACATGCGTCGCTAGTTTGGGGGAAGGAAGTCCTGGATAGCGGAGCCTACATGCGGCGTCTGATCTGGATCACTTCGAAATTACTGGCTGTACACATCTGAGCCTATAGGATGGTGGCGAAAGCTACAGCGTTTTCCCTAGCCAAACTGTTAACGTGGCACTCTACAATCAAGATACATGTTCGCTCCAGGCAACTGGGAAATGGAAGATCGTCGGATGGTCGGAGGACATTGGTAGTACCTCATATACTACCGTATATGGTACGAAAAGCCCCACGGGGAGGTGACCTAACATTTAACGCAGATGTGCAGCGGTTACGGCACGCGGGTTTTCGGCAGTGTCTGCACCGCAACTGAACGATGGTTTTACCTGACTGCCTAATGCGTGACCATGGAGAGGTTGACACGGCTGAACACACGGTGTTCAGACGACAAATGTACACTGCACTGACGTCCTTTCGTTCCGCTATTAATATCGGGCTCCATCAAGAGTGCACAATCTGTCGGTACTTGTCGGCATTGCTTACAGCAATGCGCTACAGACTAACTATGCAAGTGACTGTCGGGCGCTCACAAGGTGCTCACTCTATTACTATTACTTTCTCGCTGGAACGGTGAACAGCGCGGGGCAGAAGACAGCAAATAGTTGATTGAACGGTGGAGTTCTCAGTCGAGTGTGACCGAATGTATATTCTCAGTCGAGTATGACCGAATGTATATATTATCAACGATGGTAACGATAATGCATTCGTTTTTCCTACTAGCTTCTGGGAGGAGCGTTATTCATACGTTCGTTTTTTCCGCTGTGTGTCGTCTAATGCAGGCTATCCTGGACGACGAGTCCGTTGAAGCTCCGTCGGCGCTCGGCAACGACAAACGCGCTGGTCAGAACCGAATGCTGCACTTCGGCAAACGGACCGAGGATGGCGGTGACGAAGATGACTTCGACGACACGGCCCTTCGATTTAACGACGCCTTGCAACAGCTGGACGACCTCTCAAAGCAGGCTGGACAAAGTCGCATTTCGTTGCATTTCGGTACGTAACCGGACGCCGCCGCAGGATGCGCACCTCTGCTTGCGTGGCAAAGGTGGCATTTGTGGAACCCCGTACACCATTACCTTACCATCCAGCTGAGTCTACGTTAATGCATACCAGGGCGCCTTGCCAGCCAAGACATTGACGACAACAATCGGCTGACTTACAATTTTATCACACATAACAAGTTGGGAACGAGAGGGGGTACCCAACCCATTTCATAATGACATCCAATGTACTTTACTTGTTTATGGAAAGTAATTGAGATCCCACTCGTCCCGTAAAGCGACCCGGCGCTATTGCCGTTCAACCAAATACCAACGTAAATAGACTTTTTTTTTTGGTAGCTGTATATATATATATATATATTTATATATTCCATACCCTTAGAAGACACAGCAAAATCAATGCGCAGCTTTTACGTTAATGTTATGTTTTTAGCCGACAATTTGTATATTTTACGTATAAATAAAACATTCACGCTATACCGTATTTATCAATATCACCTCCAAATATGCATCCGTATAAACTCAACTACTAAAGGGTACAGTTGTGTTGTCTAAACGTGTAGTTTGCACTGTCTGTTACTTCATCACGGAATAAGCTCGAAGCTATCGATCGTTTTAAAGCTCTTATCATCTCTAGTTTAAACGCAGAGTTATCCCTCTGTATTGCTATAGAATACTTCTGCTAGAAAAACCGGAGCCCTTTCTTCGCCCGTGATTACTTCGATAAGATTTAAGATATATATATATATATATATATATATATATACTATTAGCATACATTTATTTATTTCACAAAGGGGTGTAAGCAAGTATTCCCATGTCAACGATATATGTGTATATATATATATATATATATATATAACGATAGATTTGGCGTGGTATGTTTTAGTTAGCTGTTAACGTTAGCTGACACTGATTTTGTTTCAATCAATATATTTACAGAGAAACGTACACCCAATCGATTTATGCATTTCGGCAAACGAGGTACAGGCAGCCGATTTCTACACTTCGGCAAAAGAACACTTGACCAGGACTACGATGATGTGTCATCACCATACTTCGCCGAAAAGCGCGTTAACAGGTATGTTGGTGGCGTGGTTTCCCATTTCCCAAAGGATGTTTTCTTGTAGTTTTTGCAGGGGAAACGCCACAGAACAAAACTTTGGAATCGCTCAGGAAATCGCTCGCAAAGCCAACAAAGTGTACTTATGCCTGTACTTAAGCCAATTCCATTTTCCAAACTTTCCAAAGCTTTATATTAGCCGGTATTGGGAATGATTCCGTAAAACAGGTGCAAACTTTATGATTATATATAGCATCAAGCATGTGAAACATTGCTATAGCATTACGATACGCGCATTTAACTTTTTTCTTAACAAGTAACCTGCGCTAGTCGTGACAATAGCAGAAGCCTCCACAGACCAGCGCTTTACGGTTCAAGGCGAGACAGAGGTTTGGCGAAGCTTTTATAGCTTAAACCTCCTCAAACTTCTACTCAGTAAAGCTTGTCTCTATAGTCTGGGCCGACGCTTGCGTATGCATTAGCGCATCATCTAATCTCTAGTCTCTATGCTTGCAGATTCATGCACTTTGGAAAACGTGACGACGAAGAAACGGATGCAGTTCTGCACCCAAACGGCCCTGAAAATGAGCTGGTGAAGCGGGCGACCGCTAATAATCGCTTCATGCATTTCGGGAAGCGCGCTGGAACTCAGAGGTTCGTTGCGAGACGTAACGCCTTTCATTAACTTATCGCAACTCAGTGTTTCTTGTTTAAGGGAGAGCCTGTTTTGTTGGAGAATCCGTTAGCATTTTTTCGGACAGGCGACGCAAAGTAAACTACAGCCATTAACTCGTCAGTCCATTTACACTGCAGTGTGTTGAACTCACTGAACCTGTTTGTGTATGTAACGCTTTGTAACAAACGAAGGATGGCTGCATCCCAAGATTTCCAAGTATTTTCATAAACTCAGAGACGCCTCTATCTCCCTATTTTTTACCGATTATTTCACGTTTTGCGTTGTCTGCCTACCATTTGTTCTGATTACGCGCACAGGTATATGCACTTCGGCAAGAGGTCGAGTCCTTCCGATGTTGACGGGTCTGGGAATGAGGTTGACAACTCGTGGAACGCCCTCTACTTTGACAACAACGTTCTAAAGCGCAGCCCGCAACAAAATCGTTATTTGCATTTTGGCAAAAAGGCAACTAACCGCTTTATGCATTTCGGCAAACGAGCTGGTGGCGAATATCAACAGGCGGCCAGCAATACCCGGCTGAACCCTGACATCAACAACAACAATCGTATTATCACCCAACAGCAACAGCAGCAGCAGGAAGCAGGGCAAATCAGGACGCGCAAGCGCAGGTTCGTGCGGATCCTGTTAATGGTCACATTTGCTTTGGCCAGCTTTGTGGCAATAGCTCTTTTCAATGCATAACAGGAACATTGACGGAACGATATGACCGTTGCGTTTTTCGGACTATCAGTACATAAAATATCTCATATGCTCGGTGCCCTGTTGGCACTTCAAATCGAAAATGTGGCGATGTAGCAGAAGATCCCTCCAGACCGTCCCTCCCACTTGGTAATGGGCCAGCAGGATCAAGGGCCAGACGTTAATATAGGTTAAGGTCGACGCTATACTATTTCATATATGTCTTCTATGACTGTCCTGATCTTCTTTGGTTTCCTGACTGGTCGTGAATATATTAGGTAGCATTAGCTCCCGCATCCGTACGTTAACAGTCGATGTTAGTTTGGTGGTGATACTGCACACCACAAAGCAATCGGCGTTAAACTACACTAACTCATAAAGCAGATTGTTTTTCCCTACACCTGCAGGAGGCAGGCCCCTCGAAGCATGTAGGAAATAGCAATCCACTTAAAGGCCCTCCCGATCGCCATAGATGCCATTACGGCGTTCGGCATCCGCATGGTTCACTCGAATCACGGGGGTTGGTTGGAGACTGACGAACAGAGAACCGGCGCCGGGTTCCAATAATGGCCTGCAGAGCATAGAGTAGTGCGTCGGCTATTAATGATCAGGGTGGGGTCAGAGTCATTGTCGCCGGCGCAACTCAGTGGCTGCTAGCAGTGAAAGCGACAATAAAGGTCAAGTTCTGGGAATCGCGTCGTCCGATGATACGTCAGGCATAGATGCATATATATATATATATATATATATATATGTATAAATATATATATATATATATATATATATATATATATATATATATATAAATATATATATATATATATATATGTACATAGAGGTGCTAAAATGTAGTAATAGTAGTGGCTTGTCTACCGGCTGCTGGTTGAAGCGTGGCTAACGCGTTGACTCACTTGATTATGATGATGATGATCCGTCATGATCTTGTCTGTGTGTGTATGTGTTTTTGTCGGCAGATCAATTCGAAGCGAGACCGCTGAAGACGTGGCTGATCTTGGATTCAGCCCGGACGAGTTGCGACCCGCTTCGCAGAAGCGGTTCACTATCGCGTACCCCTCAGCCATCCTCCAGCAGGTGACCGTCCGACGCGACGCGCTAACTTGTTTAGATTGGTCATTCTCAGTCATTTCCAGAGCATATGATCCAAATAGGCATACACTGTGTATGTGTGTGTGTGTATGGGTATAAATATGTCGTTTATTCTAATGAAAAGTGGACGCGCGAGTGACAGCGTCACAATTAAAGCAGGACTGCAACGCCACCATTCCGAGCGAGTTGCAATAGAACGTTCCAGGATTGTATCGCAGTTCGCGTATAGCCGATCCTTCTGTTTGTGTGAGAGAGCGTTGATTGAATTGAATGCGTTTTGCACGTGCTAAATATGGAAGCTTAGGACGAACACCACCGCAGTAAACAAAAGGTGCAAGAGGGTTTTTGTGAGGGGCGGAAATTTAGATCGGATCTGCTCGGACCTGGTTTTCGGCAAACTACTCGTGATCGAAACACAGAAATCTAAACCCATTGCTGCCTTTTGATTGTCTTGATGCACATACTTGCAGTGCACGAATGTATATATGCATATATATGCATGCGTGCAGTCATACAGGTTACGTATGTTTGTGTGATTTTATTTCGAAATTTTCGTTCGTTCGTTTGTTTGCATGCATGCCTCTTCTGTTATGCTTTTTATGTTTATTTTCCTCGTTCTAATAAACGCATTGGTTGCATACGAACTGGCAGCTGGCTAAGCGGGCACTGTCGTTCGTGTTGAGGCAGGCACTTCTGCGTCACAGGCTGGACCTTCTGGGTAAAGACTATCCTGGAGACCAAGACGAAATCGGCGCGTCGGAACCCCTCGGACACAGCGGCAGCGGAAATCTGAATCGAAAACTTCCTCAGCAATCGCAGGGCGTCGTGGCGTTTGTCGGACCTGAGGACCTCCTGGATCGAATGGGTCGTTCCGAGCAGTTCCAGGTTAGCGTAACATTCGGAACTTTTGGCTCTTCCTCTGGCTAGTCTAACATTTGTTCTTTGTAAGGTTAGATGCCATTTACTGACAGTGTATCAATACGCGCATTAATATGATCATCTATAGATATTCCCATAGTACCATTACGGCATTAGTTAGGCAGCGATTAATAGCCATTACTACTATACTTACTGATGGTTAATAGCGCTTATTATTTCTAACTACCTAGTGCCTAATTGCGAATCATAATGACACATATGTATAGTATGTGGAGTAAAAAGCCCCAGTAAATTAGCCGTTTAACCATATCGGTGTAATGGCTTTGAAGCCTACTAACACCACTTAAACGGAACGGTTTGCGCCGCAACGCTTATCAACTCGCTTATTTATTAATGCAGTAAGTAACACCACGAAATAGCAAAAAAAAACTACTGAGAATAGATAAATATTTAAAAATACAGCTCCCGCCGCTGCAAAAAAAACCCTCTTAGTTATTTCGCTAAATGTTACTTAGTTTTTGTCAAGAAAACAAAATATATATATATATATATATATATATATATATGTAAATATATATATATATATATATATATATATATATATATATATATTTTTATATTAGAGCTACACGAATAATTACTTTGCTCAGCGCGCTTGCGAGGGTTAACCAGAATATTGTCCATAAAAGCGTGTACAAGCATGACACGTTTGATCAGACGATTGGGTATTCACAACCTTAGGTCGTTGTTGTTCGTAATGTTCTGCCACGCGTAGTGAAAGAAAAACACCCAACAGTCATGATCCTGCTATATGCATGTAGCTTGGTATTGTTCAGTAACATTCCCCTCATACAAATGATGGATATTTCTCGCAGAATGGCCTCATAATTGAAGTGTCAAAAACAAAAGTTGTTAAGTTCTGGGGTGGCCAGCAGCGCGTCTGCGCATGTAAACTACGATTTCACGGCGAGCAAGTGCAGTTCGCAAAAAGCTGTTGCTATCTGTAACTGTTGGAGTCATTTTTTCATTTCAAGGTATAACCTTTTCACAACACGTAACTGAGCGCTGTAGACAAGCGCTTATTGGGTTAGCCAGTGTTAAACGGCCCAAAGCAGCTGTACATTCAGACGGCCATGATACTTTTCACGCTCAAAGTGGCATTCGTAGCTGCCTATATATACATATACACTACCTTATGACAGAGGTCAGAAGGTTGCCGTCCTCCACACGTATATATGTCCTATTGTCTCAGCTCTTCTTCTAACAGGGTGTAGTTAACGCAAAAATACACGTTTTTCTTCTTCTTCTTCTTATATATATATATAAAGTGTGTTGCAAAAAATTAGCAACTCATGTTTTTTTGTGATAATTTCGGCTTGGTTTATTTGAATGGCTTGAATTTTTAAGCGCATGATGTACATGACGAAACATGAGTATAGTGTTGATTCCATTGCAATCTCAACATCGGTTTATACAAAAAATAAAAAAGTGTGAAAAAACAGTGTTGCAAAATATTAGCAACAATAGCGCCTTACAGCGTATTCGATTCTTAGCAGGGCTGTATGATTCATTTGAAACTACATATTTTATTCTAGAAACGGGTTTTTCGTCCCTTCTTCTGAATCAAATCGTAAACTCGGTCTTTCATGGAGTTAATGAGCTGTTGTAAGTACGAAAGTGGAATATTAGTCCATGCTTGCTGGACAGCTTTTTTGAGGTCCGACAAATGATTATATTGTCGACCATTTGCGTAAATCTGCTTTACCAAATATCCCCAAAGACTTTCAATAGGATTCAGGTATGGACTTAATGCCGGCCAGTCAAAAAGTGGCACTCCTTGTTCTTGAAAAAAGGCTATAGTGCTAGCCGAGGTATGAAACGTGGCGTTGTCTTGTTGAAAACTGCGTCAGGTCCCCCAATTCATCTGAAGTGGGCTTCTAACTGGGAACCGACAATGCGCTGGTACATGTCAGAATTGTTTCGGCCCACAATCTCGACTAGATCAGACTTCCCATTATATCCAAACGCGCCCCAATATTTCACAGAGCCACCACCGGCCACACGTTTCGAGAACCATTTAGGTTCCTTCCGTAAGTCGTGCCAATAGTACTGACAGCCGTCAGGGCCATCGAGATTAAATTTCTTTTCATCCGAGAAGACGATGTTTTTCCACTCGTTATCCCAAGTTTGGTATCTATGCGAAAATTCACGCCGTGCGACAATGTGCTTCGGTTGCAGTCGCGGCATAAGCTTCCTTTTCGCGTATCGCACGTTTTTGTCAGAACTTAACACTCGGTACACTGTGGATCGGTGCACTGGCACTCCCAAAGTAGTCCTGATCCTAGAAGAAGACATTTGGTCATGAGTAGCCAACTGTATGATCCTTCGCCGATCTCGAATAGTCAAAATTGGCTTACGCCCACTGTTAGATCTGCACCTTTGGTTCACTCCAGGGTGTAAGAACCTGCTGATGGTGCTCTTAAGCCGTCCTAATCTGGTTGCTATAGCAGTTACTGTATGACCGAGCTCAGCATATGCCTCAATTCTTGTCTTTTCGTTATCCGAAAGATCCTTTGTACGACCCATGGTTTAAACATAAGATTCGTCGTTAGTTCGGAACAACGACTAAGCTGTAGAATATTTTGCAGCTATATAACGATTATTTAGCTAAACAATATTCTTGACATTTGATCCCTGGGATCGAATATCAGCTGTAGTATCGACTATCCTTTACAAACGAGAGCTGTGTTGTTAGCATGTTATTGTTGCTAATATTTTGCAACACTGTTTTTTCACACTTTTTTATTATTTGTATGAACCGATTTTGAGATTGCAATGAAATCAACACTATACTCATGTTTCGTCATGTACATCATGCGCTTGAATTTTCAAGCCATTCAAATAAACCAAGCCGAAATTATCGGAAAAAAACATGAGTTGCTAATTTTTTGCAACACAATTTATATATCTGTGTGCTCTATTATTATTTAATCTGGTCATTTCGAGTTCGGCTATGTAACTTGGTATTCTGTTCCATAATGGTGCGCTGTATAAATGAAACACGCCAGTACGTTTACAACGCCGTCGCTCTGAAGACTAACAGATCATTCTTCTCTGCAACGTTTGTGCGTCAGAATAATGGTAGATGCAGTACGATGTTTTCTCTTCTACACAGTTTACTTAGTCCGGCTGGGAGCATGCATGACCGCCACTAACATTCAGGGGCACAAACGATATCATATTAATAATAATAATATTATTATTATTATTGCATCATCCGGCACCTGGGAAATGCACAGTAGTACTGCGGTGTTTTTTTCCTATTCGATGATCCCCATCCCTTGTGACGCAAGACTGCAGCTGCCGTTGCCGGCTCTAACGCCGTGTTCTATGTTTCTGTCTGATCCGTGTTTTTGGTCTTCAGATTCCGCAGCCCAAAGCACAGTCCCGGTGGACTCGACCCGACCGTAACGTGTTCCTGCACTTCGGCTAGACGTCATCAGGCCGACACCAACTGAACGTCAACCAACATTATCGAGATGTCCTTTAACCGTCAGATTAGCGATGATTAGCCCATACACCCGCACTCACTCTCCGACAGGCAAATATGTATATCGGCATTTTTTCTCCTCCGAGAAGGAGAAGAAGAAAAAGAAGAACCAGAACAAGCTTCAGTTCATCGTTACAAGAAGTGCGTGCATGCAACGTTTGTTAGGCAAAACTGTCTGTTAACTGGCCCTCCAACAATGTCGTTACGCCATTCGGTAATCGATGTCCATGTAGACTCCCCTCTTACTAGACGAACAGCAGCTAACGAAAACGATGAGGATGACGACTTGCTCAACGAGTCCAGAGGGCAGGCGAAGTGCGGCATACAGCTTCTTCAACTTCAACGCGCAGCGACTTCGACACCACGAGAAAACAACTGTACAGACTGTCAGACACAACCGAGTACGAAGTTCTTTCCTTGCTGATATCCACAAAAAAACGAGCTCAAAAAGCAGCATAAAAACTGAGACATTGCGGTGTCAAAACATTCCCTAAGAAAAAGTGATTAATCGAGGTACTACGGCCGTGTAGATAAAACTGCATTAGGACAAGATATGAACGAAACAAAACGTAGAAGGGAATTTTACGCACACGTTAAACTGTTGTTATTTGGTTATACATACGCATGTATTTAGTTGCAGTCGGTTGAGTACTAACTAGCTCAGAGAGATAATTATATTCCAGCGAAGAAAGCAAACAAATCGGCTGATAACTGTCAAAGCGCTTTAAATTGTGATTAACGCATAATCGCACAACGACAATCAACAGATCATAGTCACCGGCATCAAAGACAATGAAAAAGATTCCTGCCAAACGTTTCAGTGTCAACGCAATATAAATACTGAATAGAACATCGTTTACGATCTTTTGAACAGAACATTTTACCCGAAAATGCACGCCACAATAGGCAGCGAATCTATATGACAAATTCAGGAGGTCAACGTACCTGAGGTTGAGCAATTAAATCTCAGGCACCTCAACCGGGTGCATTTTTTTTAGTAATTGAACTGACGCAAAAGACGTGCTGAATCTGCAAATGAACACATAACGATTGTAAATCGTTCAAAGTCGCTGTCTGCCCGTGCTTAGTTGTCGTTGAGTAGACACTGAGTTGAACAAAACCAAGCGAAGAGCATTCCTTGTCGTTCATTGCATTCAACAAGTGCCCCGGCCCACGCCGCATTGCCGATAGCCATGACGATCAATATGAAGTCACGTTACGTTATTATTTATTTGCTTATTTTTCAGTTCTATTTCATTTCTACCCCATAATTCACCGAACTTATATATCAGCGCCCCTTTGAGGCTTTTGGATCAGTTCATCGGCGAACGGTCACCGACTTTGTCATGAACGCTACGCTACGATCTGATATGATGCAACACATTGTTCCGGTATGTGGCCACATGTTCCAAGAAATATTGGATATAGTATATACCCATATATATATATATATATATATATATGGTTAACGTTATTTGACTAGCTGACGTGGCTTGCAGACAACATGGCAAACATCAGGCCTGTAGCGTTGGGTCCCGGATCCTCTAACCAGTGAACAGACAAAATAGACGAAACGATTATGAATCCGATTTAGGCAATTAGATGTATTTGTATATATATATATATATATATATATATATATATATATATATATATATATATATATATATACATACATATATATATATATATATATATATATATATATATATATATATATATATATATATGCATATATATATATATGTTTTGCCAACATTTCATGTGAAACGCGCCCATTATAATTGAACCCAAAATAGCCTATATACGTGTATGCCTAAAGGACGCGAGGCTAGAAATATACCCGTAATTACTTGTCTTCGTAATCGGGCCTAATGTATCGCTGACTCTAGAAAGAGTCTCGAATCTGCTTAATTGAAATAAGTTATCTGAGTGTGGTATGCAGTAGACTTCTCTGAGCGATGTTCGACTACCCGATCCACAAATTCAACGAGTGAGCGTAATTCCAATATATATATATATATATATATATATATATATCGAATGAGTAACGTCGTTGGGGAGCAAAATAGAGCAAAGAAGACTGCCTCACTACGACTGTTGTTATTGTTCTCAATTATACCCGCTAGAAATAGTTTCGACATCCGGCACCAGAACGGGTAGATGCGTCACAAGTGGTTGGTTGAGTCTGTCACGTTCACGCCACCCACCATGATGGACGACCACCGGCAAACTTTCAGCCTTTCATGCCGAAGTCAATCACGTGACCGTACTGTACCGAACCCATATTGCCCACGGAGGCCTTTGTTCGGCCTCCGACTGAGCGGGACAAGTTTTAAGTACTAGCCACAGCATGAGTCCAAGACTCCAATGAGTCCAAAAACGAAACAAAATTAACGAACGAGCCTCATTTTGGCTCCGAGCCCACATGATGAAGAAGAAGAAGGAGAAGAAGAACGCTGCCGCTGAGCAGCTGACTGACTGATGGTCTGATCATTTACAACGACGCTGAAACCACTCAGACAAGGGTAGAGACCCTCGGAGGTTCAGCAGCAGCAGCACCTCGGAGGTGCGTGGGTGCGTTTGCGTGGTGCGGATGGCGTTGCGTAGACGTGAATGATACGCGGTGTGCTGCGCATAGAGTATGCCAGTATTATACCCATCTTTCGGATCCTCCTCCCGGATCGGCCAATTCGAACCCCGCGTGTCCGCTCTCTCTCACTTTGGAAAGACGTGCCGGATTCGAATGCCGATCGATATAGCGATCTCAAGAGTCTACCAGCAGTCGTGCTTGAAGCACACGGCGACTAGTTCTAAGCCTACTCATACAACTCGTACAGAACTCGTGTCGGAAAGCAAACACATATATATATATATATATATATATATATATATATATATATACATATATATATATATATATATATATATATATACACATATATAAATATATATACATGTTTGTAGACAGGTAATTCTCTAACTAACTGTATGTTACGCAAAATGTTCCTATAATTTGCCAATTTTTCTCTGTATAGTTGAGTTTTGTTTCAGTATTCTCAGCGAGAAAGGCACATTCGGAGGTACCTTACACAGAGCCTTCCTTAAAAGGTTGCCCTATTTGTTTGAAGTTTGCAATACATAATATACAGCATTGGTAAAAATCTAAATTATATATATATATATATATACACATACATATATGCGTATATATACATACATGTATGCTGTATATAATATATATCTACATTTTTGGAAGTATGTATATATACATACACATATATGTATATCCACATACAAGTATATACATAACAGTGTGACCAATAAATACAAGTAGAAGAAGTCGTATAATGCGATAACCAATATTGCTGCGATGATCACTGTTACTAGAAACTACCTATATCCGCATAAGGCTGGCAAAGCGACTAAGGTTAGACTGAGAAGCATAGTATACCCTGCACGTATCGCACTGTCGAATAAAAACCAATGCGAAATCAGTTTTTCACGCCGACACCGACCGAAGCTCCAAATGCATCGTTGCATCGACAGCCATCGGACAGGTGCAGCAAAGGAACGGAACATTGACTCTAGTCAGCTATCGAGAGTACTCGACGTAGTGTTAAATGTACAATGTCTGACACAATCAACGTGTTTGCCGACACTAAGCATGCGTATGCTTCTTGTTAGTTATATCAACGCATCATCTTTATTTGTAGAGCAAACATGCAAACATTAAATCAGCTAGCATTAATTTAATTAAACACTAATTAAACATTAAACATTAATTCGCTTCGCACTCGTAGAAGAGCAGTCCGTTGCGTTAATGCGTTCAACACAAACTTCGAAAAAAAAACGCCTTCGCCTTTGCCTCGCATCTCCGGTCTGGAGTTTGCTCCCAGTAGTTTGAGCTAGTTAGAGCTCAGGCTGGTGTGTTTGAGACGACAACATTGTCGGCCAGGGCTGGTCGTCGTCGTTGCCGTCGACGATTTTAAATCAAATCCTATAATAATCATAATAGTAGTAATACTGATTCGACCACTACTTGTCCATTGAATGTTAAATACTGCAGGACGAAAGGTTTTAAAAGGAGTCCCAATGGACGGACTGGGCTGGCTTATGAAGCAAGCACTATCGAGATTGTAAAACTGCGCGCAAGGTGGAGGACAGACTTGTGTTTCACGTTTGACGAGGGGAAAGCATAGTAGTAGTAGTAGTAGTAGTAGTAGTCCGAATGTGTTGCGGTTGGCGTGCTTGTTGTAAGATGCGTAGCAGAGGTTTTGCAGTCTCGGTCCTGCGTGACGCGACGTGACAGTGATGTACGTAAGGCTTGGCGAAACAACGGCTGAACAACTCTACCAGCCATAGGGCCAACCCATAGTGTATACACATTAGTAGTAATATCGTCTAGTTAATTATTACCCAGACAAGCTTCAGAACCGTTAATCAGTTCTCGCCGTCCTCTCCAATTTTCGTCTTGTACGACGACCACTGCAGAGATCTTTCAACAACAGTGACAGCCGCATCGTCGGAACATCGGGGCAATCATACCTATATATATATATAAATATATATACATACATATATATATATATATATATATATATATATACATATATATATATATATATATATATATATATATATATATATATATATATATATATATATATATATATATATATATATATATGTGGCTTCTTCTTGTCTCCCATTGCCGCATGCACTTGCAGACGTGCATAGCAAGTAGGCATTTGCAAGAGACAGAGAATGCCGGCTAGTGATTGTCTGCTTTAAACCACTCTGCGAATGCGCGTGTTGTGGTGGTGATGTGCTGCCCGTTGTCCCGCGGTAGTTCACACGCCATCGCGGACAGCGAGAGACAGCATTGCGCAGGAGCGCCATATTCTGGCCACGAGCATCCGCTACGAATATGCCGATTGCTCCCCGGGTGCATACCACCAACCAATGTGACCACCATGTGAAATTTCTCATTAACGTAGAGACACCCGAGAGCATCTATACACGTAGAGTTGGGCAAAACAGGTGTCTAAATGTCGGACAGAATGACTCGTGGGAAGACTCGTGGGAGGAGGTATCGAGAGGTCACGCCATGCCTTCTTCATGTGCACTTCCCGTTCAGGTGCGCTTCAGACAAAAACGGTCGGTTGATCGAGCCTAGTAGAGAGAGACTATCGGCTACTTGGACCACCCAAAGCGGGATGTACCACGTAGGCTCCAATGCAGACACTGCCGTGTCTGTAAATATATGTCGCGGTCTCTAAGCTTCCTCTACGTAAGCACCAAACGGAAAATTGAGCCCTTGGCTAATGGCATCCATACAATCAACTAGTGCAAAACTGCTGGGTTAAACTGTCCAGCTCAACAGCGCGTTGCCTGCTATAACGCTGAACGTATCCTGTATGTAGCGGCATTTATCTGATCGTCTTGAGGTATCATTACACTGCATCAGGAAATTAACCTAGTGGGATTTTGAAAATTACTTGCTTTCTTGGTTGAGCAAGTCGTATGAATAATGGCATATTTAATCTACTATCTGTTTTCAAAAAAATCGTGAGGTTAATGAAGAAGACCAAGAGAAATGACGAAGACAACATAGCAGCAACAGTGACAAAAACAACAACAACACCAACAAACGCTTAATATCCCTAATATTGGCAACGACACGCGTTAAGTTACAACGATATTTACATTAAGACGAACACCAACAACAATAAACAATTAATAGCTCTGACGATTTTAACATGCATTGTGTTATTAGAATGTTATATGCCTACGACAAAATGCTTGCGGATGGGCTGACTTATTGACGTCGTATATTGAGCACTCATAAATCTATACAACAAATGCGATGTCTGCAGAAAAGTACACGCAGAGTTTGCTGTTCAATGGAGTGTTTCTGTGGAGTCTTATTTTCATTTTGACAAGGAGACTATCATTGGATGATTTTAGTTGAGCGCAAATTTTACAAGTCTACCCTCGACTCAATATGTCGGCTAAATGTCAACAAAAACATCTCTTAAAGAAAAATCGACAAACCTGGACGTCAGGCTTAGTAAGGCAAAAAGCAATTGGGCAATTTTGCCAACAGATCTACCTATTCTTCTACATTGCAACGCCGGCGGCAGCTCAGTTGACTTGAAAATCCGCACTAGGATATGTCCAGATATAACAGATTATGTATTCCATATATATTCTATTGTATTGGAATATGTATCTAGCATATATTCCAAGATACAAATGATAAGAACACACTATCGACTCCTGCTGACAAGGCCAGACAAGGCCAAATAGACTAAAAACACGTCTACGTTATGATGTCAAATAAATATAAACGTGAGAAATAATTCAAAGAAGAAGAACCATGACAAAAATAATAATTGTATTCACAGTGGTAACAACGGCAATGTCAACTTAACGAAAAATTGTCTGAATAAATAAAATATTATATTTTTAACCCGCAACGCTTTCCTCAAGCGTGTTTAGCCTACTACTGGAATCGCTTTTGCAGATACGGGATTCATAAGTGATGCATTCGTATTTATGTATTAGGTATGTATATACACTTACCCAATATCAGCGATTTAGATATTGAAGGATGGGGAGAGGCCGCAATACCCCTTCACCAGAGTGCTAAGCTCCCTTTCTCTGTTTTTCCTTCTTAAATTAGGTCAAAGAGCGGTGTATCCTAATGCAGTATGGAAGGATCCCGATCGCGGCAAAGGCGTTTCTTTGTATCGCATTTATAGAAATATGTTGCCCGAGATACGTGCTCGCTTAGCATTCGCATCGTACTAACAGGACGCACGCTGTGTTTAGCAAAATGTTGTATTTGCAATGCTTGGCTGTTCTTATGGCTGCATGACCTAGACTGAACACTTACCATGCCTCACGTTAAAGGGAAGGCTGGTTGCCAGTCAGAGCCTGCCAAAATGGAAAATAAACGTGGGACTCGTAGCCTTGTTGTCGGAGGAGGGCAGAGGACTCGGACTGTACTAAATTTAAACCGGTCCAGAGGTTCTCGCATATATGAGATGTAGAACAACCGCAGTGTTGCATATCGTTGGCACTTGGCAGTGTCCGCGCGCCGCTTGTCCCCTCTTTTCATATGGCTCCTAACTACTAAAGCAGAAGATGTGGGCAGTCAATTGCGCAATCTTGATCGTAGCCTCACATGAATGTGCGAGTCATGTTATGGATCTTAGAAAGTGTTTTTTTTCCATTTCATTTTATTTGCCAGCATTGTTTTTGTCGTTACTAATTTGTACTTACCAGGAGCCAGCTACTAAGTGTCGTACGCGTCTCTCCTCAAAAATGAAACTGCCAATTCGTGGGAGAGCCCTGAAGTCTTCGAGATATAAGCCGGCGGCCAAAAATCAAAATAATGTATGCTACGACTATGAATGCTAGAATTTTTACGACTGAGGCGTCGAGCTAACTCAGTTGATGTAGCTTTGGACAAAGATAGTGTTGCATCACTGGGTCGCTTCCCAGGTCGAAACATCAACAAGACTCTCCCCCTTACATCTAGCGAAGAGAACATGGTGCGTCGCTTCATAGGTATAGTTCACAGCTGATGCTCCATGTATGTAGACCTTCTGTTATTACCTTACTATTGGCCAGGTAAGGCTAAAGAACCTTTAAAGTAACCGGCAAATATAATATTCTATAATATTCTAGTCTTTTACACCAACACTAAAGATTTAAATATTACTTACTAACTTTTCCAGCGAGCCTCTCCTTTAGCAGACAGGAGAGATGAGCAAATTTGCATTTTATGATATGAATTGCGTCGAGGGAATTTGGCGTTATAGCTCGCGTATTTAACCGCCATTCAAACTGAAAGGCCTGCATTAAAAGTGTATATATATATATATATATATATATATATATATATATATATATATATATATATATAGAGAGAGAGAGAGAGAGATAACCCATATTTGTTTGGTAACACTTGTGTGCTCGGTACCAGAGCACAAGCTGTCCCCATCTTGACTACCCATTTTACTAGATCTAAGGTACATCAAATAGTACTTACATCCTTCGAACCTCAATATGTATTTTGTTCAGTCATATTCCGATGGCACATAGAAATTCCAACGTGAACAACATGATACGAAACAACATGATAAAAAATAATTATTAATACAGACAACTACATTATATGCAATTATGTCAATAATCTTGTTTAAACACTCAGCCGATAGATATGGTGAGGCAGCTGGTAACAGTTATTTTATATACGATACAAAGTCTCCTTTATTGAAAAAAGGGTGTTGAAATCACATTGTAGTCGTTACACTCGCGGGCACGTCGCGAAACTCTCCATGCGAATGCGTTATTCATCACTTCGACATTAGAAACTTCCAGTGGAGTAATTTACACACCACTACGAAGATTATTTGGACGTAATGCGAAAATTGTACTAAAGTGATTACACCGGATTAGTTGTTTAAAAGGTCTCACGTCAACTTGCATTTGGTACTCGCTCACGTTTGGGAGTACAAGGCTCTCGCGTCTTACAGTGCAACGCCATGCGGCTTGTTTGCCAAACTTATCCTGTACTCGCTGGAGCAGTTCTACATCTTTTCTATAAAAAGGTGCCTACACGTGTGAACAGGAGGCTAGGATGATATGGAGCCTATGAAGCCGTTTGGTTCTCCGATTGTCTAACAAACGTATTTTGGTACAACAAGCGTATTATACAGTTTTGTGTACATTGGTGGGTCATGCCCGATGAACGCTCTAAGAGTGAAATTGCACAGCCGAGACGCAGATTTTGCAACTTCGGCGATATGAGATGTATACTTCATTTGACAATCAAATGTAACATCTAGGTCTTTGCATGTTGACACTTTAGGTATAGTATGACAGTTCATAAAATATGCAGTATCGTCCTTGACTGTTTTCAGCACGGCACATTTAGAAGTGGATATTTCCATTCTATTCAAGTGGGCTCATAGTAGCACGGAATCAATTGCCTTTTGTAACTCGGCCTTGTCTTTGTCATCTTTGACTTCAACGTATATCTTAGGTCGTCGGCATAAAGGATCACGTCGAGTTGCCAAGGACGAGTTTAAGGTCTTGAGCAAAAATTGCATACAATAGCGGCCCTAGGCAGGAACCTTGCGGGACTCCAGAGAGACATGGAGCAGTACCAGACATAGCACTTTTTACCTTGACCTTAAAGCTTCTATCACTGAGATAGGCTTGGCACCAATTTCGAACCCTAGGTTCGATGCCTAGCGATTTCATCTTGCTTAGTAAAATTTGGTGGTCCCCCTAATCAAAAGCACGCGAAAAGTCAAAGTAAACGATGTGAAGCGGAGATCCGTGATTTCGCGCCAGGGCCCAGTCATGAGAGATCTCCAACAATTGGGTTGCTGTCGATCGCCCCTTAGTGAATATTCAAATTAATTTTCTTTCTCATGCAGGATGGATGCCATTTTGAATTTTTCAAGTCGCCCATTTTATCAACACTGGAAGCTATTTCCTCAAAGTAGGCTATGACTCCGTGCACCCTTCAGACAGATTCAGGCGCCTAAGGCGTTCGTAAGTTTAGGAATAGAGTCGCATCGTTCGTAGGGGCATCAGTCATAACGTATTTTGTCCATATTTTTAGAGCAAAACGTCTGTCGCATATCTTTCAAGAATTCTAATTAGTATGCTCTAAGCAAATCGAATTTCTTGAGATCACTCGGAATAATGATAAAACAGTGACTGAAATGTGACCGTTTGAAATAGTATAAAAAAGTCTTTATATTTGCCGAATAACAAGGAGGCTAGGATGATATGGAGCCTATGAAGCCGTTTGGTTCTCCGATTGTCTAACAAACGTATTATTGATGATTTTAGTTCTTGCGCTAAATTTAGGTATACACATATTTGGCTGCTACAGTTGTTTTGTCGCACATCAAAGAAGCGGGAAATACAATTTGAGCTCACAAGTTGTGATAAAACCCGTATGATAAAATAATGGACTAGCATGTTTTAGCGCGTGCTCTCATATAACTCTGTGGCCAGCATCTGCTTTCCCACGGAATGGTAAGTTTTGTTCTAGTTTTGTCTGCGAAATATGGATCTTAAACAAAGTGAGGTTTTAGTGTTAGTGGTTTGCATGTAACTACTACTACAGCTGCAGGATAACTGAACCGAGGCATTATAGACTCGCATTAAACAAAATATCGAGGCAGAATCTGCGTACGTGCCGCATGATAGGAATATCAATAGCTAGCGTAAACCCAAGTTCTGTTCTAGTATCCGTTAAAGGTAAAACATCGTCCATGCAGAATTGATAAACGTCAATAATATTGACACACATTTCAATCAAAACAACTTTGCATCTCTGCTGTTGTACTAAGAAGAATATTTAACGTTAGGCATCTCTGGATTAAGCAATGGACCCCTTAATTCAGAATTGACCTAGTTAGATATAGGAGCATCGGAAGGGGGACAACCGAGGCTCGGCGAAGGCTCCTCGCAGAAGTGGCGGTGTTCACAGTCCTAAATGCGACCTCAATATGGGCAGGCATGGCACTACAGATAACCTCGAATAGACGGGCATTTAGAGCCATGTTGATCACAATGACCATTAAGATTACTCGGGCATACCGGACCACCTCAACGGAGGCTTTACCCGTTCTGGCAAACAGCTGGAGGCCGCACTGCGCTCAGGGAGGCCACTCTGTCTATCAAGCAAGGAAAATGGGGCCACGTGTAGCGCGCGTAGTGGACTCAAAGCTTAACCTCGAATGTGAAGAACGCTACAACTTCTATAAGGGGTTCTATCATACCATTTCCTCTTCAATTATTTTATATTTCATTCCATCACGTAGACACATGACGACCGGTTACAGGCAGTTCCACACGTTAAAAATCCGCAAGGCTGCTCTGCAAATCGCGCCATCTTGAGAGAAAAAGTCTAGGATGCGACTGACACCCTTAGCAGTGCTGAATATTGCAGAAGACATTGGTTTGCTATCAAGGTGAAGTCTGGAAGGCCTAGCTCCCCTTTAGAAATTTTGAAAATGGGCACTACAGCCTGGCTCCAGGTGGGCTCTAGAAAAGCTAGATCGAGTAACACCAAGAAGAACTTGAGGCATAGACCCTTAGACGGCTTACTTAATACTCTCGTAAAAGCAAGAGGCCTGACCTGCTTTTATCTTCAGAAGGCAGTGGGATACTTGAAAATTCTAGGGGCAATCTGCCCATTATTAGACACCCAGGAAATCCATTATTGTCTAGGTTGGTACTGAGGCCTCGCAATAAAGAGCTCATGCTTCTAGAGTTTTAATAATAAGAGAGTCATCTTGGCGTAATAGAGCACTTTGCGACTTTTCCAACCGACTATCGTCGGCTTGTCCCGAATACCTTGTTGTCCAAGCATCTTTAGGGGGGGGGGGGGTAGGGGAGACTCTAGGGAATCCGCAACCTCTTTAAGCAATCAGCAATAAAACAGTCATAGTTTCTATATTGCGCATTTAAGTAGTTAAGTTAATTTATTTAGCCTTATATTACAATTACTCTGTCACATTAGATGCGGGCTATACCGTAGTAGATATATGATGTTTCCTCTCCCAGAGTCTCCAAAAGCCTCTTGGTATGGTTGATGCGTGTACGCTGGCTTTCTTCACCAAGCCTAGTGCTTGGTGATGCAACGAAAGTACCTTTCGTTGCATTAAAAGCGGCATGCGATATTGTCCTCGGTTAAACGCCGCATCTCACGCAAGTGGGGTCTACGGCCAGTTCAGAACAGAGCCTGTGAGTTCGGGTACGTGGAATACCTGCTCGGTACAGAGGCAACAAGTCCCGCGTACTCGCTTCACGACTATGGAATTTAATGTACGTTTTTCAGGCCTCCTGTGCGATTATGGCGTGTACTCTCATCCAAATTCCTCTAGTGATTTTTCCGTGTGTACATTTGTATGCGACTTTGCTTCTATTATGTTCATCCTTTCGAAGATGGCCCTCGACCGTTGATGCTCGTTTATTATTCTTACTTTGGCAAAGTTGCGACTTTTACGTTAAGCTTCTCTAAAACTAAAGCTAGACCAAGCAATCTCACATTCGTTAAATCGTAAATTCGCAGGCAACCATTGTACTAAAAATGCCCAGCGCTCATTTACCAGCCGCATTTTAAGCTGCCGTTAGCTTGCTCACCAGTCGTCACAGTAACTGTATTTGCATAAATAAGGGCTGGTCCAGCTACCGCCTTCCAGAAAACTTATGAGACAGCAAATCTATTAAAACCCTAAGTAATAATACTCATTTGCGCATGCAGTTGATGCTCGAAAAGTTCATTCCTCGCCCCCAGTCAGCCTCCCGCTTTTCCATATGTGTGCCTGACAATTCGATGTCTGATTAGTATGCCTTCTTCACCGGTAAGGCATCCCCCATACCTTAAACGGGACCGGTGTTTGCACGTCTTTGTTTGAGAATGCCACTATTGCATAAGCTTTTGGGTTACATAGTAGATCAGTTTTCACTTTATGTTTCACTCTACATATTCGGTCATAGGATCTTGTTCCGCAGTCCTGTACTCTTCATAAATGGATGGCATTAGCGAGAATAAATATTATATATTGTCTTTTCTAGAGCGTTTCCTACCTCTACGCTAGAGATACTAACAACTGATAGTTATGACACGCTACATATATGTTGTGTGCCATTTGCGAGTACCGCAATAGGGAAATTACTAGCAATACTTGTAAGGTTTTCTATGTGGTCGGGGGCCACGTCTTCACTGTGAACTACGTTCAGCCTGCATGGGGTCTGTTGTTTAGCTTCAGCAACTATTTCAGATGTGATCAGGACATGTGTTCGTTCATTCATTGTGTTTCCTTCTCAAACGTCTAATGTTTAGCCGAACAACACCTTCAACAGACTACGACTCTGAACGACAGATGCTGAATCTGGGACAAGTCTGTCTGAGGCACGGTGCGTCGATTTCGTCTTTCAGAGGCATGTCTGCATGTTGGCACATTTATTTGCGTTATATTACGGCCAACTCATACAACCATTGCTCACTAAACGTAATCGCGGATTTCCTAGGGCAAAAGGCCATTTCCCTCCTCGCACAACATGGCCGGCCGCAGCTGCGGCAGCAACAAGAAAAACACCAGCTGCGGGTACCGACGCAGATACGCGCGCCATTACCCTCGAGAAATGATGGCGGCAACAACGGAAGTGCCCGACAGTATCCGGCTTATCCGGCAAAGAATGACGTGGACATAAATAGAGCAAAGAAGTGAACGTTTAATCTGGCGTTGCCACGCTCCACACATTCCAAGCTGTTTGACATCATCCAGCTAGGTACACCACCATCCAACACCGCAAAACACAATAAGGGACATAGAGAAACAGGAAAAGAGAGAAAGAGAGCACGAGAGAAACGCCAATATCTGTACGTGAGACTACTCTCATCTTGTCTCCGTCTCTTCGGGAGGAACCACCGATCGCGTCTGTTTCCAAGGAAATTACGCGCCCGCCCTTCCGTGTTGCTTCAAGGCGTGGAGCCTTTGTTGGATGCCCCAGCGTGATTAGCTCTTTCAGTGCTTTTTTGGCGTATCGTTTAGTCTTTTTTCTAGTCATCGCCTTTCTCTTCTCCTTGCCCCCTTGACGGCTCGGAAAAGCGCTAATTCCAGTATTAGTTGTTGAATGCGTTCCGGGCACGTCTCGTGACGTAGCATGCGACTTTTGTCGCGCTACGTCATAGGTAGAGGAGCATGAGGTAGGGCATCGAGAACTGCTTTTCTCCTCAGAAACAAAAAGCCTCGCTCGGAACGTTTGACAAAAGATTAACGAGTGGTTTTCTTTATGATTAGCTTTGCTACCGGTTAGTCCTGCCTTACCCGCAGCAGAACTTACTATCATGTGTAAACCAATAGCCGTAATCTTCGGATACCCGTAAAACTATGGGTATCCTATCCGCTAATCGAATGAATTGTACCCCACGCTGCTTCAGATGCCAGAAAATAGGCCATTGGAGAAGATACTGCAACAAAGTAAGAGTAGCAAGTATAAGATGTCACAAATGCGGAACAATAGGCTACTTGGCTAAAACCTGCAACAAAGATACAAGGTGCTCTGATTGCAAGAAACTAAACACCCGGCACGCAGCAAACTCCGTGGACTGCCCAGCCTACAAGCAATGCACCAGGAACATAAAGGACCATAAGGGTTAGGCGAGAAATAAAGACCCTAAACAAAGAACCCCGCTTTGTCACAAAATAAAAAGAAACCCACAACAGAAGACGACACCCTCCAGGCTGCCATCACGGACGACGAACATGCGTGGAGTAACAATCAGGACAACGGCGGTTTTACCCCCTATAAGAAGACCTCAAAAAATAAAGGTAGGCTAAAATGTCATAATAAAAACGATTACGACGGCCAACCTGCAATTGATACAGATTAACCTGGGCCGGTCCAACGGAGCCCTAATCGTACTGGATGCGAAGGCACAAACCAAAGGCGCCCAGATACTAATTATTAGCGAACCCAAGAGAAGGTGACTTTCCATCAGGCAAGGCAAAAATGCGTCAGAGCATGACCCTTTAAACAAGGGTATTTTACACAAATTCAAAACATGGGAACAAACTTCATTTATAAATCCCATATTTGAATGCGAAACACAATAAACAGACTGGAAAATTAAAGAGTCTGAGAAGAAGACACCCAAAGTGACCAGAGATATATATAGTACGACTATGGAAAAAAATCGCTTGCCCGGCAGATTGGAGATATGCGCTGAAAGGCGTGGCGTGCTTGCAAACTGAACCTTGGCATACATTGCACCAATACAAGAACAGAAGGTTAGATATTCCTTGATACATGGAGACATTTCAAACTTGAGGATGTGACACTGGTACTGAGGAAGGCATGGGAGGCCCCATAAGGATTCCTCGTCCAAATACTGGTGTACTAAAGCAATCGCAAACCTGAGGGGTGCATGCCATGCGGCGCGGCCGATGCACACCCGTGCTAGAAAGAAAAGAGCAGAGGTGGAAGAAGCATGAAAGGGGCTACAAACGACGAGAAAGGCCCTTGGAAAAGAACATATACCCTTTATCACACAAGAAGAAATACCTGGCACCTAGGCACATATATTATTTGGCACTTGAGAAAACAAGGAAAATCGCTCACTGGTCCCAGCGTGTACCGCCCAGTATGTCATAGTTTCCTACCACGCACGGAAACACAGAGTTTGCCATGAGTACCGGCAGCCCGCAGGGATACATATTAGGGCCTCTGCTCTAGAATATGGCATACAAAATGCTGGATTTAAATGGCAGGCATCCGTTGAATTGATATTAACTCCTGCCCTGACACATTGTCGCCTGACGGTCAGATTCGATATGACTTAGAATGCAGAAAAAGAGTGTACGTGTAGTGCAACCGCACTGCCAGCCAATACTTCGAAACACAATCCCCACTGGGTTCCAGAAGACGGTTGTTGTGTCTCATATAAATCCTTCTACCGAGACGTCTGAAAATCACATAGTTGTGGAAAAAAATCGCTTTCCTCTTCTAGAGTTCGCTTAGGTCAACATGTACTCGGGGAGTAACCATATCACACACTGCGTTTATGACTGCCTGCTTTTGTAGGCTCGGCGTGCAATAACGTACTCCTCCGTATTATACGTGAACTGGCATTGCTCAACGGTACAAATACATAACCGCTTCAGCGTTTACATATTTGTACCGTCGGCTGAATCTAGATCATTTTGCGACAACCGTAAAACATTAACAACACTGGCTCGCTAACACATAGTGAGCTTATCGTTGGCGGGTATGTGTTTATGCACTACTTCAAGCTGATCCTGGGGGGTGTCGTGACCCAACTTTTTTGAATCTCCCTCTCCCCTTTGAGTTCAAATGTCTATCCGAGCGTAATAAATTGAGAAAGAGAAAGAGGCCTCTGATGGAAAAGTAGGCTCTTAAAGCTTTGTTAACACGGAGATTCTTGACGTCACAGATTTTAAGATTGTCGATTTGGCCATACCGAGCGCCTCGTCTGGCTCGTTGAAAGAAGTCACGCGGTCCTCGTTGGAAGCGTCTTTCTCGGAGCTCCTGACTCGCGCTGCAGTCGTGAGGTCGTTGGTCGTTGATTCGCCCGACCATGCTGAAAGTTCGAGTAACTCTGCATTGTACAACAGTCAATCCCGAAAAGAAAGGCTCTGGCCGGCTAAAAAGCAAACCATAACTATAAAAAAGTCATTCCTCTGGTAGAAGACGCTGTCAAAAAATGCGTAACGGTTAAGGTCGGAAGCAATTAAGGACCCACCTTTAAAACCAAATACCACCAGAGTGTCTACGAAAGATATTTTTAGGAGCACTTACTCGTTTGAGGTTTGTTCTTAAGCATTTTACTTAGATCGTTTTAAATTATTTTCACTTGTTAACATTTTAATGGAGTTTTTTTTTTTGGTTTTTCTGGTGGGAGGGAAATGTGCTTTTACGCACACCCAAAGCGGGTTGTGTGGGACTCGATGCCGATGTTGTGGGCATACTACCAACTAAAAACCTCTCACCTAAATGGCCTTAAAAAGAAGCGAGGAGCTGGAACCATTCCTAAATACTACTTCAACGCCTTTAAGCCCGTATACTGAAACACTTAAAAATACAGGCCAGCTTGAGGAAACTTTCTAGAGAATGAAGCTTTCGGACTTGATGTGGCCGTGGTTGGTGAGACATGTAAAGAATTTTGATTGTGCATCACACACTATGGACGGTTTTCATTTCGTGGCAGCAAACACTAAGATTCTAATAGGCTCGAGGGCGACGTTGGTATCTACACGCATTTTTCTTGTAGAATCTTTTCCACGCGTTCGAAGGGCTCTGACGGAAACGTTCAGGCTGTATGCAAGCTTGACAAAAATAACGAAACTTGGTACGGAAAGTTACATCATCGGCTGTAAAACAGCCGTGAGGCACATCAAGATATACTTTTAAAACCTACCTAAGGACACCTCGAATCCTTGCCCTGTTTTGGGCGACGCAAGCATATATCTCCTTGTTGTCTATTCAGCGGAGAACTACCTTTTGGTCTTCTCGAGGAAAAGTTCAGACATACGTTGATTGTATGATCAGACTGTCGATGGGAACGTGTATTGATCATTTTTTTTTTTTATAACTTGAGGTTGAAGGTAAATCTTGCATAAGACACCGGGCGATACGTTGGGTATTCGCCGCGGTAGTGTCAGATTCTTACTGACTAAACCCCCAACCGGTAAGTATCTTGGGGATGCCATTCCGTACTAAAGTTGAATATTACTTCGAATAGCACCCTTGCAAGGACCAGCAGTTGGCGCTTATCGCCAACCTTGTCTTATCCCGCGGTTAGTCCTCAGGTTTGCTAGGCCGCCGTGGCGGCCAGCCGGGCGATCCTTGCCCGCTCCAGGTGGTCCTTGCACTTCAGCAGCTCTTCCGCAAGCTGGGCTCCTTTGTGCCAGTGCTCCTCCGACGCGCAGATATACCTGACGAAGCCTCTCATTCCGTGTGCGCCGAGCTCTCGGTCTAGTTGTTGATCCATCCGCTCCGCTCGGACGTCCTGCAGCGCACTACATAGTAGCAGGGTGTGCAGTGGGGAGTCCACGTCGCAGGCGGGGCACAGTGTACAGCTTTCAGCAATATCCTTAAACCTGGCCAGGTACTGTTTGAAGTCGCCGTGGCCAGTCAGGAACTGCGTCATAAAGTACGTCGTGCCGCCACCTGGTCTGTTGATCCATTCTCCTATGTCCGGAATGATTTCGCGTGTGGAGGCGCCGGGTCGGTTTCCGACTACCGTGTCCCACCGGGCCTGCCACGCGAGCAATGTTTCGGCCTTCTGCTGCTCTGCGGCGAGTGTCGGGTCCGCCCATTTCCTTCTCCTCTCCTCGGCCTTGAGGTCCCACAAGGTTGTGCCCGCAAGGACACACGCCGCCTCTTCGTTAACGTCCCGGTAGGCCTGGACCGTCCGGAGAGCAAGTATGCGGGCCTTCATCATCGTGTTTCTATTGCACTCGGTCCGGAGCGTAGATTCCGCCCAGACCGGTGCTCCGAAAAGCATGATTGATTCGCCGACGCTTGCCAGCAGGCGGCGTTTGCCCTCCTTGGGTCCTCGGATGTTAGGCATGATCCTGGCTAGCTGTCCGGCAGCCTTCGTCGTTTTCGCCGCCGCGATCCGTATATGAGGCGACCCTCGCAGTCCACGGTCCAGGTGCATGCCAAGGTATCGTACAACTTTGAACGTCTTTATCGCCGTACCATCAAGTCGGATATCTAGGTCGCGGCAGGCTTTTTTGCCGACGAGGAGGGCGGCCTCCGTCTTCGCCGGGGCGAGTTCGAGCCCGTTTTGCCTCATCCACAGCGAAATATCCCACAGGGCCAGGTTGGCCTTGGTTTCCAGTTCGCCGGGACTTCGCGCTTGGACTGTCACCGCAACGTCGTCTGCATAGGCCAGCAGGTCAACTCCGGGGGGGAGGTCTCTGAGCCGCAGAACTCCGTCGTACGCCAGATTCCACAGCAGTGGACCAAGGATCGATCCCTGTGGCACCCCCGCCGTCATGGTTAGCTCTGTCCCGGCGCTGGTTAGGTCCCTCTCCTTTAGGTAGTCCGAGACCATCCTGGTCAGGTACTGTGGGACTCTCCTGGCTCTCAGCGTTCGCAGAATCACCTTCCATGGAAGGGAGTTGAACGCGTTACGTACGTCGAGTAGTATGACCAGATACAGTTCCCGGGTTTTACGCGTTGCTTTCCGGAGGGTTTCCGCCTTGGACAGGACCCTGTGGATAGGAGAGAGGACAGACCGGTTTTTCCGGAAGCCAAACTGCCCATCCGACAGGAGTCCAAATTCCTCGGCGTGCCGCCGTAGCCGTGCCTCGATCACCGCTTCAAAGGCTTTCGCGAGTGTGCCTAGTAAGCAGATGGGCCGGAACGACCCATTGCCTTTCGGCAGCAACACTACCTCGGCGCGTTTCCACGACGTCGGGAAGGCTCCTCTCCAAATCAGCCCCGTGAACACCTCGGCGACCATGTCAGGGAATTCCTTTAGGAGCACCCTGGTGGCCGCCGGTGGTACCCCATCTTCGCCAGGAGCCTTGCCAGGTTTTATTCTCTCAGCAGCCAGGATGATCTCGGCGCGTGTTACCGGGGGTGCTTCCTCGTCGGGAGTCAGAGGTCGCTCGTACGGGGTTCGATCAAATTCGGGCTGCCTCGGGAATAGTTGCTCGAGGGCTGCTTTCCTTTCGTCAGTAGTTAACGTTGTCTCGCACCTTCCCTTGATTTTCCCCCGAACGAGCTTGTACGGCTTGCCCCATGTATCTTGTTCCACGCTATCCAGGAACTCTTTCCATGCGCGTTCCCTACTTTTGGCGATTTCTCGCCGTAGCAAGGCACGGCACTTCCGGAGCTCCCCGACAGCTCTCGCCATCCGGTCATCGTTATCCCCCACTAGCGAACGTAGCGTCTTGACCTCGCGGCGGGCTCGGAGGCAGTCCCTTTTCCTTCCAGCGATCTTTTCCGTCCACCAGTGTTTCGGGGACACCCGGTGGCGCCGTTTTGGGTGGACCCTGGCAGTTGCGCAGGCCGACTCTAGGAGCCGTTGCAGTCCCTCGGCGTCAGCGGGGGCGCCTGAACGAGCGAGCTCGGTCCGTATGGCCTCAATCGTCGAAACGCGCCCCTGAAAACGTAGTTTATCCCGGGGGCGGGGTCGGGGTGGCAGGGGTGCGTCCACGTAAAACTCGATCGTTTGATGGTCCGACAGAGTGATCTCGTTGGTTAGCACTTGCCACCCGCTGATCCGTGTCGCTTGCGTGGTCTGAGCCATTGTAAGATCGACAAAAGAGGAACCTCGCGTCCCTACGAACGTCGGCTCAACGCCGTCGTTCACTGTCGTGAGGTCCAGCTCGGCCATCCACTCGAGGAGTTTGTGGCCCCTTCCGTCGATCACCGTCGAACCCCACTCCGTGCTAGCTGCGTTAAAGTCTCCGCACACGTACACCGGGAGGTTTACGGCCCCTCTGATCGAGCTTCGCAGCTCGCTCAGAAAGGCCTCCAGTTCCTCGATGGGGGCGTTTGGGCTTGCGTAGCAGGAGTAAAACCTGCCCGCCTTGCCCATCTCCGCCCATGAGAATCCCTTCCCGCTTCCGTGTCTAGTGATGATTCCGGTGCAGTCGATGATGGCCGTGTCGGCATCCGCATCTGTCACCCATGCGACTTTCGATCGCGCCAGATTGCGGTTTGGTTCGCTCAATAGAAGCAAGTCCGCCCCGCGTCTGGTCGCGATTTCTTCGAGCAGGGAGTGCGGCGCGCGGCTTCGGTTACAGTTCAGCTGGAGGACTTTAAGCATTATGCTTTGGGGGGCTGGTGTGCTCAACCCTCTGGGCCTTAACCGCAGTCTTGACGTTCAGGTTTAGGGGTGAGTTGCCGGGGCTCCGGCGCCTCCTTTGCCTTCGCTTGTCTCCGGAGCGGAGAGCGTTGGAAAAGCCTCCGGCAGCGGATTCCTCATCCGCGGCCGACATGTGGTTCTCATCCGTGTCTGATTCGACCAGGATGGGGGTCTGAGCTTTCGCTGTCGCCAGTCGGGAGCGTGAAGCGCCATCGTTGGAGTCCTTGATCTTCTGCCGGTAGGTCGGGCATGCCGTCGAGTTGGCTGCGTGCGCTCCGCTGCAGTTGTAGCACCTGGGGGCGTTTGAGCACCCATTGGCCACGTGGCCGAGGTCGCCGCAGCGGTGGCAACGCTTGCCTTCGCATCGCTCGAACGTGCAGTCCCGCGCCGAGTGTCCGACGCGTTGGCACCGCAGGCAGCAGGGCACCGAGACCCAGTTGTTAATCGGGTAGGTGCTCCAGCCTACCTGGAGACGACCCGCCGCCACAAGGGGGGCCGCTGCTTCACGTGAGCGGAACCACACGATGGCCGAGACGAGGCCATAGGCGCTCGCGACCGGAGGCTCCAAGATGAAATTTCCGGCCGCTGCGGAGACGTTCGTCAGCGCGTTCCTGATGTCTTCTGCTGCAGTGCCTGTAGGGAGGTTGCGTACGATCATTTTGACCTCGGCCGCGTCCGCCGTTATCTTGGCTGAGGCTCCCCCCTACGTCTGTAGGGCTTCTAGGAAGGAGCGGGTTCCCCCGGCCTCCTTTTCCGCTACCTTCAGTACCACGTCTCCGTTTCTAAGTTGGGTGAGGTGTTGCACTGCGACGTTGTGTGCATCAGGACGTACCTTTTGCTGCACGCCGCTTATGTGGATGCCGGGGGTCCCCTCGCCCTTCCTCGCTGTATTGATCATATGGCAATATCTAATTGCTCCAGGATTACCACCATCTAACATGCGGTTCTTCCTAACAGAGAGGCTTGTAATTCAATGATGACAGACGCTGAAAATAGTAATTGAAGCATTTGTATCAGAGTAATTATTATTATTATTATTATTATTATTATTATTATTATTTAAATAATTTCCAATAATCGTTCAGAGTATTGGCTGGAAGACTACTATATGCCAACATTTTATCTCTACTACCTCTAGCGTGCTCATGCTACACATTCTCCAGCAGAGGACTGTAACAGCAGTTAAAAGCCTGATTTGAACTATCACGAAAAAGAGCGAATACCTCCTAAGAAGGATTCGATCCTACGCACTTTTTAATCCGCTCAAGCCACCACCGCTACATAATAGTTACTCCAGCTCAACTATACACATATACCATATAAAGTATGCACACATAACTGCACATCTGTAGTAGATAAAGTATACATCGGAAGTCAACCTATATATAAATACTCAATATATCAAAATCGTCGTTTACAGAAAGACAACAAGTGCTTTATAAATCTAGGTTTTATTGCGAACTGATCTCTAAGTATAATGTGAGGTGTGTATGTATACATAACTTTATTTAATACATATCAGTACGTATGTGTATAGATTTGTGTATATATATATATATATATATATATATATATATATATATATATATATATATATATATATATATATATAGCTTGTATGTTATCGTTAACATTTTGTATTTTTTAGTCTACACACCTAAAGTCTACTTTTAGTGTTCACGTAATATTGATGGCTCTATTTGAGACGATGAATTGGAAACTGCTTTTGCAGCGTCACCCATACGAAGGTATAATTGAAGTCATTGGCACCGCACAGCGTCGGGCCCATTAAATGTCTCTTTATTGCCCAAGGCACCGCCCAGAGCCAACTTACACTATGTTGGCGTATTGGCCACGAGACGGCAAAGCTGCAATCTGGCAGGTCCCACGAGGAAACGGTGATGAGATGCCGCACTCTTCGGCACCTGCATCATCAACAGCCGCGGCCAACATAGACGCGTCGTTCCTCACTCGGAGGAAATTCCTAACTGGGCTCCGTATCGTAGACCAGCAGCAGCAGCAGTGCGAATAGAATGAAAGACAAAATTTGTACGATGCAGAAGCAATACAATAACAGAGCATCTAGCACACGAACCATGTATATATATATATAAATACGTTCTAGTATCGAGATGATATGCCGAACTGAACCAGGGCTCCAGCAGTATTCTTTTTCGGACCAGTTGTCTGTGGCGTCACGTTCAAGCTCAACGCGTTTCCTGGTCAGACGCGAGTCATCGATGCCATCCGAACACAAAGGGCCATAGGCGCTAGGTGTACCTGAAACAGCACCGGTTCGCCTACTACTGACTAGCTTCGGGCCCGGGTGACCCGCATCATTAAATGTTGGGCGTCTCGTTACAACTCAAACACAATAACAATAACCACAACACGAACAACAATTGCTGCTTCGTTCCTAGGTAATTTCGATGGTTCTAACGAACGCAGGAAGGAAGGAAGCCGCGAGCCCCGGAACGTTCTCGAGTTGCTTTTTATACAGTTTTACCGCACCCATCTAGCTCCAAATCAAGCTGCTAAGACGAATTAGTAGTTCGCTCTGAATCATCGAACTAAGTGGTCAGCTAAGTGAAAAAAAGCCAAATTGCGTGCGTTTTCACTAGCAGAGGGGACATGATGCGCTCAAGTCAAACGAAGTAGCAGTTGTAGTCCGCCTCGCCGCACATCATCCGCCGGTCAGCAGGGGCGAAAGAGCAGCCCTCGGCAAGTCACGGTCCCCCGGTGCACTTGGCCATCTGGCCACAGAGGCGAGAAGAATGCTGTACCTTCTCATCCTCTCGGATATTGACCCGCGCAGGGTTACACCAACGGGGCCCCACCGTAGAACACATTCATAATATAATAAACGTCTAAAAATATAGATCATTCTGTGCCCGTCGTTTCTACTGCCTGCACATACACAAACGGTTATGCATGTATATGCATGAATATATATGTATATATATATATATATATATATATATATATATATATAGTGTTCTTATTGTTTGTGAGATCTCTTCTGTTGCAACGACCGTGTGCAAACATAGTCCTTTAGAATTGCGGTATATTTAAGCCCAAGTGTCGCATGATTCGGCTGATGAGGATGTATCTGGGGCGCGTCTCCTTTACGTTCGGCATACGAGCATCCGTGCGCGTTATTATCATATTCGAAACTCTAATACTTAACTGCAAATTGTATGCAGTGCTGTCGTCCCGTGGTTACGGTCTAATGGCCATAAACCATTCCAGTTTCAACACCCTATAATAATAATATTTCCTGCTTATCTAAGGCAGCTGGGCAGATTATCAACAGATGATTAATACTAGAGCTAGAAGACAAGGGCGGCAAACGGAAAACCAGCACGGTTTGACGAAACCGACATTTCGCACGCTCAGCCATCAGCAAGGTGCTTAATATAGCTGAGGTACAGATAAATGCGTCGAGAGCGAGCCGGTCACCCCCTTAGGCGTCAAAGACGCGTTTAGCACGCATCCATAGAATGCCATAAACAATGTATCCTAACTTTGTACCGAAAAGGCCGAGCATCTACTTACGAGGGCGTGTACCATGCCGTTACAGCCGGAATCTCCTTGTGGTTTTTAAATTTGGTTCTTATAGAAATACTCAATTTGGGCTATGCAGCAAGAAAGCTACCAATGCAGCAACAGAACTGCGAAGAACTTTCCCACGCACTAGGAGACTAGGGAAAACCGAGTATCGGCGCCGTCTTCTAGCATCAGAAGTCGATAGCATCAAGCTATATGCTGCACCCCTATGGAAGTGCGCGACTATCAGAGCCACAGCAAGGCTCAAAGTCTAACGCGCTCGCAACAGTTGTACAGCCCAAAATGAGTACAGTGATCTCAAGACGGCAGTGCTCTCAGTACTGCGATCACCCCCTCCCTCCGCCCCCCAGCGAGAAACTGCGATCACGACTACTAAAAACAAGGTTTTACGCTATATTTCAGTTCCATTCGTCGCTTACCGCCGCGTGTGGCCAGGCTCATTGATGTCCCTTGTTCTACTGATGTCCGTTGAGCCCCGTTACGATATTACACTGCGGCGTTCTGTATTGTATCCGACGATCAATTACATCGTAATGCATCCTTATCATCATCATCATCATCGTAACAATCATACACTTGTGAGGGTTTTCAATATCCTGTTCGTAGCAGTCATACGAACTGCCAACAGTTCTACTAACAGTAGTCAATTGTTTATCTTCATTGTCTGTGATGAAGTAGTATGTGTTGTTGTTGTTGTTGTGGTTGTTGTCGTTGTTGTTGTTGTAGTAACTCCACCTGTTCTGGAAGTTTCCTCGCCGTGGCTAAATGAGGTACCGAGTGAAAAAAAATAACAACAACAACAAACACGACAGTACCACATACAACAGCAATAACAGCACCAATGACAATGGACACAACAATTTGATTATCGCAAAATATTAGACAGTGACAATTGTTACACTCTACATCTCTTGAATGAAATGACACTGTGCTGTGTGCGTACTCTCTCTCTCTCTCTCTCTCGTTTTCTTCTCCCATCATCTCAATCTCTCCCTCCTAGCAGAGTCGCAGAGAGCTTGGCTTGCCGCTAATAAATACCGTCGCCGTTTTCACACAGCCGTAACAAATGAGACTAGCAAAAGAGTCTAGAGCCTACAGCTGTGGGTAAAGAAACGTCGATTGAAACGATTGAACATCCGGACCTCTCCGGCTATCCCAAACTGTGTCGCTACTGCTGTCGCAAACATACTGATGACCCCCCCCCCCCCCCCCGCATACACGTCAAGCAAGCAGATATCGATCGAGCCGTTCTGCGTTCGGTGTTTTTGTTAATGGGAATGAGTAGGACAAGCGCACTCGGCGCGCACAGACACGTTGACCTAATCCTGTGATCTGACCTGTGTTCTAATCCTTACAATTCACAGCTCCTTCTCCCGTCTTCCCTGCCATCGCTTCACGCGTCGTGCACACGGCTGTGCGATAAATTGCAGTGCTCATGAGAAACACTTATTATTCCCCTGATGGGAAATTGGGGCCGCGTTCCTCAAGTGCGATCGCGCGATCACCTTCGGAACGTTCGCCCCCCTCCCAATGCCAGTCGCGCCATGTCTCGCTCTCTCGCGCGAGAGTAGTCGTGCATCTAATGCAGTCTTTGCAGTCAAACAGATCTGCGTGCACGGCTGTGATCTCCTAGCTCGACGTACTGCGGGCGGGGTCTACGTTGGTTTTTGATCACCAAAACTGTCACCTATGTCATTACTACTGAGGCTACCAACGATTACCGACAACTACCCCTACTGATATTTTTCAATGATTCTATTAGTATACTATGCTCATCCAGCTGCTACGGCCATTCGGACTGCAACACTGTCAGAGAGGCGGGCCCCTCTGCCTAGCGTATGAGCCCACACGGATACGTCTTCTACATCTGGCGCAGAGGCCACAAAATATATATCATGCGCTTCTTTTTCAGATTATTCGGTCCTACCCTGTCACATTGGTATTATGTATGTATGTATGTATCTATCTATGTATATATATATACATATATATATATATATATATATATATATATATATATATATATATATATATATATATATATGAGCTAATGTATGCATGTGGTTCTATGTAGTAGTAGTTCCCAGAGATACTTCCGGACATTTATGCATCATTGTGCGACGACATCATATTCGATAATTCTTTGGCTGCTCGTTTCAGCTGTGTTACTACATCCGCTTACATCCGAAGCGTTTACTAGTTGAGAAGTGACCGGGTCTATTAGAACAACAATAGCACACGAACAATACATCAATTCATGCGCTTACACAATGTGATCAAGAAACGAACGCCTATACGCAGAACGCATTACTAACGGCCATATTTAATAATTAGGAATGATTACTAAAATTGTTATTAGGTTTATTACGCTCACAGCTATTCGTTTTCTGATTTAAACTATTATTCTTACAATTGGTAGAACAGGTACGTCTCTAGTGATTCCGGCTAAAACCGTACTTAATAATCCGTGTTTTCTTTGCTTTATAGCAGCACGTCATAACAGCGCGGGCCATCAGGGTTGGTAACGAAACGAAACAAGATACATGTATTTGAAAGAAGATTTTGCCGAGACGCATTACATTTTTTAATTGTAAAATACATATATATATATATATATTCCCGGCTACTCCACTCTTGCTCAATATTCTTTGGCTGAGTCACTCTGGCATGCCAAAGGGCAACTATGATGACGGATTATTATTATTATTATTATTATTATTATATTATTATTATTATTATTATTATTATTATTATTATTATTATTATCTGCGCCTCAGAGAAGACACCACTGGGCGTCCATCGGAGACAGTAAGTCTATATGTGACATATTTACTCCAATAATCATCGCTCACACCTTAAACTTGTACAGAGCGTAGATAGTAACAACAACGGCGGCTTTCCTCTCTACTCAAGCCGTAGTTAACTGAATTAAGGAGTGCATGCTTAAGATTGTGACCCCGTCTATGGAAACCGTTTGCACTCGATGGAGACCTTTTGCAACACGGTAGACTGCTTGCGTTAGCCGTTGCAGATCGTCCAGTCTGATTCGACTAGCGCCAGAGAAAGCGCCCGATAAAGATAAAGTGTTATGAACTCCAGGAACACGCAAACTCGTTCGGAGGTCTTCAATAGTAATCATACTGCAGGTTTATTAGTAAAAGTTATTAGAGTCTATATAGTAGAACCAAACTACGACAATACGAATGGGTGCTTAAGTGCGAGCACAATTGTAACCGTCAGGTGAAACGCAAACAAAATAAACAAAATCACAAGAGCCCCCAATTTTTAAGATATATAAAGTTAACCGAAGCAACGTAACATTTGCAGTAACAATAAAATAAGAGCCAATAGCTGTTCCAACGTTTGTGCTTAAGAATTTTTTTGAACACCACTGCTTATGACACAAAAACCTCAATCTCACATTATTAGGTTTAAAGCTAGTGGGCCGAGATTAGCCAAGACTAGGACGAGAGTTGCTTCTCGCCCTTATTAATTAGAAAGCTAGCCTAGGAAACTATGATGAATAAGCAAAAAGATAAAATACCTTGATCTTTAATTTAAACTAAATCTCACTTAATCTTTCTCTCACCGGGAGGCAAATCCATCCAAGAATTCAATTAGAGTGTTTGGCATTATTTAAGCGTTCTACTTCGCGACCACGAAATTCCAATTATAGATATATCCGCATTACTACACGCCATTGAAATAGCATGACAATGCGCATTGCGTTTACAGCACATGCGTTTGCCTTCATAGGCTCAAGTTTACATTCCTAGATGTTGTATGTGTAAGTATTTTTGCTAAGCACTGATTTACGTCAATGAAGCCTACAGCAAAATTAGAAGAATACTAATTAAACCATTTTTGAAGAAAAAACGCGTAAATATAATTAATTTCCTGGTGAGGCTGTGGGAAATAAACGTATTATAGCGTTATTATTATACAATAGCCATATTTAATCTTGCACATTTTTGTATAGACTCAAACCAGTTACTTAGCAAGGCGAGTTAGTAAAATATTGATCGATTATTATCGATATATATATATATATATATGTATATATATATATATATATTATATATATATACAGATATATATATATATATATATATATATATATATATATATATATATATATATATATATATCTATATATATATATATATATATATATATATATATATATATATATATATATATACATATATATATATATATATATATATGAAACCCATAAAAATACACACATACATATACAAATGCTTGTGTGCTTTTGATGCAGACCTGGCAAAATAATTACTTTCTACACTTCTACTAGATACATGCTCATCTCAACCGCATATACTGACTGCAAGACCCAATGATGGTAATGCAGTGGTTATTGCAGCTGCAATTGCTGTCTGATCTTGTTGTTGGTGTTGTCGTTGTTGTTGTTGTTGTCACAATTATCTGGCTTACAAGAGTTGAATTGAAGAGTTGATTTTCAAAGGGTGTCGCTGTGACGTCGCCGCTTTGCTTCGAGGAAAGACAACGCGCTTACTTGAAAGATAGCCCCTGAAAGATACCATTGGCAGATGCTGTCGTGATCGGCCCCGTCTTCGTCTGGTCGCTGCTAATGTTGCCTTGAAAGACTCCCGTTCGGTTTGAACTGGTCCCAAGATGGTGGCAAAAGCGGTAGTATTGATGGTGCTCATAAACGTCACCACCATGGTGGTGACTCGCCCCCATCGCCAGACATCGTTTCGACACGTCTCTATCTCTACATGGTCTCTACTGTTCCTCGCCGACTACCCCTTTGATTTTTCTTTAATCGGATGACGCACACGCACTCAAATCGTCATATGTTGACGCTCGCTGGTTGGTCAGTTGGTGTCGTCGATGACCGTGTCGAGTTCGCTTTTCTCTCTGTATATGCGCTCTATCTGCGGATTCTGCCACCATCACTAGGACATTGCGTGGACAATTTTTCGTCTACCTTATATGTATGTATATATTTGTCAGTAGTTTCTATATATATATATATATATATATATATTCTCAAATATATCGATATCGTCCCCTAAATTGGTGTCGTTTGATTTGACTCCAGAAATAGCGAGGCATGTAACGCCAACTAACGAAACTCCCCAACAATCTCCCCGAGACGGTGAGTGGCTACCAAAAGGCCACTGAGCACGCCTTCGTGTGTCGGCCATGCCTAATCGTTTCTACTTTTGATATCTTCCGGATCATCTAAGGAAACTTGTCAACCGTAGTTGCAAAGATCTCTGCGGAGAGAGACGAATTTGATCTGTTTACACTTGACGTCACTACATCACACTGAATCGCACAACAAGAAAAGGCCGATGAATGTTATGATGATAATAATAATAATAATATTAATTACTAATATGCTACTAATATACACCGTACGAACGATTTATATATATATATATATATATATATTATATATATATATATATATATATATATATATATATATATATATATATTTATATATATATAACTCGGCCAAGGGTGGTACCCCCAGCGCTTAGCTTTACCCAGCTCATTTGATCGCCTACAGTAACACAACAGTGCCATTTGTCGACATAAGTATGGCGCGCGCTGCCAATACTGATCGCTTCAGGCCATCAAGCGCCCGGCGACACAATAGCGCTAAAACTTCAACTCGCATCATCAACAACAATAACAATAAAAACGCGTCTACATACTCGGTTCTAACACGACTGATAAGGACCTTTGCGGCCTTCGATGGGCTTTCGCGGCAGCTGAGCAGTTCAACCGCAGTTAACTTTTTAATTATATATAGATATATGTATACAGAATCTTGTAAAACTAGATTTGCCACACTACGCTCAAGGCATGTGTTCATTATGTGCCCTATTGACCGTTGTCGTGTATGTCGCCAATATTGTCGTATTGTTGTTATGATTGCTGTCACTGAAATAGGTCGGTGATTTCATTGGTGATTCTATTATCGACTGATTTGTCAACGACTGGGTAATAGAAAAAATAATACATTTCTATTGTTTATTACAAACTACTCGTTTCGGTAATGAGTTTCCTTTCCTCTTCCGGAGTCATCGTTGGCACAACGTTAAGAAGGATCTGGCCAAATCTCGTGAAGTAGGCTGCAACCAGTCAACAAGCACATGTGAGTTCGCTGTACAAATGTAGCTAAGCTCTTTGCGATGATACCTACATTCCCAGTTCGTTCCCATCGAATAGAATGGCGGGCGATTAAAATGATATTGCATAAAACAAGAACAAAACCATATATATATATATATAGAGTCATTATATATATATCTGTTGTCTAATCAATCAAGTAATAAGCAGCCCCCTAACGCGTAATATCGATAAAAGCTACAAAAACAATCATACATATACTATATAGCAAAGACGATAGTAAAGCAGGTGTACGAACCGGCGCCGACGGGTCGACATCTGAAGTGCACGAAGGGCACGTAGAAGAGAATTCCTGAGAAGATGAAGATGGTCGCGTAGACGTACTCCATCTGCGGATTCATGATGATCGGAGCTACGACGAGGTAAGCCGCTACGATACACACGATCACCGGGACGATGATCGGCACCTAGAATCGACACCATACCGAGACACCACAATCGGCACAGAGAGAGAGAGAGACGTATATATCCGAGGTCCGCCCGCCCCGACGCCGAACGATGAAACACGAAAGCCACCACCGTCATCAAAATTCATTACTAACGACCATTATTAAAAAACAGCATTGGCATCAGCAAGCAGCGGCAACCAAGCAACGCAATGAACGCATCATCAGCATCTCGCAAAACGAGCTCTCAACATCCGAAATCGAAACGAGTAGCAACCGCAGTATATATATAATATAGTATTAATAATCTGAATCGCACTATATATATATATACATATACATATATAGTACTAATAATCTTAATTTCACTATATATATATATATATAGATATATATATATATATATATATATATATAGGAAACGAAATGGTCGATCAAGAGGCCGAAAATAGCCGGCTACATAGACGTACCTTGTACGGCCGGGGTTCGTCCTTCTTCGTGAAACGCATGCTGATCACGGTGAACGTGGCGATTCCATAGAACAGCCACGCAGCAAATCCGAAGAAATCGATTAGTTGGCCAATGTCCGCACAGATCACCATCAAAATGCCCAGCACGGCCTACAGTCAACAAGTAACAAGGCAAACACAGTCAACTGTTTATCCACTGTGCAAACATGTTTAGAGCTCTACGACTACATCTTCTTGAGGCTACTAGGTAAAAGTAGCTACCGAGTTGTAGTGGATATTCCTTAGGTTAGTGTCGTTGCTTCTGTTTAGGCAAGAATGATTGCTTGGGCTCCCCACTGCTTAGACATTGATTGCTTAGGCTCTCCACGGCTTAGATGTTTGATTGCGTAGATCTCCTGGCTCATTCCAATCATAATGTGATCTTAGGCTCTCTACGGCTTAGACAAAACGCTTCTGTTCGCGTAGATACTGGTCCGCCCCAGTCTCGGATTTTAATGTTATACAATTGCATCCCACTAGGATGTGCAATTTGTACAACACAAGGATACGATAGAAGAAGCTCATATCCAAAAACGCGCTCAACGGCCAGATTGTCTCGCACGTAAGAGATGTTGTGTGATTTTCTAGGCTTTACAAAAAGTTTTATAGGAAGTAGAGTAGGGTCGAACGGAAATCTCTTTGCCAACGAATCTGTTTGTATTCCTACATGAATAGAGTCCGCCTAAAAGAGGAAATTCGAAATAGACTAGTTAGTTTAATAAGGATCTTCTTCTAAGTTATGCTACTTCATTTAAATATGTATACAGACGTGCAAGGGTAATTTTATCTTATTATTATTATTATTATTATTATTATTTTGCCAATAATACACTATAATATAATAAATATGATAAAGTGAATTGCTTTTATCAGACGGAGCAGGCAACATCATAGATTATCCCCCTGAAGACAAAAACATCGAAATAGTTCACATACACTTGCGTTGAAACGAGCAAAGAAACAAAGTACTCCTAATAGGGTATGGAAACTATTACAGCTGAACTGGTTTGACCGTTAAGTTACCCCACGTACGTTTAGAATGAGTGCTGGCATTGGTGTGAGGTGAGTGACGTGCGCATAGCTAAAGAACTCGAGCTGGTGGCCTTCACGGGCCGCTGTAAAGGAAATCCGGGCAGCAGCAAAGGTGGAGCCGTTTGCCGATCCGAACGTTGACGCGGCCACGAACAACGAGATGACGGCGGCCAATTTGCCGAAGACATGATTGCCGAAACGCTTCATGTACAAACATAACGATTCAACAGCACAATGCACATAGATATACACGGTTATATTCATTTCGAGTCGAAAGAGCATCCTGAAAACTAATCACTGAATACATAAGCGCTTAAGAGGGGGTGTCTTAGGTGAGTGGAGCTTATCGCACTGGAATCGAACTCGCAATTTTGAGTTTATTTTTTAAAGTGACAAGTACTACCTTGGTTGTTACTTCAATTATTACCTTAAATTAACGTATTTTAATTAAATGTGTAAATCATAATAAGTTTTACTGTGGATGGCTGCGAATCGTTCCATTTGATTGTACTGTGCATTAGCACCTGTGTTGAATTAATTTTAAACTAATTTCAACTGATGTTTTATTGTGTTGCTAAACAGCAGAACGACAACCGACGAACGGTTTCCTCACGTGAATGAAGTGTCGAATTCATTGTGTTTTAGCACGACGAAACTGTGCTGCGTGGCCCTATGCGGTACAAAAGTATCGCCACACTCTCGATTACTTGCACCTCAACTCAGGCCCACGTTTTTTTCTAATGAAACGCTACTGATTTGAATAAATCCATTAAGTCGTACTTACGACGGCCACAGCTTCCGAGGCAAGAAATTCTGTCCTTGAAAGGACGGTGAGGTAGGCGAGGTTTGTGAAGACGTAACATGCCGTTACGAGTGGAATGCCAATTATGATTGCTCGAGGCAGATTTCTGCAAACGTCATAAAAGGTCATTTTTGCGCATACTTATATATATATATAGATAAACTTAGAGGTAAATACATTAGTACATGTACATGGCAACTATAAGCCACTTATAAACGAATCTCTACCTCCAATTTAATTACGTATGTCAAAAATCGTTGAAATTTGAGCGATTTGACATTTGCCAACCGCGCCACCGAAGCACGAGAAAATGTATCTTAAGTGTCGGCGGGTGCCTGACGCTCGCTTACACGAATGGATTGATAAGTTCCTCAGTGATAAGGTTCAGATTGTTCCAGCCATCGTAGGCCCACATGGCTGAGTAGAAAGCCGACGCAATATCGCTAAAGCTCCACGAGGTCCCCTCGAAGCCCGACTCGAGGTATTCGGTTCGACCGAGGGCGAGCTGCCAGACCCCGCCGAGGATGATGCACACAAGTGCGAAGATTTTCGCCAGCGTGAACACATTCTGGATACGCGTGGCGAGCGTCACGCTCCAACAGTTGGCGATCGTGACAAGAACTGCAACAACGAATAGCGAATGCCGTCGCCGCCGCCGCCACAATTAGAAAGACACACATAAGCTTACATCAAGCTGCAGAGTGCAAATGTCCGCTGTTAGCGCTAGGGAATCTCAATAACTCAATCTCGCAGCAAATGCAAGTGACTGCGACAACGAACGTGTATGTATGTGCATTTATTATGTGCATCTCGTATGCTCTTCGTGGGCGGAAAATAATACTCTTCTAAACAATTTGCTCATAGTCTTGATAGACTAATAGCATTATGATGCTTCTTGATTGAGTTGATTTTTTAAGGCGGTTTGTGCCGACCTATCTAACCAATAGCGTATATATATATATATATATATATATATATATATATAGAGAGAGAGAGAGAGACTATATATGTATATATATATATATATATATATATAGAGAGAGAGAGAGACATATATATGTAATATATATGTATATATATATATATATAGACAGACGTACTGATAGTCCAAATCGCGAGCAGCTTGGTGGGCAATTGAGGGGTGTCCTCGCAGTAGAGATAGAGCGGCGTTAGCATGTACTTGGCGAACGACTGTGTTGTGATTCCCAGCGAGGCCGGCTTCAGTAGAAGACACGTCGTCCAGGCGTAGAGGAACGCCGGCACGGGTCCGGCCGTTCCACAGCCTCGGAATGCTTCGAGAATGTAGATGTAGTCGCCGCCGGACTTCGTCACCAGCGTGCCGAGCTCGGCGAAGCTCAGTGCTCCCAGCAGCGATATGATGCCGCCTCCGGCCCACACAAGAAGGGTCATCCCAACTGAGCCCGAGCGGAGCAGAACGCCCTTTGGCGATACAAAAATGCCCTGATCCTAAGAGAGATACAATGAGGGTGTGTTAGTAAGAAAAAAAGAGAGAGAGAGAGACGCGACACGAACGATAAAGCCTCCCAGTTACGACTGATAGTGACAACAACGAAAATAGCAAACAACAAATGATAAACCATATGTATGGAAGAAAATAGTAGCATATACATATATATATATATATATATATATATATATATAAGTCCAGTATTATCGGCGTTTCTGTCTAGAACTAGTTAGCTAGTTTACCTGTTTAGGTGTGACCGTATCGTCTCGACCTTCTATTAGTAGACACAACGAAGAACTCAACGTGCAAGCACAATAAGGCGTCCGGGGAATCACACAGATCTTGAGCTAAAAGGTCACCGTTGCTATATAAAGAACTCGGACTATTTCCTATGCTCTACTGCTGCTGCTGTACGTACATTTCGTTTTAGCGCATCTAATTGCACAATGCTCGCAACTTACTTGATCTTACTTGCAAAGCTAAAATAAAAGGCACTGAGGCTGGAAAAGAACCAGCATCAACAACCCTTGCGTCTTCTGAGCGCAGTAGAGGACCAACGTTCATAGAAGACCTTTTTGGAATAGCGTTTAGCCTAGGTACTTTAGAGGCTTACACAAAAATCACAAAGAGAACCGCAATCTAACTTCGCTAGCCCGTAATCGCACAGACGGCTCACGCTTACACTCAGACAGATGGAAGAATCTCCGCATTTAAACGGAATTTGTCAGAGAAGAAGTTGTCATGCAAAGAGTAACATTCATGGGTACCACTAATTCGTTTACTTGAGAGGCGACTGCAAAGAAAAATAACGGGGACTGTGCCGTCAAGTTTAGTGGTCAGTGTAATATCGGTAGCTATTGTGCACTTGAATGCATAGAAATATACTCGACGTCGCTTCAGACATGCATTAACTATTACGTTAAAGCTTGCTTGGGGTCCCGACGCTGCAAACGTCGTGTCGGTCTGGCGATAAACTACATACACGTGCCATCACGTCCCAGTGTCTAAGCCCTGCACGGTGGTCGGTTCACTACTGGTTGACTCGCACAGGTGCAGCTTTCTACACGCATTTGTTAGTTTTTTGCACGCGTGTGTGTTCTTCAAACAAAAAGGTTGACCAACAACCAACCGTTGGCCGTTATGTACACAACGCGCCTTACCGATCATTGTACCAACGATCATGGCAACTCCGCTCATAAGGCCGAGGTTGCGCTCCAGCCGAACGCCCTTTTCCTTTCCTTCGCTACCGCCGGCGCCCTCCTTCGAAGGGCCGGCATCATCTGGAAGCAGAACAGATAAACAAACAAAACGTTAAAGACACTCATGAGAACTACGAGCAGTGATGATAGCGGTCATAGTGGTGATGATAATGATGCGTATCAATGATATGATTATTACTCTTATAATTACTACTGTCATCATGGTATTATAACAATTTTTCTCGCATCATTACTCTAAAGGTGCTAGCGGCATCTAGCGACATGGTATCTATCGTCTATCTGTAAATAACTTCTGTCGTAAAAAACAATAGCATTGCACCACGTAGCGTAATGGAAAAACGTCGGAAAGGACCAAGCTTGGTTCCTCCGAACGCTCTCGGACTAAGACTTGTTGCAAAGGTCGCAACATTTCCGCATTAGGGAAGACAAACGGTGCAGGTTCAACTACGAAGGGAACCCTATTTTGTCTAGTGATACCAACTTGGAAATTCCCTAAAGACGAGTGTAGACCTCTTCAGTTGTATCTGGTCGGTTATACATGAGTGTAGCTGTGTACGTAGCAAATCAAGCAAATCCCAATGCCTAAGTTGCTTTACCTGCTGAGGACAAGCAGGTGTTGCCTTAGCTCCACAAGTAAAGTGGCCAAGCAAAAACCAACCATATGTTGTGTATATCAGTCGAAAGATTATGCTTAATTTGAGTGAAATAAACGATAATAAACAAAATCAATCCAACGTGTAATATTTAGGTGTTCTTATCCCCATGGCTTCCCATGGTAGTCCAGTCATCAAGCCAATCCGATTGATTAAATTTTTTGCTCAAGCTTGATGCACAAAAAAATGCATCCGATTATTACTGCAGGTGGCACATGAAGTAGTTACAAGTATAACACAGAAAATCCACTGCCGCAAGTTTATAGGACAACGTCAAGAGAGCAGGTACAGAAGAAAGGGTATGAAACAAAACATTGAGCTAAATAATAAGCTTTTCGCATCGTTGCCGCGTCTATAATTAAAATAATGTGTTTTTTTTATTCATTAGAGTTTTTAGGAGGCACAACTACGTTAACGATCACTGCCTTAATATGTATCGCATATGGAATACGCGCACGTGCTCACGCTTGCAGTGATAAATACTATAATTGCTGTATGTTTTGTGCTGTCTCAAACAAATCGGCGACTGAAAAACGGTTTATGTATTCGGGTGTACCGTCTCGGCGTACATTTCTGCGTTTCGTCTACAATTGCTCATGCATTGTCGTAAGACCGTCCTGCCAAAGGGTGGCGATAAGAGTAAAAGCCGCCGACATGTTAGTTTACGACATATCTGATATTGCAACTCAAGCAACTTTTTGATATCACCTATCCTGCAGTGCTGCTTGAACAGCTGGAATGGTCTTTGATCCTGCATTAACCAATTCGGCCTAGGCACGTTGCAAATAGGCAGAAACGTATGTATAAGGATAACCTGTGGATATTGCGTCCACCACCCGAGCTAGCGTCGATTAAAATAAGCAGAGCTAGCAAAATTGAGTAATCCTATAACGTTGTTACTTATACCCTAGACAGGTGCACTCGGCATATCATTTAATACAGGCAGCGCAGTGATTTCTTCGAAAGCGCCAGGCAGGCTTGATAGTTAGTACACGCTTGAGATCGCAATCTTCTTGTACAGATTAGCACTCATAAAAGTTCGATCATATTATTTACTATGCTATATACGAGGAGACTTGTCGACTGCGCAACTTCAACAAGTCTCTTCGCATATATGTATGTATATATATATATATATATATATATATATATATATATATATTGTGATGATTTAATTATTATTTACAATAGGCTTGCACACTCGGCCGTGCTTGCCTTAATAAAAATTGTGGTAAAAGGGTGTCACGTGAAGTTAAGAATCAGCTGTCCGTGTCCTTGCTTGATGGCGAGCAATATACTCTCAAAGTCCTATGCAATGTTAAGACGGTAAGATCTATAAGATTCCTCTTCGTGACGCCGAACCCCAAGAGCGTACTCGCAGGTTCGGAGTCCCATACACCACTCATAGAGATAGTGATGGATCTGAATCTGCAAGGTTTCTGTGGGTCGGGGAGCCCCGCTCTCAGGAACTTGACGTCGTATTTGGTGATTTTGTCCTGCCGCGCTCTTGCCAGGTCCCTGTGCGGGCCGCAAACCTTGGCATCTAAAACCCAAATCTCAACAGGTGTTGTTATTACGAGGTCGGGCTTTAGACCCGGTGCGCTCGGTCGACGGAATGCTCGCTCACGAACCACCTCATGATCCCTCTTGCGGAGAAGACGCGCCACGCGATCACAGACGTCGTCATGTCTTTTTATGGTTTGCTATATATATATATATATATATATATATATATATACAGGTAGTTCAACAAGTTCTTAAAATGAAAACCAAGAATTTTCCAAATTTTGTTTTTAATTTTTTTCTTTTCGATATACTCCCCGAGAATCTCAGTACCCTTTTCCCACCGAGATTTTAGCCTCTTGAGTTCATTCATACCTCTTGAGTAGAATTCCGCGTCTTTAGACTGAAAAAAGGCATTGACAGCAGCCTTAACCTCTTCATTGCTGGAAAAGCGCTTTCCACCGAGACTATTCTTTAAATGTCCGAAAAGGACATAATCAGAGGGGGCCAGGTCTGGAGAATAGGAAGGTTGTTCAATAAGTTCGAACCTCAGTTGGGCCAGTTTTGCCGATGCTTGCCGCGACTTGTGTGCAGGAGCATTGCCCTGGTGAAACAGGACAACTTTCTTCTGCAAAGCGGGCCGTTTCACGATGAGTTATTGCTTCAGGCAGTCCAACAGTCTTGCATAATATTCTCCCGTGATCGTTTTACCGCTCCCAAGGTAGTCGACCAGAATTATTCCACGTTGGCCCCAAAAAACCGTAGCCATCATCTTTCCGGCCGATGCCGTTGCCCGCACCCTCTTCGGAGGTCCTTCACCAGGTGCACACCATTGGCGAGATGCTTCTTGGGTCTCGGGAGTGTAGTGATGGACCCTGGTGCTTTCATCGACGGTCACGAATCTGCACCAAAAATCCGACGGATTTTTTGACATCTTGGCTAAATTTTGCTGTGAAGCGGAAACACGCGCGTCTTTTTGGCCTTGGTTGAGCCTCTGAGCTTTTTCAACTTCAAGTTCTCGTGCAGGATGAAATGCACACTACCCAAACTGATCCCCAAGGCCTCCACTATCTCCCTAATGTTCACTCGCTTATCTGCGGCAACGATTTTCAGCACTTTTTCCATGTTTTCCTCATCAGTTGCCGTTTTTGGGCGTCTTGAACGTAGTTCATCCTCGGTGCTCCTGCGACCTCTTTTTAACTCATTAATGCAGTTGGAAACAGTGGCATGGCGCAGAGTCACCTTATACCTCGTCTAACTCAGTTTTCACTTGGGTCGCATTCCAACCTTTGAAATAAAAATGCTTGATAACCACTCGAAACTCCTTTTTCTCCATTTTTCAAAATCACGCTGATATGTTGCACGGGAAAAGCGATCAAATCGCAACGGACAATCGCCATAATATTTTGACTGCTAGCAGTCGAAAAGTGGCCGTTTCCAATAGCGGTGAAAGCGCGCCAAAATTCGAATTCTGAAAAGCTCATTTTAAGAACCTGTTGAACTACCTGTATGTATATATATATATATATATATTATATAAATGAGCGCAAGTATGAATATATATATATATATATATATATATATATTCATACTTGCGCAGGCCCATTTGGCTTGATTACTCGTTAAATACGTGTCAAACGTCATCGATATAATTTAAAGACATCTACGCTGTATATGCTGCTCCGTGCTGCATGCTGCCTACGAGTCTACAACTAGTGGCCGTGTTCCGTCAATTGGACTAGTGCATATTAGATATTTGCAAGTTAAATTCAAGCACAAGACATAGAAGGACGCAGTTGTATACGGTCCACGATGCACGTTGGTCCAACATGTGTATAACGCCGCATGCCACTAGTTCGCCCGCCCACCCAGGCCAAAGTACAACGAAACGGCGTGACCCCGGGCGTCTCAGTGAAACTGAGACGATCTTGAAAGCTTCGTGTGACCCACAAAATGCCTAATAATGGGTGCATGCACACAAGCTGGCTCTGGTCACGGGTCGTTGTCATAACAACACCGAGCAAACATTCAGCAAAGCCACAAATATGATAGACCGCGACGGCCTACCACAAGGGGCGAAGGGTGTCAATACGCGCCAATATGTCTCTCTGTGTGTGCTTCGCTACCCACCCCGTGATGGTCATGAGGGTTCAATATGTCACTGCTTAATTCACATTTGAGGCCGCTCCGACATTTGAGGTATTTGAGGCTACGCTACTCTGTAAAATTATAAGTGAGCTTTCGGGCTTAACATCACACGGTCGAGCATTGGGTATGGTAAATGGCGGTGTAAATTGGTGCACCTGGTCGGCAATGTTCTCTCCAGAAGTTTGTACTACCACAATATCAGTGGGTTCACGTAAAATTGAGGGAAGTCAGCCTGCACAAAGATTTGAACGTTATACGTTCTGGGAGTAGCATTGCGAGGGTCCGTTTGTTTCTTAGTGCACTGTCTAACCTTATTATTAATCAATAAAATAACGTTTAGTGATTTGTCTCAAATAATCTTCTTTGCCTAAATAAACTTTGCCGTTTGTCCGTACTGCTTCCACAGCTTCCATACGAGGTGATAGCTGGCCTCGAAATCCCTGCGTATTTACGTGTTTTCTCTCAACTTCAACATACTTCGCTACCCATCTGGTGCTCGCAGAGCTTTGACTTAGATAGGAGGGGACAGAGTACAAGATACTGTAGCATCCCATGCCAGTCACTCAACTCTGTACGCCTGGAAATTCTACCAGCGCTATTCGGGCAACTAAGTCGACGAAGACCTTCGATGTCAACTTTATCTACGCATGTTCCACAAAAAAAGGTTCGCATATTCGAGTCACTGTGTTTATAACGACAGCCCTGCGGCAAGTGGTTGGGTCCAGCCAGTGGAACTGCCGCTCCCATAGTTGGTGCGTATGAGTAAATAAACTACTGTTACTAATGCAGATCACATCTATAATTTAGATATAACAACAACAACAACAACAACAATAACAAACACAGACACACACACAGATTATAAGGTACAACGACATCGCCATGTAATATAGAAAAACAGACATCCCGTAGGTATTGTAGAAGAACGATCATTTTAGATGCACTATTTCGGCGCGAAATGAAGCTGCTCGCTTGTGTTACAACCGACCAGCTAAGGCAGCAGTTGCAGCAGATGTAGTTGGGCATAGTCGGTGAATAGTCTGTGGGCTAGGTATAAACTAAAAACTAGACCTAGCTAGACTAGGCTACCAACGACGTCGTGACGGTCACCAACCTCGCTCGGGGCTCGCTTCTGGGGTGGCCAGGGGTGCCCGCCGCAGGCCAATTGACGCTTCTGCAGCATTCGGCGTCATTTTTGCTCACTTTCTGCACGCCATACAGAAAGACGGTATGCACGCACGCACGCACGCGATACACCAACGGGAAGCGGGTGGTCGTTGGCAACTCGACAGGGACCAATCGAAAACCGAGTCGAAATATGATCACTTTCGTGCGACCAGCCTGTACGCAAGCTAACCAGCCAGTACGCAATCGAACTAACCAGTCAAACGTCAAACAAGCAAACGACTTCTAGCCAATTAACTACATTAAAAGCATCTCATGATTTAGTGACTCGTCGACTAGACGCCAAAGTCTCGCTGCTAATGCATCCGCAGAAGCAGCATCAGCAGCAGCAGCGGGAGCAGCGGCAACAGGAACTGCGGTACGAACACACAATGACACCACTATGAATCGATCAGCTGCAGCAACAGCCCTCCGCACACAACCACAGACATCTACTACTACTACACTGTAGATCGGCTTAAGCCTGGCGATTATCGGTTGGTTACGGTAGATCTCGTAGCCTGTTGTAGGCGTGACGCAGGCCGCGCGCGGATGCGAAATACAAGCTGCACACACATAGACACACACGTTCAGATGTCACGCGTCGAGTGTGACACGCATCGCATCTGTCCGAACCGAGCAGAGAAGAGTTGCGTTTCCCTGACCTGTAGGTGTAGACCTGTGTAGGCAACGCCTGTCTGAGGTGCCACTCACGGCTGCATCAATAGAAGCGAGTACAGCAGAGATGGCGTTCCAATACCGATCATGAGAGCAGCCGACAAACTGCACCACATATTTTTTTGTGGCGGAACGTATGTCCGTGTAGGTCCAGCGACATAGCTCATCGGCATAGCTCGACGACCTTCTAGTTTATAGTAGTAGTAGTAGTAGTCATAGCTGACTTAGCAGATTGCATCTGCGGCTCTGGCGTCGAATGGTGCGGTGGCAAGGAGCGGCGGCCGGCGCGGCGATACGATGGCCCAGGGCCCATCGAGATACATGCACACACAGGTAGATATAGATAGGTAGATGGATGGATACCGAGGTCGAGAAGAAGTCACGGCGGTTAGATAGGCCATAATATTAGGCTCGGGGGGAGGGAGGATGCGTCGTCATAACAGGTGGCTGCGATCACCGCCGTGGTTAGGCTGGCCAGCAGTTCAGCTGCAGCTATAAAGTCGTACTAAAGCTGTAGTTGGCTGTACGCACAGTAGTAGTAGTAGTATGCAATAGTACGCAAACAAAGCTAATACTGGCAAACCGAACTAATAAACTGATCTTTCTTGATGGTTGAACAGACTATGACGGCAGCAACAGTCAGTGCCGATGGGCCGCTTTAATGTCAATGACTAACGACGAAGCAACAAACAATGGCGAAATGATTATGACGAGTTACGAGGACACTAGTGGAAGATAATTACACCAGCTGGTAGATAGGAGTCGATTCCCATCGAGCACGTACGGAATGGCTTTATTGACGGTCACGCCGTTGTTGTTGGTGCCGTATTTGTCGTTGTTGTTGTTGCTGCTGCTGCTGCTGTTGTTGTTGTTGTTGTTGTTGTTGTTGGCGCCGTTTTTGTCGTTGTTGTTGTTGTTGGTGCCGTTGTTGTCGTTGTTGTTGTTGTTGTTGCTGCTGCTGTTGTTGTTGTCCTCGTCGTCGTCGTTGTTATTGTTGTTGTTGTAGCCTCGAGTTTCGAACCGGAACCCTTTACGGCCAGTCAACCCGGCGTGACAGCTGTAGCCTTGGGTCAGCTTCGATGGGGCAGCCCCGATGACGGCACGGTGATCAGACACGTGTCTTCTTCTACGCATATGCGCATATTGTGTATGTGCGTGAAAGTCTGCGCCTATGCCCTAGGTGGGCATCTGCCTGTATGTGACTGTCTAGGCATACGCGAGCCATCTGCCCTTGCCATCTGCACGTGTCGACGATCGCTTGCGCAACAGTAAACGGATTACGCAGCGTCACTACAAGTCGATTCTGATCGTGCCGCTACTACTGCCGCTGCATTTTCTTGTTATGTTGTTATTCTTGTTCTTTTTCTTCTCCTTTTTCTTTTTATTGTTTTTCTTCTTCTTCTTCTTCTTCTTCTTCCTGTTTTTTTCTTCTTCTTCTATTTCTTCTGCCAAATCGAAACGACAGCAACTTTACGTGCTACCTGCCAGCGTTCACCGTCGTCGACTTGTCGTAGATGGCGCAGCTGTTCAAAGGTTCTTCATCTCTTGCTGAATTTGGTGCATCTTCGCTTTCTTCTCGCTCGCTTCTGGCAATCGGCCAGTCAGGCAGGTAAAGTCAGACTTAGTTGAGTCTGTCTCGACTCTCGCCTAGAGTAGGTAACACGCCGGAGCTATGGATGGACGGACGACAATTGACAAACAAACGGACGGACGGACGGACGGACGACGGTGGTCACCAGAGGCAGCGTAGCTGTAATGGCCATCTCAACAGCATCGTCATAAGCGCCATCACGGCCCGCCATCGCATTGCCGTTGCACCGCTGTCCTCGAGCTGCAATGTCGTTGCAGGCCGCAGCAGGCCGCCAGCAGGCAGTCCTTAGGACGCCCCGCGCAGGATGTCTCTCTGCGGCCGCCGCCGCCACCACCGCCGCCATCATAGTCAACACCATTATGGCACCTACCTATGGTGGTCCGAAACAACCAGGGCATCGCCATCGTCATAAATGAAGAAAAACATGACGAGTGAATGCTTTGTGGCTACCGCTGCTGCTGCTGCGAATGCTGTTGCTACGATTCAAACTGTTACGAGATTGAGGCTTATGTTGACGGTTGGCCAACCACGCACATTTCCAATAGGTTGTTGGCCAGCCAACCAGCCTGGCCAACCGAACCAACCGATGATCGGTTGTGCTGGTCGACGTCCAAAACAGCATCCTTACGGCGCTACGATGTCTATCAGAGCCTCCCTCTCGTTCGCCGCGTTATTTCGCTCGTTTAGCACCACTACTCTCTGCTCTCGCCAGCTACCATTCTATTTCCCCCGTAAGCCTGTGTAGCTTCGTCAGCCTTCGTTCGTCGATCTCGTTGTTGTTGTTGTTGTTGTTGTTGTTGCTGCTGCAAGAGCCCACTGGCTACCACAACCAATGCGCTGATGACACCCGAGACCAAAGCAGAGGGCCTGTGTTCGGAACCGCCTGCATGTCTGCGCTTTCCAGTAGTATGACGGGTGAAGACGGGTGCTCGGGGTTACGTAACATAGATGCGATGCGCCGCGGTTTCCCTCTCCTGCCTTACCTTTTCTCCCGTTCTCGGTCGTTCCCTAAAATTTCCTCTCTCTCTCGTTCGCCCGATCTCGCTCTCTCTCTTTATATATGTCTATCTTCCTATCTCTTGTTCTGTGTGCTGCCCCATCATCGAGGTCTGTAGCCTTCTACGATACTAGTGCAGCGCAGCGGCTATTTAAGACCCGACAAGACCTGACTGCTCTGAGCTGGACATTCGACAGTTCATGAAAGCGCCGCTGCTCACGTAGTAGGTGACTAAGCAACGTGTTCAAAGAGGACGCTCTCTACCGAGGTCAAACGTGAAAGCATGGACCACATCGGTGGCTTGCCCCGTGTTTGGTGGCCCACCGCATTGGGCGACCCGGCAATCGGCAACCCAGGGGGCAAAGGTCGTGGCACGTATAGAACATAAGTGTCTTTTTTGAAAGAAGGATTTTAGTGGATCTGATTAATATATATATATATATATATATATATATAAGCGCGTGTCTATGCATCTCCAAACCACTATATCTCAATATACATAGTACGCTTTGTACAAATATAGGATTATGCAATAGGATTAAATCAAACCTCGATAAAAAGGTTCTGAAGGACCACATGGCAATGGATACACCAATACTTCCTATATAACATATATATGTCGGTGCAATATCCTGGTATATATTTTCTAAGAAAAAATGATTTTTAAATAATAGAGCCAATCATCGCAAGCGTTTTATTGGTATATATATATATATATATGTGCAAAGTGGCAAAGCGTTGTCGGTAAAACCGACCCATCATGCCTAATATCGCAATAGGTCGGTTTTAACTATTTTCTACCTACATCTGAGAGCTCCGCTAGTCCACGAACACTATTGCACGTGTGGAGAACGACCTCTACACCTTGAACATCACTGATTTATCATGGATCGGTAGCGCGGGCTGTCACGCGATACATCCAGCCCTGAACAATTCCCTCGCACACGCGCTAAGAACTTCGAAAGACTCCCTCCTTGAGGCTTCAATGCTGTATTCTATTACGATAGACGTCCGGAAGGTATGATTATCTTTACCTTCGAAGAGAAGAAGACGCTGGAGGAAGCGCCCATCAACTTCCAAAACGATTAACCACATTTGCAAACTCCAGCTGGCGACAAGAGTCGAGCATGCTCGAGACTTTTCAGACAGAGGCTTTTGCAGAATGTTTGCGGGATTTGGCTATATACAAACCTCGTCAAAATATTTTAGTCGCTCCCGGCGTTCATTCGCTGGAAGTGCAACATTTCGAGAACGAACTTCGCTGCCAGTCTTCTGAATGTCGACAAAGGCTGTTACAACTAATACATAAGACACAAAACGAAGAAAATATTTTTTTGTTACTTTACAACCTAGTTTTTATAGAGTGCAGGAACATAGTCACGACTTAGACTGGTTCAACAGTCTCAGTCATATGAGTTAATTAAGGGTACTGCGAGAATATGCTATGACATCTCCAATCTGCGAGCTCAAATCTGCGGAAAATAAAAGATAGCTAAGGTGACTCGAGAATCATAAAAACCATGACATTGCTCAAAAGAAGTGCATATTACGCGCTACAAACTAAGATGAACAAGATACTGAGATTCTTCCAGATCGACATAAACAGGCGCCGAGCATCTCATGAGCTTCATAAGGCAACTTTGGGCGCCCTGAACGTTGTCGTATGCTTGATTCGAGTGAGCCACATTGGGCGTTAGCACAAGATCAGCAGTAGCTGTTGACTGAGATACACGGAATCTTGTGAGGAGGCAGGGCAACATGGATTGAGCTGGCTAATGGTAAGTTTATTTTCAGCTACTATGCGTCTCCGATTACGAATTTAGAAGTCTAAGCTTCTGGAAGACACTGAAAAGCTACGGCTTGGCGAAAACGTACACCGTTAGAAGAAGACGCAGTTTAGGGTCTAGGATCCCAGTTGTGCGGAGGAGTGACCCAAGAAGTAGAAGAACCAAATCATTTATTGAATGAGTGTACAGAAGAGAACTAATAGTAGTTAACAAATAAGTATGATTTCAACTTCTCGACATTCGGAAAAAGCTGTTGAATATAATACGCTCAGAGCCTATAAGAAGGCTCAGACCTATAAGAAAGCAGAAATCCAACTGAGAAGGCTGACATAAGGAGAATAGCTCACTACAGGAAATGATGTGAGGAAGTCAAATCAGAGCCCGGGAGAACAGGGTACTGCAAAGCTGTAAAAACTGAAAGTGGTGCAGGAATTATCTGAGACGGACAGAAAAGTAGGTAGAACGGGTCATGAAGGTCATTTTATCGAAATGTTTAGTCATACTAGAAGAGCACGGTCTATCGGTACAACGATCGGCCCTAAGTGCGGTGAACGAGCTGAAAAGTGCAGCGCGCATAAATAAAATGGCAAAGCGCCAGATACACACGGTGTCTCCTCCTAAGGCTATTAAAGGATCTCATTCATAAGACGTCGGATAGATCACTGAAATTACCATGAGGACAGGTGAATGCAAATAAGCCACTTTGCTGGATAGATTATGAGCAAGAAAAAACTCGCCGAGCAAAAGAGAAACGCCCAAACGGACCCAACTCTGCGACCAAGGGAGATGAAGCCTAGCATGTATTGTAGGTATTACCACGAAAGGTATTCCGGGCATGTCTGGGCTATAAAAACCAAGATAAATTCTTAATAGGTAGTACACAAGGCCTTAAACAGCCAGTGTCGAGCCAACACTTTCAACCAATCCTATTGCTTGGATATGCGTAAAGGTATTTTCTACGCTGTCGTGAAAAAAATACACGGTACGTGGCCTATAGTTGACACAATGTTGTAGGGGTTATTTCCGACATATTAATTTTACCAATTTTATGCGGGCATGTTGCATGTAATGGCATTGTGCTTGAGTATCTATCTATCGGTTCACATATGATACAGATATTTAGGATATTGTTTGCCGGTTTAAAATCGAATATATATATATATATATATATATATATATATTCATTAACGTTTATTGCTTTTATGTATATGTTTATACCGATATTACTTTATCAAGACGATTTTATGCGGCAATTGCTTAAGTGCGTACAAGAGGCACGGCGGATAACAGGACGAGTACGCAATGAAGTATGCCACATCAAATATATATTTTCCGTGGTTGCGATATTACGTTACTGTGCTTTCGTCTTAGGAACGAACGCTGCTGAGCATACGTTTGCGGTTTATTTTTCTACTCTTTTGGAAGCGACTTGAGTCGGAATTGTGGGCCGAGCTCATTTGTCATACTTGAGCTGATCGATTGGAACAGGCTATTTGGTGCTCAGTTGGGAAGTAAACCTCGTTGCGCCCAAACATAGCATAAACTATCCTCTCCTGATATATTGGGCATTTGTATAGGGCACTGCAAATGCGGAGACGTTTATACTCTCGTCGGACGAATACGTCGAACGCTTGACAAAGAACTAGTTGTAGTGCAGATCGTTGACTATTGTCATAGAAGCACTACAGTCGTTTGCAGTTAACCTTGTTACCGTTGTGGCGTGCCATAATAGGTTTTGTCTCAAGCAACGTCTTTCACTTGACCAAGTGTCATGTTATTTAGTGTAACTCGTGTATGCACTTGGGCAATTGCCGCGTCACAAGCACTCAACTTGAATATACACGCCCATGGCAATCCTTCCATTATACTTTGGAGGCCCAGGCAAACCTATCTATTTGCGCGTTAATATTAATATTGGAATTATATGATCGCCGCTGCGGTTAATCGCCGAGATACAATGCCGCAATGCAATCTTGTGCATCTTAAATGAATTAGCACGTCGCCTGCTTATATTTTTAATTGCATTTTGTATATATGTATTGTAAGTGTATGTGTATGTACATAAATCAGATACCGTGATAGCTGACCATGTCCTTAGTGTAAGTGTGTATTTGTGTTAAATCGCTACACGAGGATAATATGAATGTATTATTGGATGAAAATAGCTATCTGCACGTCGCAATTGCATTAAATAACGGAACAAATACACGGTATACTGTTACGTAAACTAGATAGATTGTAGGATATATTTTGTGGATTTTGAGTAACTACCGCCATTAATTTGCGCTAATCTCACAACGTCTCGTGAACTAGCCATACTAAAGGCTCGTCGGGGGGTAATGGAATCGACGCGGCCAATCATTCCGTTTGCTGAGCTCGGCAAACCTATCTGCTGGAAGATGTCTAGTTTTGGATAGATGCGAATGACGTATGTATGTATATATATATATATATATATATATATATATATAACACGTGGTTTATTGGCGAAACTACATTTTACAACGGCTAAGTTCTTGCCAAAAATACTAATCGAAGATTGCCCACATTGAGGACACAAATTCACAACGCACACGATTAGATTGTGAATATTGTCGAGTCTGGTGGCGTGGTGCATTCGTCTGCGCCTCGCAACTCGAAGAGACACATAGGTGCACGGGTTCGAGCCCCACCGTTGCACATTTGTATTTATGGGGGTCCAGCAAATAAAAGGTTGGTCAGATATGTAAATGTATATCTCTGTATAGTAACATTCGCTTGGTCCGTTGATCAACGAAGGCAAGGCATACGATATAGATTATGTGGCAACGATTTCATTAATATATATATATATATATATATATCCTAGCGCTTGATGTATCTGCAAGACATAAGAATGACTGCGACAATAAAAAGCAGCGACTGAATGTTGCAATGACAATAGAAAGTTGATGAGCTCAACTCGTGTCACTACAATCTTCCTAAATACCTTGGAGAGATAAATGGTCTCTAACACACGGCTTTGAACTCCAAATCTTTGTGTATCGACTGGAGATATTGGACGGTACCTCGACAGTAGCGCCCTGTCACTAACGGTATATGAATCGATGGTAGCAAAATGCCAATTTATTGTGTCGGCGACGTCACTTTTCAACATCAGGAATCGAGCGTTATAGTTGAAGTTCTTGCCGCGCTCAACTATAAAGCTCAGAGCGGTTTCCAAGTCAGCACGTTTTCTTTACTAGAGTACACTTAGAAGATTTAATATTTCTCTGCAAACATATTTTTACTAGCATGACGTCGTAGCTAATGCAATTCTGCAGAAAAAAATATGCAACTTAGTCAGGCTATTCAAGCGAGTCATCCCGAAGAACGAGAAAGAGGATTTATAGAGGTTGAGAACAATGTCTTTGACAGTCTCGAACACATCGGCTGTTGACATCGGAGTTGACATCGGCTGCATCAAAAATCCTGTCACCAGGAAGCACCACAAAGTCGATCTAGAAGGATTTTGATGCTGGCTTTATCCTGAGTTCGAAGTAGTTGCGGAGATCCTCAACGTGCCGAGTGATCAAGTTCTGTGTTGTCTGAATTTTAGGCAACACCCGTCAAATGGTCTGCCAGTAACATTTTCAAAAACAGCAGATTGGATAAACAAGAACTTGAAATAACTTAATAATACGACAATGTGGTTAATTCATGAAGCTGATAATGTGCGAGGTGACGCGACCAATTAGATAATACAAGTCCCTGCTGGAAGAGAATGAGATGTGATCAGAAAGGTGCGAGTCCGCACTTAAGCTGATGTTAGCATCACCTTAGACTAGGCATGGAAGTAACGCGCATATAGACAAAATACCGTCTAACATTTTAAGCGGAGATTCTCTATGAACTCTACTGCTTGAAAAGAAACCGATGATGTAGTATTCGCTTTACTATGAATACGTACAGTTTGTACATTGCCATCAAGACTATTAATTTGCGGATGAGGACAAAGCTCTCCAAGTTGAGCACACGTACTATATACATAGATGGCAACTCCTCCACCAAGCTTATTCGAGCAGCGGTTTTTACACTAAACAGTCAAAACTCTCCATTGAATAAGCAGGAATGTCAAAATCCCTAAGCCATGTTTCACTAACTGTCGCAATGTCGAAACAGAATCTCCTCTCGTACAAATAAAAAAAACTCTACATTTTTAAGCTGCCCTGATTTTGCTATAGACCCTCTGTGCCGGCATTGAGCAATGAATATACAATTCTAGAAACGATGTTTAGACTCCCAAATAAATCGATGTAACTATGTTTAAGCATTAATCCTCAAACAAGTAAAGACAATATATACTGCTATGATCAATATTGTCGCTATGGTCGTGGTCGGAATGGAGGTAACACTCGGCAGGTTAACTCGCACTTTAAGGTCCGTGCCGACGTCTCAACAACCAATGAACGATCCACAGACGCGCACGTTGGTGTGGCCAACTCGTTTTCTGATTGTCTGATGAAGGGTTGGACTCTGCAGAGTCAACTATTTTCAGGGATGTGGCATTTGGATTGTGGTTTCGATGGTCACCTGTTGCATATACCGGCATTCCATAAGGGCTCTTCACCTTTCAACTGTACATGCATAAAGTGGACATGCAGCAAACAACGCACTTGACTCCGTTTGTGCAGCTTACATACGGCCAGCGTGGTGGCTAGATTTGCGTTGATCGTTACCGACAACCTGAGGCAACACAATCAAGTGCTTGCAAAAGGCTCCTGGATGCATTGTTAATTATGCGTTTCGGATGCTAGGAACGCCTCAATAGGTAGTACCTTGTTTAACTGCAGAAGTAATCTGTCCATAGGTACAGTCAAAGTCAGTTTTTTTGCCCCGAGCAGAGGACAGATTTGTTCTTACATATCCTCTTTTGAATAAGATAACGCCGAGTCTTTTAATGCAGACAGAGTATCTTAATCAGAAAACACTGTACTTCGGTCATTGCTCTGCCTAGTCAAGATGCTTGGCAAGCACCTCTTGCAAAGTTTTAAGCTAATAAATAGAACCAAGCATAAATGCTAGCTTCGAAGGCGCAAAAAGACGATAAAGCTTGCAACAGAGCGGTAGAAGTTTGTCTCCAAATGGCTCACAACTGGCAACCAGTTCTTCATTGATCACTGTTTCAGTCGTTCGCCCAAGTAACTTTGCCCTTTTAACCGGTTCATCCACTTCATGCGTTTCCTTTTTATTAATTACATTTCATCCTGCGTGGGCACCAACGTCAGAGTCATCATTAGCTTCAACTTTTGCCTTGGTCTCGGTAGCACTCGCGCAATTGATGTCGTCCACAGAATCATTCCTTTCGATACCAAAAGCAGAAGCGTGCTGTACCACTTGTGATGAACTAGCTTCGGCCAGAGAGGTTGAATCATTTCACAGCACTCGAAGCAACAATAGAGTTTAGGACAGCCAGCTAGCTTTAATTAGCCAGACCTGACCTTAATTGCTAATTGCTTTCGAAGCATCCTTCACTTTAAACTTCGTGATCAAAGCAGCTTTCCCAGAGAGCAAACGATATATATAAATATGCGAGTCTGCGCCTGCTGACCACGAGCAAGGTGGCAGGGTTGCGAGTTGATCCAACCATATGCCATTTTACTATTTGTTTTTGTCCCCAGAGACAACCGAACAAGCTGCCAGATGTGCCGGTACCGATCGCCAGCGCAAAGGTTAGACCTACGGAGCCCCGTAGGCGATAGTAGAGGTGGCACAACAACCAGCACCAAAACATCTACTATGCACATGTGCACCAAGCCAAATCACGGCCAAAGGCGAAAACCATCGAATTACAATGACCCAAGCAACTCTCGTCAACGAAACGTCGGAAACACTCGGCCACGAAGACTCAGACGTGTACGCGATTGATCCCTGCAGAAGCACAAAGAGCTAACGCTTACACAGAACATTACAGACATTATAGAGATAAAGCCGCAAAGCGAAAGTATTGAATATCGTAGTATCCCACACGGCATTGATATATATATATATATATATATATATACTTTAAACTGAATCTTCCTTTATAAGTAAATAAGTAACATGCTTACGTTATGACTAATAATTTATAGGTGGTTAATATGTTTTTAGGGACTAGTGATAGCGAAGTAAGCAGCAAGATATGTAACCGTTTCTCTCCCTGTCACTTTCTTCCACCAGGTATAATGATACTTCACAAAAGCTTCGCGGTTATATTAGCGAGCGAGAGCGGGTGTGTGTGCGGGTGTCTTCAAGCTCGCTACTCCCAATGACGTAACAATAAGTTCCCACACAGCAGCGTAAGGTCACATGACATCTTTCCGCAGGAGCGGAAGGCTTCCGCTACAATGAAAAAACCGCCACCCTGCAACGAACTTCCTGACGTTTCAGCCTCGAGCCCTTTAAGCAAGCCTTACTTCGAAGACTTTTGTCAAGGTTTCCGATGCTTTGAGGGGGGGGGGGGCTGATCCCCAATCTTCGAGGAGGCTTCGGCGGGCATAAAGCAGACCAACAACACCGCCGCCTAAAACAGCCTGTCGGCTCAGCGAAAACTAACATGCAGAACAAAAGTAATTATCGAACCAAAACCCCTTTTGACACCAATTCATGTCGAAAGTTGTGAACATCTTCTCATGTAGAAACAAGGCCTACATCAACCAGACCAAGGAGCTATGCCCTATTGAACGATGTCCAAAACCCACTTAATCCCTGAACATAGCGTATCAGCTTCTATCACACAAATAAATCATTATTATTATTTGATTCGTTCAACTGAGTATATATTTTTTTTTTGAACAAGGTCATTTATTTATTATATACACAATTACAATGGTATGTTGTTTCATACATTTACAATTATTTGCAAGGAGGATATAGTAATTTAAAACCTACTACAGTTACTATTGTGTTGGTAAAAAGTTGCAGCCGGAATAAAATTACTTGTGTTTACCTCTATGCGAGGGTTAATTTAGGAAGACAAGTGTATCCATTATTGACGGGGTAATAGGTATGACTTTAAATTCTCCTTAAAGTTATTTAAGGATTTCAAACAACGCAAGCTAACCGGAAGAGTGTTCCACTCTCTGACAGCTCGCACGCCAAACGCTTGGCTGCCCTTGCTGCTTCGATGCATGCGGATCTTCAGTGTGACCGTGTTTGATGCTCTGGTCTCTCTCGCCCCTCCAAGGCGATCAAGTTCTAGTATCTTCGGCCCAATCCCATGGATATTCTTAAACATCACTATCAAGGTTAAATAGCGCATGGTATTTTCTATATCTAAAATATTGTGTTGTTTTCTCTCTCGACTGGCCGATCCCCGAAACATACGAAGAAAGCGCCCCTGTGCCACACTCAGTCGCTGCGCCCAACCCTTACTGCAGGCAGTCCAGAATTCCGACCCGTACGTAAGGTGACTCAAGAAAAAGGCGTTGTAGAGCAGCTTGCATGAAGATGCTCCAATTTGGTTCTTGATGTATCTTGATGAGTTTGTGATGACAGCAAGTCGACGGATAAGGGTCTCTACATGCGCGTTGCCAGAGAGTTTTGCATCTACTGTTACACCCAGGACCTTGACACAGTCGCTGGGTTGAATCAGGTGGCCATTTATGATTACAGGTGGCATTCGAGGAATGGCGTTACCCTGTTCGAAGACCACCACCTGAGTTTTCTTTGCATTGATAGCAATACGGTTTGCTGCACACCAAGCGTTGAGGGCAGTGACATCCTGCATCATCACCCGGTGTACCTCCTCACCAGACTGCCCAACATATTTCAAAGTGCTGTCGTCAGCATAAATGATAGCGGCTCCTCGTGCGATATTTTCCATATCATTTATAAAGCAGAGGAAGGCTAGTGGGCCAATGCATGAGCCCTGAGGTATACCTAGCAAAACCGGGAGCAGTTCCGACCGGGTTCCCCCCACGTCCACAAGCTGGTGACGCCCGAGGAAGTACGCCGATAGCAGTTTAATAGCGTGCTCGTCAAAGCCCAGGTGCTTGAATTTAAGTAAGAGAATATCTGAACGAACGCTGTCAAAGGCGCGTCTAAGATCTAAAAAAAGTGCTGCACTATATGCAGGGCAATATTTGATTGTTTCATGCACCACAATGTAACTGTTCTAATATGTTTAGATCTATAAATATTTATATATACGCATGTACATGAAAATATACATTCATAACGTATGTAGCGTGTATATTTATTTATCTTGGTTGCTGCCAAGCGTTAAATATCGTGCAATAAATTGGTCAGCACTTGCAAAGCGCTCACTCCATTATCTCTCATCGCTGGAGCACTAAATATTGTAGTGCTTAATAGTGGTCTATCTACACTCAGCTGAGTAAAATAAATAATAATAATAAAATAATAATAATAATAATAATAATAATAATAATAATAATAATAATAATAATAATAATAATAATAATAATAATAATAATAATAATAATAATAATGATTCACTTGTATGCTGAGGGCTAGGTAACCAATCATAGACGAATTGAGTAGGATGAAGACAACCTTCATTACTACATACATACTTCATTGGTATGTTTGGTATAAATATATATATATATATATATATATATATACAAAATTAGGCAAATCAACTCACATGTGTTTTCTAGGAACGCATTGACCCCGCGCAACAAATCGACATTTGATGACAACAATGTATGCTGGACGACTTAGCGTCTGCGCCAGCCTTAATATCGAAAATAGTTTTAGGCCACATATAAATGTCACTCTTAACTTATAATGTGGCCCACTGCATGAGCCATTCTGGACAGACTGAGACTTGAACGACAAACTTGACGTCGCTAACATATGTCGGACTTAGGACAAAGTCGAGCAAGTTTGCCGCGACGTAAACGCCGCCACACTTCATTGCGGCGAATGCGGTGCGTAGAGAACGACATAAACGAAATGAAGTTAACCTTTTAGCCACTGAGGCCTAGGCCGATAGATGGCCATGTAACGTTTACGTACGCAGTAGCCTGGCGCAGCAGCAGCTGCAGCAGCACCAGCGGCACTTGGATAGCAGCCGTGAAGAGCCTTGTCGACTCGAGGTAACGCATCCAGGCCAATCCGGAGAGCTCAATCCTTTCAGAGCTGCGCTGCTGGCCTTCCGTGTTTATTATGTTTGGTCAGGCAGGCATTTCCTGCGCTGCCCAATCTATTACCCACCCTCGATCATGGCATCCTTGCTCCTCCCATGAACCAACGGGAGCTACACTGCGCTATCTTGCCTGCTTCTAAATGCCAGCCAACGACTGGCGACGACCACGAACTACCACCTGGCAGAACCACTACCTGCAACCGACGGCTTTCATTTGAACTTGCTACTTACCTTTCAAAAGTTTGTCCCTTTCAGTAACATTTGGCTCATCGCTTGACAGAGCCATGATGTTCTCTGTAAAGGCGCCCTCCTACTGGTCGTCTTGTTTTTATGTTTGTTTCGCCTTCTTCCTCGCGTTCGCGTTTCTCTGCGATCGGTTTCTCTCGCGGTCGGAAACTCTTCCGACCGCGCACTACGCGCAGCCTAAATCTATCACGTCTGTTGGGGCGAACACAGTTTGCTGTGCACACGGAGGTCGATTCCGATCTCCACGTCGGTCGCGGCAACGCTCTCGTTCCGACAAACCGAGCTTCTCAAGTTCGACTTCTCGCGCCAGACTAGAAGAAGAGGAAGAAGCTGCCGTGTCGTTTTGTGCACGCAGCGGCTACTGTAACACCAAACAGCTGCTCCGAAACACTGCCACTATTTAGTCTCTCGCTCTGGTTTGTGCGGCTAATAGTGATAGTAAATAGTCTGCCGTTATAGCTGCACTTCCGCCTACGGTGGGAGCGGTGGGGGAACAGGACATGCGTGGCGACAGAACAGAAGGAAGGGACAGCGTGGTTACTCTATAGTCAGCATGCCAACAGCTAGCTGAATGATGTCGGTGATGCGGCTGATGATAACAGGGATCGCGATCAGCGAGATCAAGCCAGTAACCAAATTGGCGATGTTGTCTCTCAGAAGCACCATAGGGGAGAACAGCACTCGCACAGTTTGACGGGTCGGGTCGGACGAGTTGAACGAATGTCGTTCTGCGTTGTAGCTTTTGTTGTTGTTGCTGCTGTTGTTGTTGTGATATGGGGGTAGTCAGCGGAGTCAGCCGTTTGTGCGGGTGGGTGCGTGTGTGTATGTGGTTAGCTTCCCCTCAGCAGTCAGACGGATTGTTGTAGGGATAGATGTTGTCGACGGCTGTCGGTGGGAAGAGGTACGGGGAAACTGCTACGGGAACGGAAAGGCACGACGAGATATAGAGAACGTATACGCAAAGGAGAGCAACGTCACAGACGGGAATATGCTTCTTTAGGGAAGGATGTTTTGCTACCACTATTTGTCTGATTAGCACTACGGCCGGCGGCAACTGTCGTCGAGTCGTCGCATAGCGGCCGTTGTTAACACGCACGCTGAGTTACTGCCGAACTGCCGCCATCTTGGACTGGGGGTGGTGCTGTGGAGTGGCGTGCCGTGTTGTCCGTATCCTTGCGCGTCGCGGTGTCATGTCACCACGAACGGACGGACGGACGCACGGCCGAGGACAACGAAGGACTGGGGAAAGAGAACCCGGAGCGAAAACGGGGCCCGATGACGTCAGCCCGAGGACAGGAGAAGACAACAAGAAGAGAGGAGGAAAGGAGGACCCCTCGGCCTTCCTGGCTAGGGCGGGGGGGGGAGGCGATTGGGAGAGGGCTGCCGCTGGAGGCTTGTCGTACTCGGTATCCTCCAGCTGCGTAATGAGGGCACTGCTCTGAGGGCCATATGCCCGCCTCACCACCCCCCTCACCACCCACGCCGGAAAAGATTCATTGAATTCGATTTGAGCAAGGTTGCCAAGATGAGACTGCGCGGCGGGCGGTACGCCCAGCGACACCGCACAACAACATGAATGAGACAGTCTTATGTTTTGCTTCATGAGAACTCCCTACGGAACTCGCAGCTGACTGGCTAACGGCCGGACTGCTATCAGGATTAGCAGACTTCGAGGAGTCGACCTTGCAGACCCGAGCGACCTTGTTTAGCAACTACATACGTTACTTTATTGAAATAAACAAGCACAGGTTATCTTCTATAATGTATATTGCTAAGCAATCCAAATCTACTGTATAGAGGCAGGTATGGCAAGTTGTCATATGAGACAGATTATATAGGTGATTTCATGAGGCCTCGCAAGGGGTCTCGAAGAATATGACGCCACACTCTAATGAGAGTGGCGACTGTCGAAACTCATAAATTTCGCAGTGGATGCGTAGTAGGTACTGATGTGTATATATGACATATGTTTACTACATACGAGTATATATATATATATATATATATATATAGGGCAGACACGGGCGATAGCCTTTTCTGCAAAATTACCTGAATAGTTATAACTGTTTGAATTTATGTAATAATAGAAATTTCAAGCTCAATGAAGAATTATTAAACTTAAATAAATTTGCCGTCCGGAGAAGACGGTCCTGTATATATATATAATTTTTTTGGTAAAACGAGTAAAAAATAAGTTTATTTTGTTTTCTTAAAGAGCGTTCTCTGAAGGGCAGTTGAAGACAAGTTTGCATAGTATGGTTACGGTTGCCGTTGTTATACTGCGATGATGATGGGACGAAGCTCGCTGAAGCTATTCATAGCTTTAACGCCCACACCTAACCTCGCATCATGTAACCTTACACCATCACTATGTCAAAAGAGAATGGTGTGGTATGCTTCAGCGACTGACGACTATTCAAACAGAAAGATATACCTAAAGTGCATCTTCTGTTTTCTCGCAGCAAATTTAGTCTTGCTGGTTAGTCACTTAAAATGTAAAACCATGTTTAACCGGGTCGCGCAATAGTCAACTGCTTGGCGATGTGGTGGAAGCAAATACACAACTGGACCAAAAAAATAATAAAGTCGCAAATACACAACTGGACCAAAAAAATAATAAAGTCGCAAATACACAACAAGTGGGCCAAACACCAAAAAGACCGTACACGTGGCCCTGGCAGATTATCTTTAGATACCGTTGAACGTCCACTAAAACTAAGAAATCAATACAACTGCAATCAAATACGCGATACTTCTTATCCTTGCAGTACCAGTATTATCTTATTGATTCCTTACAATATAATTAACAAATAAACAACAAAGAGAAAACGGAAGTACTGTGCCACCAATTATGCCTATGAGCCGGAAAATATTCTGAATCACATTAAAAAACGTAACAACAAAAACGTTTACTTTCATTCATAATTTTATTAGTTCCGTGCTCTCAGTTTTTCCGACTACAAGGAAATCATACTACACGATTTTTTGCCACCTGGTTTTACGGTCAATACGGAATACCACCAAAAATGTAAAGAAGATTGCGCAAGCACGTCTGACGCGACAGGGCCTGAGCAAATAACCCTTTGCATCTCACATCACAACAACGCAACGGCTCGCATCGTTACTGATTTCGGGCTATTCGATGAAAACAATCGATTTGTACTATGTTCACAACCTTCCTGTTCAACGGATCTAGCCCGGTGTGACTTTTCCTGTTTCCGTGGATAACAAAGTTTTAAGGGACAATTCCCGTGGATTACAAAGTTTTAAGGGACAACCATTTTAAAGATACGTTTAAAATGTTTCCAAGAGTAGCACAAGTGCATTGCAAAGAGCGGGAGCTATTTTGAAGGGAAAAAAGCACTTTGGAAATGTAAATAAATATTTCTTCTCTATAAATATGTATCATGTATGAATTTTTCAATCAGCCCCGTATAGATGGCAATTACTGCGATGGGTATGCGTTAATCGATCGTGTCATAACGCTAATCGGTACTAAGCAGATGCGCACTAGTAAAACGCTTTAGATGGTTTATTACAAGTGCCAACACTTAGTATTCGATCATCGTCGTTACAGATTGCCCGTATCAGACGTTTTACGGCGTACCCCGTGGTGGATAAGGAAATCGATGGTTGCCGTTATCGGCAGTACTTACCTACACACGCGACATGGTTCCGAGCACACAGCGGTTAGCGAACAGCAAACAGCACCATGGCGTGCGGGCGGTTATATAAGTTGCTCGTCTCCACACACACATATCTATTCTTGCAATAACTGGAACCTTATTGACCCCACTGTGCATATATGGGGGATACTAAAAAAACCTCGCATCGGGATTGTCATTGAGATGTATCTATATATACTTCCTAGAGATCTGCAAACCTTATTGACTATGTGTATACGGATCGTCCAGAAACACCTGCAGAGGGGACATTCTCCCTACACACACACAGACACATATATATATATATATATATATATATATATATATATATAATATTGTTAAAGAGTGAGAGTGAATTTACTTGTTGGCTTAATTTTTTTTATTTATGTAACTGACATAGACTTAGCTCATTTGTAAATGCGAAAGAGCGAGTGGTTCAGTGGAGATATTGAACATACCGCCGTTTTCAATATTCAACATACCGCCGTTTTACCGCCGTGCTTAGCTAGCAAAACGAATTCATTGTTATAATTAATACAGAACTCGTTAGCGAAAGTCGGAAAGTGATATGATTACCGTATCGGATCCCAATGGGGTGTCATGGTATTAAAAGGGTACGTAAGAGGCTGATATATGATGGACATCTGGCAAATAATTTTTAAACAAAACAGTTTCTCTTGCAATCGCATTTTTGTGTCGCAATGATATCTGACCAGTTACATCGGTATAACGTAAATTGGTAATTTCAATTTTACGCCTAAGCAATTCCAGCCCTCCCCCCGTCCTTTTGGGTAGATATTTTTTAATTACCGTAAACAGGTTATAATCCCGTAGATTATATATCCCGCAGACCTGTTTATGATCACATGATTGAACTTCCTGGCTACTCCGCCATAGTGTTCGAATAACAAAACCAACTCGCCGATCTTAATGTTCCTTTAAAACGACGACAAGTGATATTCCTAAAGCTGTTCTAATGTGCTACTATCGTATGACCGTTGGCCAGCTGAACCCAGGTATGTGAAGTAAACCATTTTCAGCCAACCACGGTCGGGCTGTGTGCCACAACACCTCCCCGGAACTGCTTGTTGAGCAACTAATTCAGAGGGTCAAAGAACAGATTTATTCGTATTTTTGGTTCTATGTAAGACGTTTCCGGTTCTGCTTGGAATGGTTACATTATGTGGGCCTTTTGTAACAGCCCTTCTACATTTTTGATCACAGTGCCATTAACTTTAATATTTATTTGATTTACGATTTTCTCACCGTCAACCTCAGCTGATTACAAAAGCATGGCTGCCGCCTATATTACCGACTGTTTATTAGACGCACTTCTTCCCCGACTGTAAAAATACGAATGATATGTATGCCACATTTGTAGGATGTTGTTTATTTCCTTTTTCAGGCATTGACACATAGACCTACCTACACACTGCCTTTGGAGATGGCACACTACGATTACAAATGTTTACGCAAAATATTTTAATGTGCTTACTTTAACTGAAAAAGGTCCCTTAAATCGATTAGACCGATGGCTTTAAGCTTCACCGCCCAGTGTGTTCGTCTGAATCGCATGCCGTTCTGCAACTTGCCGTCGACGAAATCGGAGTGCCGAAAATGGCATGATTTTTCCATGACGACATATATTGTACTTAAACATCGCCAGAGTGACTTTTAATATTGATGTTATCTTACCGAACGCGCCAGTCAGGTCATCGACCCAACTCATGAACACCATCTTCCTTTATCTTACTGCTAAAAGTCCTGCCATAAACACATGCTTTGATAAACTAATTGGTATTCCCAAACTTCCCGGACTTGCAGCTCCACTTAATTGAATATAGGAAAAATCGTACAGAGCGTAGAAAATATGTTCCTGAACCGCCTGTAAACGAAGTGTTCCTAGAACACAAGTGTGTATGTTCGCATAACATTATGTTCTACCGTTGTCTCACTGGTCGAACAAGTCGTAACAAAACTGCACTTTGTCAACTTGAAAAGTGTTTGTTACTTGGACATCTCTTTGAAGTCAGGTGCAATAGGAAGTCAACGACCCGTTAGACCAAAGGTTATGACCCGCACGGAACTTACTATATACGGATTGCTCGTCTGGCAAATAGCCAAGTGCGCACACGCTAATCCCAGTCGCCGTGGCCTCCATAACTCTTGACAATATACCATATGTTAGATATCGAGATCGTGGCGTTTGCTGCTACACAGCCTGCCTAACTGCCTAATGAATGACTACTTAAAACTCATTATACAACACACCCCTTTATGTAATAGTAAATGCGCTTTTTATGTTTAAGATCATATCAATATCTCTGTGCGTATGAGCAGACATCGCATGAAATTACCGCAGCTCTAAAGTACCGCTCCTCAAGTTGTTGAGCTATAGGTAGTCCCATTATATATATATATATATATATATATATATATATCGTTTTTTTGCAATGCAGTTAAGGTAGTGCGTAACTGCATTTAATTATCCTTTAAAAAAAAAACAAAAAAGAAAAATGTCCTTAATATAGGAATACAATATAATCTCAACGAGCCATAGTGACCTAAATTGGGTCAACAAAAAAAACGACACGTATATATATATACATCTTTATTATTACGTGCATTGTACGATCACATTATTATTTCACGATATAACATAATATATCCCATTCATAAAAAGCTACGCTCAATAAAAGAAATCGGCTCAGATGGATTGTGATTGTGTGCACTTTAGGGTGCCGTACTAATATATTATGTGAGGTCGTGGTGTCTAGGGCACAAGAATGCCCGAGAGCGCAGGACAAACGTAATAGAAGTGAAGGTAAACACATACAATAAAGTCCGTATACACATATACCACACCATTTGATGTACGCTTTACGAAGAACGTTCACAGCGAACGATTATAGAATACAGCGTGCTCTAAAATCACATTTTATTTAATTCGTAGGTGCATAAATGACCTGCATTACGTGCAAACATTAATATAATATTCAAACGCTTTAGATAGCTTACTTTAGTATATTCGCGTCACTAGGAGCATGACAAGCAGCGTGTCAGTTTATCTTAAATTAAATTTATTTGGCCAGCACAACGTACTTGACCGGGCCATTAGTATACAATAAAAGCTTTGATTCAACAACAGAACTGCGTCTTCACAATGCTTAAGCTTTAGAAAGGTAAAAAGAGTGTCTCAGTGTACACGTTTGCACTTATTCATATATTTTTACATTATTCACATTTACGTACTCAACGCATCTTGGGTACATGTTGCGTAACTACGCTCCCGAATTCCCTCATATACGTATGTGATCGAAGTTATTGAGAAAATAAACCCCAAATAAGCGGCAGACGAGAAACTATCTGCTAGTTTTGTTAGAGCCTGGTAAATCGCGGCTGACCACCGCGTTGAGTAAGAAGGAGATTTCCGATGAAATCTTACCTCTATTGGCCTTTTGAAAGCAAGCTTAGCAGCACGTACATAATGTATTTCATTAATCGAAAGCGGTTTTCGTATGCGGTATACAGATTAGCTACAGAATGTCTGCGGCATTCTGTCAAACAAAATTCTGAGAGCATCGTTCTGATGATTTGGGCCTGACGAGATTTTCCTAGATACCCCCCCCCCCCCCTAAACGAGAAGAACATAACATAATACCGGCAATAGCAACGTTCCATCGACGAGAAGAAGATCTTCACCCGGACTACTCCGCGCCGCAATGATACATTAGCACCTTAGGTGCTAGAGCAGCGAGTTGGCTTTGCCATTTCAAAATCTCATTGGAGTTGAGCCCCGAACCTTTGACCGTCTGAAACAAAGCGAGTTGTGGCTCATCAAACTTGTGACTTGGCTGCACACTATTGTTTCTCTGAGGCATAAGAAATAACACCACACTGATAATGCCGTCGTTGACAACAAGACTATTGGTCAAGTCCAAGACAATGACCTGAACAAATATTAAACAAAATAAATGAAAACAATGTCGTTTCTCGTGTTGCAAGTGATATTCCTAGAGCTGTTCCAATGTGCTACTGTCGTATGCTTTTTGGTCATCCGAACCCAGTCACGTTAATAAAACCTTTTCAATCATATATATACTTTTATTCTAAGAGTAAGCTGTTCATCATTTGTGGCTACACGTTGATTATATCAAGTTTAAGTTTTCAAACGTGGTTTATTCAACAGAACTGCACTTCGCATTGCTTAAATTATCGGTAAATAAAAATGGTTACAAAATAAGTCAAACACAGAAACAAAAGTGACACTCGACAATATTTCAAAGAATGAATTGAATAAGCGCAATTACACAATAGGTAATTACATTAAGTATCATTACAAAAATTTATATACAGCGTTTGTTACAATGTACAGTAATAAGGGAGGCAATACGCTCACATATACGCGCAAATGAATTAATACACTCATACAGCATCTATATAGTACACAACGACATCAGGTAAACCCATACTGAAAAAATAAATTTTTATTTAATTCCGGGAAGGTGATTCCTTATAAAAAGGACTAATAACCCCGATTTAGAATATAAGTAGATCACCGGTCTGATTCAGACTGTGAGATTAAAAGCGATTTTTAACTTTGCGAGCAAAGATGGTGCTTCGATGTGAGGCATCTAATATTTTTAGGTAATGCAAGTCCAAGTTTCGGGCAGGCGGCATGCAAGTGAGTGTTGACTAGACTTCAAGGATGCTGAGAGCACTGCGAAAGTTGTTGCACGCTAGCTCATGTCCGATTTGAGGTAGGAATTTGTGGAAACGCAATCTCCGCGGGTACAATGTCTCGCGAAATTTGATATGCTAGCATAGAAGCCCGCAGCGCGTACAAATTTTCCACGTTGAGTAGGCTTATGTCCAGTAAATAAATCATCGACCGAATCTTTTCGTCTCCTAGAAAAAATTGCTCTAAGTGAATCATTCTGTATTACGCCGACTCTCCGGAGAATTCTGCCATATCCACCACCCCTTATATATATATATATATATATATATATATATATATATATATATATATATATATATATATATATATATGCGGTATTTCTACCGCCACCCATGCAAACCGTCTGGAGTACTCCGACGCCGGTCCAAACATGTCGTAAACACGGGCAGAGTTGTTTTGGTGCTGAATCGAATTCTCGCGCTGCAGTGAAAACAGCTGAGCAGCCCGCCATGTGGATGGATTGCTGTGGCGGTTCGAGGGTTTTTCTCTGTTAGAGCTATGTACATGATTGTGAAGCTTAATCTAATTGTCTTACAAAAGGGGTTTGGGAAACCTCTGCAGAGAGAGAATATTATTCTACTCTGCATTATTAACCAGAACGTTTAGTACGCAGGTAAAATAATTTAACTCATACAGTGGAACATCTAAAACCGGTGACCCCTCCTTGTCCTCTTAACGTGATTTACGGTGCTCATACTGACTCTCACCCGTCAATGACCTTGTGATTAATTGTAAGTTTTGTTTGATTTTTATATCTTATTTTTGTGGTCCTTTGCGAAATTCAAAGAGAGTATTGGTCCGAAACACGCTTTTGGTTGGCTAAACCCGGGTGATTAGGTCCCTCTTTTCAACTCACGCCCATGAACAAGCGCGCATTACCGCGGCTGAATCATCGAACTGCGAATTCATGCATCGTAGAACTTTTGCAACGCATAGTTCTCGGGTAGTCAATGCAGATGAATGATGAACTTGTCTAGTTTATGACATCTTGGTCATTTGCCTTTGGCCCGCGATGGTATAAGTCATAGGCGTAATAAATAATAAACATAATCGTATTTTTTTTCTGAATTAATTGTTTTTTTTTCTTTTACAGCGTAACGAGCTACTAGTGCATGTGGTAACTTCTAGGCTTCTAGGAATGATAAATCCATATATATATATATATATACGGGAACGGAAGCTAACTGGTAAAGACGAACTATGCATACATTTAAGGACAGGTGATTTTTTCATCTTTCTTATCTAGATATATTACCTTACTAGATCAATCTAGATATCTTACCTTACTCACAAGAAGCTAACTTTAATAAACGCATCCAAGAAAGTAATTCGAATGGGACTACGGTCTTGTGATAGCTTACTGCAGCCCCAACGTACTCTGACTAAAAGTAGTTGGTCTCTTTGACAATAAAATGTATCTTTTCTGTGTTTTAGTTCAACAATATAAAAATTGCAATAAAAATGGCGTCGACAAGATGAGACATAATTTGTAGAAAGAAAAAAATATTATAAATATAGCTCATGTTTTCATTTTGTATCTGTTTATGGGTTTCTTCAATACAAATTGATGTATCAAGTAATATTTGGTACAGCATTAACTTAACTTATAAGTAACTTTCATCTTCCTACATCACTCTGTCAATAATAGCTATAACACTATTGCATGTAATAGCCATGACTAAAAACGACAATAAAATCTTATGTATCTTAAAACTAATAACTAGTAGTCACTATTAAAAAACGTACAGTACTTTTTGTGCAATAAATTGAATATAATTTTGGGCTAATTAAAGCGGTAAATGCACATGATTGCCAGTCCCCTCACTACTAGTTACGATTGCTATATTCGGACAATCACAACGGTCGGACTCTTCCGAGTGTGATTGTCTAATTCCCGAAGCTATTACCTAAGTAAATATCTCAGAGGGCCTAAAAAGCGATGCTAGCGACATCTTAAGCTAGCTAGCCCCGTTGCAATGTTTCGGTTCTCCTAAGTATTACGATATCCTTAATTTACCTGCTGATAATGCAATACTAACAATTGTACGGTTTACTATGCTCTGTACGGCTATATGCATCCGTCACAAGGAAGTACATTTAGGTTTGCCAAACCCTCAGTTAGGAGAAGGAATATATATATATATATATATATATTTGACCAAAACCAAAGAAGTTTTAGCAAAGACCGCTTTGTTGGGTATGTATCACGTCAGAATTTGACAAGCGATTTCTAACGGCAGAGTCGCAAGCACATTTTTTCTCCGATATATATATATATATATATATATCTCTTTGCAGTTGACAAATGCAGTCTAGTTGTATATGAATTTACTAACTATAATAAATCTTTGTACTGGTCTAATGTATGTCTTTGAATCGGAATTTTCGGACGGCTCACCCACGACCTGTGCAACAATGTTACAGAAACAGCCTGAGGAATTCTGAAGCCAAAGTAGCTATGGTACGTGGTACAATTGTCCTTTGTTCAGCGAATATTTCAAGTGAGTGAATTACGTTATGTAGTGCGTTATACCGAAGTCAGTTTTCTACATGCTTCTTTGTCGTACTGGTCGTCATTTACGATTCTAAGTCTATGCACTTAATCCCAACAATATTAAGGGACGCGAGCGCTTCATATTTCAATGAAATGGTTTGAAACGCGTTAATAATATAACACAAAGGCTTGATTTTTATCGGATGTCCGAATAATCTGTAGCTATCTTCCAAAAGTTCCCGCGTTCATCTCGGCCCTATCCGCGATCATGCTTTCATTATAATCAGAGCAAGGCCGGCTGCCGAATTCAAGCAGTGTTACTCAACAGAAGAACAAAAGAGCCATTACATGTGACATATGTGATGTCTGGTGCGATGGAATCCTTATTTTACACCGCGGTGAATGGGGAGCGTCTTGCAGCATGATCCTTGATGATATCCGATGTTATAACGAATCGATTGCGAGCGAAACTCAACTAACAATAAGATCCATACAACCGACAACAAAAAATGCTTCTGATGAATCAAGTGATCAACCTCCCGGAAGGGTAATCTAGCATAACGATCACGTTCACTTCCTTCAAGACCTTGCCTCTTTAACGCCGCAGATTTCTTGTGTGGGCTTTTTTGTGGGGGTGTACAGTTTCGAAGAATAAAAAAATTCACCACCTCACCGATACTGAATTTCATTACAAGTAGCATTTGATCTTTATTAAGATAAATGTTAAAATAAACATGACTTTTTTATGTATCCTATACACGCTCGTGTTTATGTTACTTTCAAGATCTCAGGCTATTTGTCAGACACTCACAATATCACACCACGTTCACCGAATTACCACCCATCAGCAAACGCGAGTCACGCCATATGAAAACAGTCACTGCCATGAAAACACTGCACCATTTTTATTGCTACACAATAGTTTTGTTTGTGTACCTTATGCAAATTGGTACTTGACGTTTTTGGCTGTGCTTGCCCATTTCCCGTTTTGGGCTGTGTTGTTATGTACGTGCGTATATGTATGTGTTGTACGTTGTTATTGCACATTTTTTGTTTTTGCAGTATTACTATTGCACTTTTACAATACATAAAACCATCCCTACTCCTTATTGTACGCAGTACATTACATTACGCAGTAGAATTGTATGCACACATAAGTGAACGAGGTTAGAGAGATTTAGTTATTTCTGTTGAGCAGATCTTTCGCTTTTCATGGGCCGGCGTCCAGGCACTGGTAGATCACGTGAGACTGAGGCTTAAACGCTAGCCTTACACCCACCTTTAGTGGCTATTGTTCATTTCACATACAGTTCTTCCGCGTCGTCAGGGAGTCATGTCGTATTAGAGATATATTTGCGAACCAGAAATTAATGTCTTAATCAGAATACACGGAACTATGTACATACATCTGTTCTGGTGGAATATGTATGTACTATCGTATAGGTAAGATCCGGGAGCCAGTCGGTCATTCTTGCCTCCTATGAGGTCAATATTGGATGGGCAAAAATACGACGCTAAGCACGAAGGTATATTAGAATTAGTTAGCTAAAGAAACAAATCATGGTTTCTTTATGCTCTGTGCGGATTCCGCTTTCAGGCTAACCCATTAATCAGCATAATTCTTCCCGTTCATAATGCAGCCGAGTTCTTGTCCAGACTGCCTGAACTCGATTCTCACGCAAACGTTCCATCTAACACAGGTAATTGTGACTGTGCCACAGTTGAAGGGCCTTCTTCTCATTCCGTTTATTGGTGATGTTTGTTAGAGGCTTGTCAGATGTGTTAGAGGTATTGATTTTATAGGCGCTAGTTTATCAGATATTTTGAGGTTATGAGACAAATTCATAAGCTTTAAGGCTGACTTTGTCGGCGATGCCATTAGTACCTTAACGACACTTGGATGGCGCTTGCAAATGGCTAAGAGGATGCGGGTATTACGCATGCTCCGGCTCTTCCAGATCTCCGGCGCTACTAGAATGTATTAATTACTTTGTGTCTCTGGTCTGGTTCCTAGTGTTTTGCATGACGACGCTTTCTTTTTACGGTGCACCGCTCATATTCATGGTGTCGCCGCCCTACCGTCACCATCCACGTGTTTTGTGAACGACTCGTTGTAGTACCCGTATAGGTTATACCGTTCTTGGTTCCGGTTTGATATTTGTTTACTTTGTACATGGTCACGTACTTTTCTCCAATAAATTGACGACCTAATTATATCTATCACAGTGCACAATTGGCAGCAGATCGATGGGCGGCATAACGGTACACATCTTTTCACGGAGAGTGTTGTTTTTCCGCCCTCACCCGTTCGTACACGTCTGTTCTACGAGACGTACCTCTCTTTTTCGGGCTGGCTCTCAGCCAACATTTAACGTCTACGGATTTGCGTCTGCATAACTTCGTAAGACGGACCCCATATATACGTATGTGCAACGGCGGGGATTGAATTTGGTTCGCATCTATGGGCCTTCTCCGACCGCAAGGCGCATGTGGCAAATGCACCTACCACGCCATCACCTCGATTCGACGCTCTACGAGACGTCTCTGTGACGTGCACCAAGGTGCACGTAGCACGAATGTTGTCGACCAGTTTGTGTGGTTGTAGGATTCATATGAGGAATGCAGAACGAAGACGCCGGGAGGGGTGCACGCACTCAGTAAAATGCAGATTGTGCGCTCGGACGATACGGCGCATCGCGGCGAACGCGCGTCATCTAGCGCGGATAGATTACTGTCGGTGTTATTACATGAACACCGTCCCTACCTAGCCAATTTATTCATTCATCCACGGTGTGTGATGATTGATGACAGCTCTTTGACTATAGATGAGGTAGAGTACCACAATGTGCCGCCATCATCGCATCAATCTCAGCTCTCGTCTGCCGGCGTATCGGCTAGGTGGAGGTGTCCGTGTGGAACGACGCTAGTGACGATGACTCACTCGAGATTCTCAAAGGGTTCCGACCGCGGCTCGAAGCTCTTGGCGGCCGCCTTGTACTCGGAAACGTCGACTGCCAGCCAAATGGCCCGCCAAAAGGATGCGGGTATGTGACCTCAGCCACTCATTACTTATACTGGCTCAATATATATATATATATATATATATATATATATGACACAACTATTGTTACGTTGCACTGTGTTAATGTGTTTAGCTATCAGTAACTGCTCTTTGTATCGTCTATTTTAGCTCATATTTGCCACCGTACCCACCAATTATTGCATTTATGGTCTTAATAATAATGCCACCGTATTGTGTTGATGACTTGCCAATTACCACTAGCATTGTTGCCCGATATCCGTGGCAGGCACCAGGACAAATGGTGCTGGCAAAAGAAATTGATTGGCCCGCGTTACATTGTTTTGAAAAATCAGGAATGTACGAGTTCAAGTCGACGCACCGGCTTAGGCAAGGCTTATTATTGAATCGTTTAACCGGATTGTGCGATTAATATCCGTTGAAGTGCGCGGGTGTGGCATCACTAATATGAACAAAGCATACGAATTACCTATTTTATAATGTGTTGAGCAGCGGGAAGTCTTCCTAAGTTCCACAGGAAGCATTACGATAATTGTTTAGTTCCTCAAAATTAGATAGGTTCAGGTTTTTATGCCGATGATACCTACCTTTCCTGACCACGATATAGATAGATAGATAGGTTTTATTATTCTCATGAGTGGTTTACATTTGTACAGAGGTTCACAGCTCCTCAAAGCCATCAAACGCTAGTATGGAGTGGTCATATTGCATGTCTTCTTATAATGTTATTGATTGTCATTATGATTATTATCGTGTTTGGCTTATATTAGAGTAAGGTACCTAAATAGTATTGCTTAGCATTTTGTTTGAATATTTGTCAAAGAAGATATTGATCACTATTAATAGGGAGGACTACTAAATGTAGTATAATAAGAACAAACGTATTTTTATTAAAAATCACCGAGCTGATCACATCAGATAAGTTCCTGGCATCTTCCCACCCGGTATATGGAGTGTCGGAATCGAACCCGCGACTCATGACAGCAGAGTCGCAGGCCATTTCTACCGCACTCGCCATCGTTATTCTAATGTTGTATGAGAACGCACTATCTTATCTTACTTTCGTCTGATTAAACCATAACTATGAAATATGTAAGCAATTCATGGATAAATAGTCCTAATAGTACAAGATACTACGATGATAATATGTAAAATCTTACTGTGACTTGTACGTATGTTTCGCAATAGCTATGTGGCTAGATGAAGTTGTAACACAAACGGGAAACGACAATTACGAATAGAAATCATATCATAACATAAACATATCAGATGGAAACATCATACCGTTTCACGTGTGCCGTGAATTTTATTGGTCCAATTACTCTTGTACTCTGCATTGACTCACAGTCTATGATGTCTGATTTGATGGCTGGAACCGTTTATACCTGCCTACTGCCTAGGTTCGCCAAAAACAGAGCTGTGGAGCAGAGCTCGGGCGAGTTCCTCTGTTTTTTGGACGCTGACGACGTGATGGCACCGAGGCGCATCGAAGCGCAACTAGGTGAAGCTCGACGCGCAATTGGCGGAAGGGCAGCACGCTCTGATCGGCAGCTGCTTTCATCGAGTTCCAGCAGACTCGACGGCTCGCTACACCCGCTGGGCAAATACTCTGCCGGCGCACCTCCTTGACATACAGGTCGGTCCGTCAGATCATTAGTTCAAACTGTTACATCCTTAGACCTTCATCTTGATGATTCTCGTTCAGTCGCGCACCCGACGTATTCGTACACATTTGGCCTACGAGAGACATAGCTGTCTTCTAGGTATGTATGTGCTGTACTGCACAACTCTCGAATAGATCTCTTCTTATCTTATTGGTATTTGAAACTTTTAGAGTCTATGGACCGACGACGAACATCATCTAGTATCACGTAGTTTAATTACAAATTTGCCTGAAGGAGCACTTAATGTATCTACGTATGTGTGTTGATATCACATAGTTTAGTTACAAGGTTTGCCTGAAAGAGGACTATTAGCGTATTTATGCCTTTCCGTTGAAGAGCATAGTAATTTTGAAGTGCTCACTACTTGTTGTACCTGCTTCGATGAAACTCTTCTTTTCATGCTCAGAAGTTATATAGCTGTGTCTAAACCCACCTGTTCGGGCTGACCGTCAGCCAACATTTAACGTTCACGGGTTTGCTTTCGCATTGCTTTGTAACCCAGACCCCATAAACACAAATGTGCACTGGTGGGAATCGAATTCGTGCACCTATGTGTCATTTTTAATCGCGAGGCGCACGCGAATGCACCACACACTGGGCTCGACATTTAGCTGTACCTACGAGTAACGAGTGCAACCATTTACTGAACAATAGGTGTTGACATCTCACGGACCCACCGTGATTATGCCGACGTGGTTTTGCGCCCGGTGTGTTTTTGACCGCGTTCCCGGTGGTTTTTCGGAGGCGGGCCGCGGAACACCTGAGGACCTCATATTTTTCTTTAAGCACCTTGATCTAGGCGGATGCGTGCGGCGAGTCGACGAAGACCTCCTCTTGTACCGTTATCACCCGGTGAGTAAACTTTCGTGATTTCTAAAGCCGGTATCGGCATAGTACCCCTCAATATGTCCTTATATTTGCATATGCACGTTGTGCTTTCATTGCGTCTTTTCAACTGCTTTAAATGTTGTTAAAACTAGTGACTGTAACAATAATGATAATATCTGCTAAGTGTAATAGCAACAACAATATATAATGTTATGTACAATTATTCTGCTTTCCCGGTGAATATACACGGTATTACAAGATGTTTATTATATTAATATGCATGTATCCCGGTTCCAGATAAATGTCCTATGATCATCCGTTTAGTAAGCGGTAACAGCTCTACCTATTTTCATCAGGACAGTCAGACGACTTTAAAATAGTTATTTAACTGCATGCAAACTGGAAGTTAAAGGTAAATTTCTTAGTATAGCATAACCAGGTCTGACTATATATGAAGTTTTTAAATATCTCAGGTGGTTCAAGAGCTAGTATTGTTGCAAATAAAAAAGACTACTCATTGCGCTTGCGTGCCCATAAATTATGCCTTCAATATCAAAGCGTAACTATGCAAGTGGCCTATATTTGTTACAGAGTGCGACAACATTTTCAATTAGCGAGGAAACAATTTGGCAGTTACGACTGCGTCGTCTTGAGGAACGGGTACTGCTCGCAACTGAAGGTTGGCAGGACTTCACTATTTGGAATGCTGGCAAGCAGGGCCGGCGCCTATACAGAAGCCTTTCCGAGTACTGCACGCGCTAAGGTACATATGAACTGCAAAACATTAATATATATATATATATATATATATATATATATATATATATATATATATTTATACCCATTTACATATAGTGTAGTTCTAATGTTGTTAACTCTGATAAATATTCAAAGATAACGCCCAACTTTGCTTGTAGGTGCGGGGATTTTGCGACGTCGACGAAAAAAAGATTGCTCGTGGCGAATATATTTTTGAAGAATCACCCCTCCGGCCAAAACCACGCATACCTGTGGTTCATTTTACAAAGGTCAGTTTATTGGGCGATAAAGGCGTATGCTTAGCGAATATATGATAGAATAAGGTTTGACGTACCTTTAGCTTATATTACTAAGTTACACAGAAATGAGTTATCGACGTACAACCAGTTGGCATGTTATCGGGATCGAAACCATGATTTGTAATGTCAGTTTCGCAGAGTATCTTCCAGACACCGTTCCGCCGTCTTATTATCAATAGGTTATATCGCTAACACGTTGTGTTAACTATTTTTCAGAAATTTATCTTTTCTATCGTTTATAAGATTTGTATCACAGGTTTAGTAAATGCAGATGCTGTGTATTTACGTAGTTATCGAGCGCAGTTAATTTCTCAAAACATGTTGAGTTGATTGCATCATCCATATTTCATATAAGCCTGTTCTTCTTTCTTTGCAAAAAAGAACATAGAGCATATACGCATTGCTAGAATAAACATATTGAATATCTATATATATGTGCGTATATCGTTTGCTCACACTTTTACTCGCAGCAATTGCAAAGTGTGATAGTGAGTTTCTAACAGTATGTATATGAAAACACTATTGGTTAATAAAGTAAGTACTTAATAGAATGGAGAAACGGTACTAATGCATGACCAACTGCACTTTCTTGCAGGCGCAGCCTCCGTTTGTCATATGTGTGAAGATGGACCTAATGTCGGGTGGTTTCGAAGAAAACCTTGCTTCTCTCGGTCTAACCGAAGGTCGCGACTTTATACATTTTGGCTAGCATTTCGAGTAGCTCTTTACTAGTGCGCGATTTGGCTGAAGCATTCAAGCGGGCATGCCGTGCGACGTTAAGGCTTCGCTTGGCCGAGGTCTTTTCCGCGTTAAGCGTTAAGCGGGAGTTGAATGGGCGGAGTTGAACCAGCGAAAGACGTCTTCAGAGCATCGGTCGTCATCCGGCATGGATGTAGCATCTACTGGCTTCCGTACGATTTTAATTGCATGTCCGGAGGTAACTCGACTGGTACACTCTGGAAAACACCAGTGTTCGACCTGACGCTTTGCTCTTCTTCTGCTAATTACACGCAAAAACGAGCCACTCGATCCTAGTTTCGGTGCGCCATGCGTACAAAGATTTTGTTAATTCGAAAAGATGTCAAATGAAGAACGACATCTGTCTACCACACCTCCGCTAGATCTAACAAAGAGCATCGTCCTGCCTTCACAGCATGGCTTGCTGATTGTCGCGTGGTGGTCGAGGTGACGGCTCGTTGATTGTCGCAGTCGTCGAGGTGTACGTAGCCACGTCTAAACGCCCAGTGAGCGTATGATGTATCAGCGTATCTGTACTGTACACGTTTAGCTAGCCACCCACTGGAAACGCTGCCACTTACCACGTCGCCGGGATGTGCCCGGACTAGCTCAATACAGACTGTGTACATATTTTCAAATGAGATTTGTCATCGCATCTGTCCGAGCTCTTTAATCTGAGATTGCCTGTACAAGACAGAACCTGCGGTGTCTAGCAAGAGCCAAGCGAAAATATGATAGGCGCTCGCAGGCAGGAAATGTATATAGATGCGTATTTCGGTTTCAGTCGTAACACTGATTAAGCAATAATCAGACAATGCGCAAGGTGGCGCATTTACACTCAGCTGCACCCAGCTGGCTCATACGATCACGGTACGCCAGTGTCTGGGTTGACTGCCAAGTTATGCAGCTTGACCTCGCACCGCGGCGTAGAACAATCCACGAAGCTTGACGATAACCTAACCTAACCTTTACCTATTTGCTACTTCCATTCCGAGGGAGGGCCGGCTTAGCTACTTTGAGTGTATCCGCTGACACGTGTAGCAAGTCGTTAACAGCGGTGCTTCGCTGGAAGCCATGGAAGGAAAATCTTTAGATTCGTTTGTTTCTCCGCCTAAGTTAATGGCGGAGAGACATCCACAGACCATGGTGACATTGTTGAAAAGTATTTTATATTAGTTTTATACGAAAGATCTAATATGTAGATATATACAAAACTTGGACCAGACTGTCGACGCAAAGTTACATAGATATGCGCAAGAACACACTTTTATACAAGCATAAAATATTGTAAAAATTGCGACGCTAGTTTTGCGATTTAGACATTTGTACTAAATATCAATGTAATATATACATTACATGCATATTAAAGCAACTTTTTTTGCAAAACAAATGCGTGTGAACGTGTGGTTAATCGATTTGAGTATTGCTGGGGAAATGCCGTTAATAACCATCGCGCTATTTTCCAAATAAATAAAATCTGGAAGACCAGGAAAAAGTGGTTATCTTCACATTTCCAATTGAATTATTCAAAATACAAGCATAAGGTAAGGCACATTGATAGGCGTTGCAAGCTTGAACATAATGTAACTATCTACAAAAATGAGTTTGAGCTATTTTTGTTATTGGCATCTTGTGTTACATATACTCGCATGTGCTCCCATACTTTTTGTTAGAGATATCATTATTTCTTTTTCGTATTTTAATTAAGGTAATAATGGTTCCGTTTCAACGACAATGTCATGCATGAATGAGGTTGTATCTGGCTTAAAATAGTCCTCGAGTATGTCCTTGTTGTTACGTTAAAGTGGTTATATTATGCCAGTTGCCATTTTTACTTTTGCTGCTTTAAGGGTCATCCGAAAACTTGTTTTCCTCATACGAAACTTGGCAGCAGAAATTTTCGTTTTTATTATTTAGTGTTCTGTTATGTAGTTGTGCTGTAAGAAAGAAGTCATCGCTATAAAAGCACCACTCGGGTGCCATTAATCATTTTACCGTTGTGCAGGTCTAAGCGAGACCTCAAGACATTTTAACATAGTGCCGCTTTTTGGCAGAAAAGTCCACCATCGTTTCGCAGAGGATTCTGTCCATATATTTTATAGGGCACCATTAGTAAATCATCTTGCAAGGTTAGGTTATCGAGGAGCGTTTCTTCACTTCGCATAGATATTTAAATTAATTCTGGCTACCGTTGCGGCTAATGCACGCAGGTTGACAACCATAGCAGCAAACTTACCCGTGACAACCATGCCAGTATGAGACGAATGCCTGTCATTGAAAAACTGCGGACTGCTAAGGAGGTAACAACACCTACGTGATCGAAGTGCTACGAAGTGTACAAGCTAGGTTGTCGTAGCAGTTTAGCAGTTTACAACTAGCTTACAGTTTTCACTCAATATCTCCCGTGCAACTACCTTGTACGTTCAACTTGCATAATTGGTGCCGGCTCGACCTGGTGCGGTGAATCTGAGATTTGCTTCAAAAGAGCAGTCTAGTCCCTCTGCGGAGTTATAGCCTAATATATATATATATATATATATATATATAAGATAGGAGGAAGCCACGTCACAGAACGCTGTAGCATCCAATTCCAGGAACGCACTTTCCATTTGACCACAAAGGCATGGTAGCGTGGTTAGGGCTCTTCTTGACGTCATAATTGTATTTAATTGTTCTAGTTCTGTTTCAAAAATTGCGGATCATGTATAAACGTGGTAGCTAATACATGGTCTTGCCTGCAGCATCAAGTTAAAGGCAAAGTTAAAAAGCAGAAATTTCGCCGTGGGGGTCGATTGGCGGCAGCAGACGAAATACCCTGTTGTGGCCAACCGCTGGAATTTGTCAACTCTTTCCCGTGTTTGGGCCTGAGACTACACTATACGGGAACGACCTTTACCCACCATATGGGCTACAGATGTCGGGCGGCTATTGCCTCTATTCACACAGAGGTAAGAGACCCTCGACGACTGTCTTTGAGTGCGGCCGTGCGTCTTTTTGAGCTTAAGATGGTGCCAATGTTGAGCTGCAGCTATGGCAGAGTCTGGGGCCATCTTTCAGCGGCAAATTTTGCGCAGCTAGAAAGATGCTTCACAATATATATGAAGCGGGTCTTTTTCTTACCGCGGACGGCAAGAAGCCGCTTCGTGTACCTGCTAGCGGGTTGCGGGCCGGCAGTAGAAACAATCTGAGTCAGGCTTAGGTCACCTATTACAAGGATACTTCAGCAATTTATGTTGGATTGGCAGGGAAAAGTGACCGAGGCCTCGGCAGAGGTTGCGCAATTGGGTGTGTACCTCGCCAGGGAGCTTTGGGATGGGATGGCACGCACTAGCCGGCACGTGTACACACGATACATTGCGCATGGCTATCATCACTTGGTATGTTTGACCCAAGGATTTCACCAAGTTGGCGATCAATGTCGTTGCCGGTTCTGCTCGCAGATATGGGCTAAATACCACGCAGCGAGCTGCCAGACGCATCGGCGGTCTTTGCACTTTTTGCCCGGTAGGACGGTCGCCGAGGTATTTAAATTGCATATACATAATGAATTGTATGATAATTATGTACCATCTTTAAATGCAATGTTATTGCAAAATAAAAAATATATAAAAAGCAGAACGGCTAGCTCTAGTTTTTCCTGGTAAACCCAGCACCCTGACATACATACATACATCTATACAAAGCAGTATATTTTTCTTATATGTGCATGTATTAAAATTTGCTAACAATTGTGATGTGTAAACGTGTGAACTAGATTAGTTAACGGTAATGATTATTATTAGTTTATTATATGTTCTTACTAGGTACCCACAATAAATGCAGCGTTTCTCCTTTAGATAGCCAGCGACAGCATCTGTCTTACAAGCTCACCTCACGTCGATATCCTGTAATCTTTTGCATTCGTTTAGCCTACACTTTAGAGAGCAAGTCAGTTATCTTACTAATCGGTGTCAGGATCTTTGTTGCCGCTACCCATACTGACTAGATTGAGCTATGATGCAGATCGGATACGACCGCCGTACATAAGACCGTCGCATGCCAAACTGAGGATTTTCAATACGCTCTGAATGGCGTGGCATCAGAAACTGTCTTACCCTTAGTTGCCAAGGCAAGTTCGGTTTAAGTGTGTATGACATGTTAACCCTCTCTCTAAGATGTCTTTTTTTCGGAGTGAGGTTGAGATTACTAATGAGATTACTAAAATCCGTGACAGTGATGCTGCCCGACTTAAGAGCACAAATTGTGCAACTGCGAGATAACCAGCCTTCCTGTACAGAAACTAACTACATCGACGTGTTCGTGGGAAAAAAAATAAAATATATATATATATATATACATACATAATTCTGAATTGAAAATCATATTACGTCGGCCAGACGATGTATCATGGTCGTTTAGAAGATAATTCGCAAAATTGTAGTTATTTTATTAGCCTGCATGCCCAATACCTTAAAATTATAACTCTTCGGCTTTTCATTGTGCTTAAAACTAACACCTTCATGACGATCATTTTGGTAAATGTATGGCAATGCAATCCAAGATTGTGGAGTAATCGAGATTGACGCATAAATGACTGACTCCATCGATAAATTACTCTATGCATTCAATCTCGACATGCCCGCCGAAAAATCTTAGTTACTCTGCAATCTCGCATCGCCATAGATTTTGTACCAAAATTATCGTCGTGAAAAGCGCATCCGCCTGAATGTGTTAGTTTCGAGTGCTGAGAATAGTCGTAGGGTTATGGTTTTGATGCAATGGGCGTTAAGACTAATAAAGAACTTCATTTTTTGCGAATTTTCTTCTAAACGACCATGTTGCATTTTCTGGCCGACGTTATATGCTCTTCAGTTCTAATTTTCTCACGAACACGACAATTTGCTTAGTTATGTATAGAAGGACTGGTTGTCTCGCAATTGTGTTTCTATATGCTCATATGCATATCTATGCAATAACACCAGTTTTATGGATTTCAGTAGTATTACTTTTACTCCGTAACAAGACTTCTCAGAGACCATGCTCTATTGGAAAAATACTATTTACTCTACTCTTACGAGCTCCACAGTTCTCTATGCCGAGCTTTCATCTATCTGGAAGACCCTATATTTAAGCTGGGTTCCCATAAAAAGGTACGAAAATGACACTCTGGGTATAATTAAAGCCTTTATTCAAAAGTTTATTCGAAAAGCGCCAGAGGCCTGAGCACAATTATCCCACCGTTTCACGAGCTGAAGAATTTCCTGTTATTAGAATTATTGCGGCTGTGACAAGAGCTAGTTCTCCACTGTGTCCTTCAGTTTGTCGTCCGTGTTAAAGCCTTCACTTTGAATTATTTTTGAAGGTAACGATGCATGCTTTTGTATGTCCCGCTTTGTATCTGACTCGAAGCGATAGCATCAACTCTCGTCACCAGTAAAGACCCGTCTCAACAAGTTGACTTGTCATGAGACCTGAAGAGGTGTTACAGCGCTAACCCCATACTCAATTTCTTTTGTTGTTTGCTGAGCTTCTTCGGAACCGACTGCGGTAACACGATCCAGTAACCCAACCTGCCATACACAATTGTCCATACTGCTCCAACGCTGTCTCTACTCCGTCATGTGCGGGCGCCTGCGCATAATCACGCCGGGCACTCCATTCACGTCCCAAGGTGTCTCACTATGTTATTCAAAGCGGGTTATTCAAATTTCAACCCATCTCGTTGAGTAAGATTCGGGTTTCACTCATTTTGATATACATATATGTTCAAGAAATATTCAAAACACCATCTCACTCTAATTTCATGTTTATATCTCTTTGACGTTGTTAACGTTCTCTTTTCTTGTCGGGGGCGGTCTTAAAGGTAGAGAAGGAAGCGGTTAAGGCCGTTCAGCGAAAATGCTGCGATGCGTACTCTGGCGTCGGCTCCCGTGGAGGTCGGGTGGCGGAGATGTCGTCACGTAAACGACTTAAAACGTCGTAAGTTGCAACAGTGTAGCCGCTAAAAGGGCGGTTGGCCTCAGAATGCCGACGTTGAAATTTCTTTATTTTTTAAAATTTTTAAACCTTTTTACTCCATGGGGTTCCCTACTACGTAGGTAGAAGAAACCTTTTCTTCTTACAGCTGTTACAACGTTTCGTACCTTTTCATTTGAACCCACCTAATTTATATTATCGTATTTTTTGCAACTCATAAGAGTTGTAGCAATAGCTCAGTCCACTGCCCACATGTGTAAACCCAAATTGACAAATCTTAAAAATAACTGCATCGAAAACGAGCATGTTTCAAGCTACGATCGATTCCACGACATTTTTTGTTAGGGTTACCGACCGGCACCGCCACTCCCTTTGGTTCAAAGATATATATATATATATATATATATATATATATATATATATATATATATATATATATATATGGCGAGATAGAGATGCTTTCCGCGGGTATCCAAACGTCAAAATCTCTGCGCTGGCAAAGATAGGTAACACAAGACAATGCATCTAGTGTACGTAGTGTGCGCTGAGGTGTTTGTCCAAGATTGACCTATGTGTGTGCATGATGAGTGATGCATCAAGTATCTATGCGTCAAGTAAAGTCATCACATAGCTCTTATTTCATTACTGATCATACTAGTGAGACGCCACGAACATGCATATCTACAAAGCACGCACATACCGTCTGCAGACTTTGACGTTGCACGTTGCGACCTCGCCATGCGTGACCTTGCGTGCGCACGTGCGCACGCATCACCTTACGTTTAAGCCCTCGAAAGCTACCGCTGGGTGGCGCTTTCTCGGTGAGGCGTCACGCCTCAGTCAAAAGGACGCCACACTCTAACCTGGTCACACCCATCTCTCCCGGTCTTTGGCATCGCCGGCAGTCACCAATCAAACGTAAGTTACCAGACTCATCATTACATCACACTCCATCTTAACCATCATCAATACCCCGATCACTACCGCCTTACTTACTACCGCCACAAGCAGCAAAGGACGCCGCAAGCTTTTTGTAGTTACTTTTCTGTAATTAGTCATCAACTGTTTGACTACTTGACTTGACTTCTTGTTTCTTTGTTTTCCGCCAAGCGGTTTACTACTCGTTCTTTAGGCTTGGTTCCACAACAACTTTCCTGCTGTGTCACTTAGATCTTGTTACTGCACAATCGACACCACCTACTTGTTATGGGTGCAAATGCTGACGGGCTGTGTGAGAAGAGTCGCAGCCGGCACCGGGTCATGCCAGACCAGTAACAGCAATTGCAGCAGTAACAACAACAACAGCGGTAACCTGTTTTTTGTGGTCAATCTGTCGGTAGTTAAGACAACGCATACCCTTCGCAAATACATCACCTTTAACATACGATAGTGTAATGAATTTAGTTGTCGCGTAATATACCGAGCAAGGTGGCTTAGTGGCAAAGCCTTTGCCTTGCACTCGGGAGGACTGGGTTCGAACCCCAGACCGGCCACTCTTAAATTGGTTTGCATGGTTTCCAATTTAAACAAAGGTAAATGCCGGAGTGGAGTAAACTTAGCCATGACATGAAACATCCGTACACAGGCAATTGCCTTACAGAAAATCTAAAAAAAAAAAAATAATATAATGAGGAGATCACTGATCTCTTTTATACACACAGTGAGAAATTGGGGGTCGAAACTTTTTGGGCGAAAAGGAAAGTAGGCAGAACTGAAAGTCAATAGAGATGGATGTACAGGGCGAGTCGGGGGGACGACTAGGGAAGCGGTGATTTGCCGCTTGTATGTTTACTTAACAGGGTAATAATCAAAAGCCATAGACTTGTTTGGTTGTGTGATGGGTGCTACGTGAGTATGACGGAAGACCATAAGAATTCTCGGAACGAAGTTCAGTTTATTGCCAAGCCTACGTGCGTGCCTCAGTGCACCGCGGACCGAGTCTTACTCTGCTCTGACACCCTCCTCACTCAGCAACACTAGCTGTGAACAAGTGCTACCGCTGTTGTCGGTAGCCTGTTGGCCGACTATGAACTGGAGTGCAGGTAGCGCCACATGGCGGAACAGACTCGTATACATAGTATATTATTTTATATTCCCTCCCATGCATTGTAATTACAATTAAAATTACGTTTATTTCACTCAAATTGAGTATAATATACATTTAAAATATTTCTTCTTGAAGCTCTAGCTCCTTCACGCTTCCGACGAGAGAAGTGCAACGATTTTCGGTCCAGCGTTGTGCATTCCACTGCATGGTACTTGGCACACCTTTGCAGGCAGAACCGGCAGGTGCACAACTCGTACTCCTCATGAAAGGTTGCGTTTGAACATGCCAGGTAGTGATAACCATGCACTATGTACCTGGTGTATACGTGGCGATTGTCACATGCAGGACCAGACCAAAGAGGCAAGGCATTGAAAACGTCCAAACCACGGACCTCTCGTCTGGCCTGTTCGATTCATACATATCATTCATGATAGATTCCCACTCCAAAATAAAACATTCGTAAGGTACTGTACGCGGCATCTTCAGCCTTAGCCGGATTGTTTTAGCAGCCGATGGGCAGCCTGACATGAGATACAAAAGCGGCTCCTTGCTCGGATAGGCAAGCAAAGCACTCGCTTCATGTATAATGAAAATCACCTTTTAAGCTGGTTAAAATTCGCCAGCGTGAGGTGGTTCCACACCCTGTCAAGACCGTACATCAGCCCCGGAACAATCTTAAGCATGAAGAGCCTCACTGCTGAGAGATCTTGATTATATAACTCTACAGTTGTTGACCGCCCATGGTTGGTGTTCGACTAAAAATGGTTGCCGCCCCTTTATACATACCCAGAAGCGTCAGAAGTCAATCTTTAGTTGCCTTCTAATAAAAGAAAAATGGGTTTTGTCTCCCGTTTCAGCTATATCCAAAATAGTACGTTTCTATACAACTCTTTATGGTTTTATGAAATATCAAAAAAACAACAGCAACAACAACGCTAATAGGAGTCGATACACGTAAGAAAGGCGAACCTACGAAACGAATGTACTCGTCCGTATGTAGTATATTTGCGTATTCTAACGATGCAAAAACAAACTCTGAGCAAACTTGCGATCATCGGAACTAGTACATCCTTGTTACAATGGCAAAACAATTTTTCAACAAAACGTGCTCAAATCCCAAAAAATATTATGGAAAATCCTGTTATTACTTGTTTGTATATATATATATATATATATATATATATATATATATATATATATAGGAAGCTTTGACTCGAACGCCAGAATCTGTTCGATCTAATCCTACAATATGCGATCTTGTTGGAAGTTATGGAGTAGAATATGTGAACACATCGTCATCTGTTATCCGAGAGCCGAGCGAACGCTCCGCGAAAAAAAAATTGACTTACGTTTCAATGCAGTCGCAGACTGGAACTCGCCATTTGAAGAGCGAACACAGTCAGGGCGCCGAAGACAGCGCTTATATATATATATAGATCTATATATACGCGAATTCAAATGCTCTTTAATTTAATTGAAAAACTGTTAGCAACTAAGCCTGAACGCGTACCCACCGTGTAAACCGCATTTTTATTATTGATTAAATTATAACTATTCATCACCTCACATACCATCACTGGACCTGTATACAAATATGTTCACCCGCTCGTTCATTTCGTATTGATTTTCCTGAGAAGCGAATGCAGCGAGACTCCGCCAGAGACGCCACGTCTATTTTTGTTCGCTCGTTTGTTGTAAGCTTAGAACGATGGGCGGGCTATATATAATTATCGGTTGACATTCGAATGCCTGCCAATTAATGTGTGGAGGAGACAAGGCGGCATCGGGAGTACCAGGCATGTAGCAGCTGCAAGAAGTGGCAACCTGGCGTTGTTTTTATTTTAACGTCAACCTAGAGCGTCGAGGGTTCGTCATAGGAATACTATGTATTGCAGTGGTCGTATGGCGCTGGTAGCTGAAGTTAAATAGATACATGGGCGGAACAATGGACCGAGAATGGTCGAATAGTACAAAATGCCGCATTTTTCGGAAACAACCGGCAAGCATCGGCACACCAACAACTGGTTGGCACTCGCTGCTAAAGGCGATGTGTACGTAGGCAAGTTACTGCTATCGAACTACAACTCTCATCAAGCAGCTAGCTACACGGATTACATTCATGATTGCTCAACCAGTCAATTCCTCTCCTTCTTTCTCGCTATTTCTGTATTGTTCTTTCCCCTTCTTATTAGTGAGTCTTGGGTGTGAGTAAGTGTGTGTACTGATGGTTCTGGTGATGATACGGGAATAGTCAAAATAAACATTATATAATTAGTTGTGTTCACATTGCTACCTTTGCCACTGCTGCAAAATCATCAACAATAACCGCGAAAACAACAAAGACAACAGCAGCAGCACAACAACATCAGCATCAGCAGCAACAATAGCAACAACATCAACTAGGATAACTCGATCTAGTAGATTTCGTGAAAACTTTCCCGATCACCGATGACGACACCGACTTCGACAGAGGTTTCTTGCGACCGCAGCAGCAGCAGCAGCGTCGACTCTCAACAAATGGAACAAGACGGAGAGGATGACTGTGAGGAGACGGAGGAAGGGGAGGGTAGAGTGGAGAGGAGAAACGAGTAAACAACGAGGTTTTCGTACACTCATGCTTGCATGCATGTATATACGTCATCATCATCATCATCATGGTCGGTAGACACTACCGACCATGATGATGAAAAAGAGCATCATATGGCCAGTAACTGAGTGTATCATCATCAGCATCAGCATCGTCGTAATCATCGTCATCATCACAGTCATCACGATAGAGATCACCAACCACATTGCCGCCCGCCGACAGATCTAGATGCAGACCAATGAATGACAGAAGACACACTAGTGACTAATAGACTCACTAGATACGTGTTTACCGCCTACAACAACAACAACTACTACTACAGCAATAACAACTACAACGACGACAACAACGGAAACAACAACACCATTCAGAGACTCGCCAGGCACACTCGACACGCTGCTGCCATATCGAGCTCAAACGAAAGAAGAAACCGCGCACGCGAGACAGAGAGGAGTCAGCCAGATCAAATGCTCGCGAGAGGGAGAGAAGTGGGGAAAATTCGAAACATGTGGTGGATTCGGTAACGACGACAAAGACGCGGTGCGCCAATGTCATCATCACGGTCGACGAAGCACCACGACGACACGTCTCTGGCTGCGTTTTCTTCTTGTCGGCGTTTCTCGTTCCGTTCGATTCGTTTCGTTGCGTTTCTGTTTTTCTTGCGGCACGCTCTGCACTGCTGGCGACCGCGGCCGGCTTCCGCCGTTCGGCCGCCCACCAGCAGACACGCACTGAGCAGAGTTTGGCCACACACGCACACTCCGGCAAAGTGAAGCTTGCCTTTGGAGTTCACCGAGCGACGAAACCGCAGCTGTCGATACGGCGATCAGCTGCAGAAGAAGCAGTTGACAGATAGAGAACAAAGTGTACTAGTTCTCGTAGTCGACCTAGCAGTAGTAGTAGTAGTAGAATAGTAGTGGTTGTTGTTTGTAATTGCAGCAGCAGCAGCAGAGCCAATAGCCGTTGCCTGGAACCGTCCTTGGACTGTCACTGTTTGACAACGCGACCTTTCAACGCGTCAACGCCATGATGCCGGCATCTTGTCATGGCCACCTCTCCTCTCTCTGTGCACTGTCTCACCATGTCCTGGCGGCTTCATCTTCTCCACCGATCATGGTCGGTTGTTGACAATTATTGTTATATATATATGTATATATATATATATATATATATATATATATATATATGTATAGTATATATATATATATATATTGTATATATATATATATATTTATATATATATATATATATATATCTATATATATATATATATATATATAATATATGTATATATATATATATATATATATATATATAGGCAGTCAAGTTGAAAGCACCTTTATTCAAGGGTCATATATGCCTGAGTATACATTGTTATTAACAAACGATTTAACATTTGAATATAATTGTATCATACATGAAGTCTGTCGATTTCGCAGACTTCGTGGAACTCTCCACGAACGAGAATGCGGTGTTTATATTTACTGAGCGCGCAACTTCCAGAGATCATAACTTTCACTCCACGTCGTAGCCCATTATCTATATTATTAAACATGGTCTGGCCAGCCCCGAGACAGCGCAGCCTTTTATACAGCGATAGATCACCTCATTCGTGTAACCTACGTATTGGCCCTAAGAGATACATATACGGCGCAATGGGTTTTTTGGTTACGCAATCCGTAAGTTTCCACTAATTAGCATAAAAATAATAATTGACTCTAAGAGTTTAGAACCCTATGAATTGTTCTGCAGCATCTCAAGCCGTTGAAGAGTTCTTCTGGATTTCACTATGCATTATAGTTACAAATTAGCTCATAGCAAGTTTGATGGTTTTACTACACGTTATTCACGTTATATATGTATGTATATATATATATATATATATATATATATATATATATACGGAAACAGTACAGAGATAATTAAAGCAATGCCCGAACTTATAGGTACGGTTAAGGTGTGCTCACTATCTCTCTTCCTATATATATATATATATATATATGTATCCTAAAAATATTAGATTCCTCACATCGAAGCATCTTTGCTCGCGAAGTAAAAAATGGCTTATAATTTCACAGCCTGAATCAAGCCGGTGATCTAGTTATATCATATATAGGGGTTATTAGTGCTTTTTATAAGGGATCACCTTCCCAAATTAAATTTGTTTTTAGTTTTTCAGTGTGTGTTTTACCTGATGTCGTTGTGTACTATATAGAAGCAGTATGAGTGTATCGATTCACTTGCGCGTATATGTGAGCGCGTGTTGCCTCACCTATTGCTGTACATTGTAACAAACGCAGTATAGAAATCCTTGTGAGGATGCTTATTGTAATTATGTATTGTGTAATTGCGCTTAATCAAAGCATTCTTTGAAGAAGTGTCGAGTGCGACTTTTGTCTCGGTGTTTGATTTATTTTGTAACCATTTTTATTTACCGAGAATTTAAGCAAAATTCAGTTCCGTTGAATAAATCGCGTTTAAAACTTGAAATTTGAAAAAAAAATATATATATATATATATATATACGTCCCCCAAGAGCCTATACCATCGCTTACGCAAACGATCTGGCACTATTAGTCACCGCTTGTGGCAAGGATCTACTCGAAAGCACAGCCAGCGAAGCCTTAGCGGATATTCGATGATACCGCCGTGCGCTAGACCTCATATTAGCTCCATCAAAAACGGAAACAATTTTTAAACGGTCATGGTTAAGTACCTGTGCGTGATTCTGAATAAGGCCTCCCAGGAATACTTTATGTGCGCTATGCAGCAACCGACTGCTCAACGTGACAAGGTGCTCACAGCAGCCATAGAAGTTCTCTGTAGACAGATTCCCTGGGACCTAAGAGTAAAAAAAACTGTCTTCAATGTACCCCTCAAACAACCCCCGGACGGAGGGGTTACTAATCAGGAGAATAGATACACTAAGCCGGTAGAACCAGTCCAAGGAATGGTCTAGCCGGGCCACCCGGATACTCTAGAAAACCTTTACTTCCTGATCTCAGAAAATGGTACAGCTTTAAACAAGGCTCGCTCATTTAAACACTCGCGCAATTGGTAACGGACCACAATGTCTGCTTTCAACAAAGCCTGCATTGCATTGGTAAACTGGCTCCCCCTTATGACGTGTGTGCAACTCTGGATATGTTGACGATGTAAAGCATTTCTTACGAACGCTGTGGCTTTTTCAACACTGTGCAAGAGCTACTGTCTCGCAACCTAAAAGTGGGAAGTCCACAGATATGCCAAACCCTTATCGAGGCACTCCTCAAGGGCCGTACATTCTGGTATGGTAAGAATACTTGATTGAAACGCTCTTTTATTTATCATAAAAGGGGATATTATACCGAGCAATTTTAACGTCAAGCGGACAAGTGAAGTAATCTCGAGGTGACCGTACTGCGGCCACCCCCGGGAAGAGGCAAAGAATTCGACGGGATTTAGTGGGTTTGTGAGCCCCACACTGCCGTGGCTAACAACGACGCCCGGTATGCACCATGTAATTTTACCCATAGTTCATCTCTCTCTCGAAAAACTATATATATATATATATATATATATATATATATATATATATATATTTAAAGAGCTAGACGCTATAGTGCCACTGCTTCGTGTCTATTAACCGTCTGAGTGACGGGTTGCATCATTGCTGTACCTACTCTACTAGTACGCATATTTCGTTTAATGCTGATTGTGCCTATATAGCAGCTTAGTCATACTTAGAGTTATATATACGCAATATATAAATATACGCAATTCGTGCAATACCGGGGGTTGTTGCGATGGCACTAACAAAACTAGAAGCAGGATAGCAGTGCACAAGACCTCAACATAGCTTAAAATTGAAAAGCTATGAAACTGCCCGTGTCACGGTTGCAGCTGTTTAAGCTAATTGCGCTTCGTTCACTCGGTATTTGATTGGGCAGAAATTCACCGTTGTACCGCTGTGGCCTTCCCGCCATTCGTTATGTATGCACTTTCCTTGTGCATACACTTTCCTTATGTAACAAGTGAGGTATTCAACATGAACTGGCGTGTATCGAAGACAGTTGGATCGTATCCGGGGCAAGGCCCGAGGGTTTTTTGACTACGCAGTCTGTAAATTTCCGCTAGCTACCGTCAGAATAATGATTGACTCAAAAAAGTTCGGAGCTTTACATATGGTTCAGCCGCATCTCAAGCAGCTGAAGAGTTATTTTTTTTTATGAATTTCAATATGCATTGTAATTACATATTAGCTCATAGTCATATTGATGGCTTTACTACGCGTTACTCATATATATATATATATATATATATATATATATATATATACGGCCAAGAACATGAAGGTTAGGAGCGATGACGGCATAAACGGTCCGCAACGATCGAATTCCTATTAATTACGGCGGGCCAAAGTCGAAGTGAGAGTTCTGTCAGCGCGCAGCGTAGATTGTGTGTGATACAAGGCCCAAACAGGCACTATTTTTGTGGAGGGACACCGCAAGAAGACGAGAGAGAGGAAAGAAAGAAGATTTTGAAGATAATTATTTTCAGATATATATATATATTATATTATAGTGATATATATCATATTATATATATATATATATTATAGTATATATAATAATATAATTATTACATGGATATATATATATTTTATATTATATAAATCTATACTATATATCTATATTATCTGTATTCTATATATACATGTAATATAATATATATATATATATACATACATACTTGTTCGAGCATTTGACTATATCAGAAAGAAATTGCAGCCTTTGTGAAGAACTTTGTAGAAAAGTAATTGATCGAGGAGGAGAGAGCGTGCGTGTTGATCTTTTTCTTATTGATGGATAGCTTTATAATTCGCTTGAAATGCGTACCTAAACACACATGCAACCCTTTTATATTAGAGGCGCTTAGAGCAGCAGCATAAGCGAACCACTCGAAGTATCTACTGTCATTATATACATACATATAGAGCATGTACTGTTTGTGTTGGGAATGTTATTCCGAACTATTGCGCGCGCGGTATTATACAATATAATATAATTAAGATGCTCTATAACGCGTTCGCTTTATAATAAATGGTTTAAATATAATAAGTAAAAAATGATAATTGGCATTGATAGGAAGCATGCAGGGAATAAAATCATAATAAAAGCAATAGTAGAAAATGTGTATTTTAAATTGCATAGATTCAACTACGTGAGCGACTACGCATTAAATTAAATTAGTTCAGAAGCGGCAATGGTAAATGGCAATTACTGATAGTTTACGAACTACGTCCAAGTTTGCTATTAAAGTGGGTATAGTATATTCGATACAAATCGTCAAAACGAATTTTTGCATTCGCTTGAATTTCTGCCAAGTACCATTTTCTACTTGGGCCGTCACGTATATCGGGTCGTAGTCCTAAATCTCCAATTAATACAATTTCGTTTAAGAAGGACATACACAGGAAGGGAAATAGAGAGAGGCAGTGAGAACGATGGAATTTCTGGAAAAACAGTATTTACTAACGCGACGAATTACCATAAACAAGGGGGTTGTATGTACAGTTGTCCCAGACCTGTGTACATTTCCATGTATGTTTTACCCCTCCTTAAACCACAAAAACTAAATCACAATATTTATGTTCCTCATATGTGTCGACAAGCAAGTTATGGCAATGCCGTTTTGCAACCACGTTTTTGTTGATGAGACGCTGTGTGTTCTATGAGATCTGGCTAATTCGTTCGTTGCAGGAGTCAGAATGACACAACCCGATGGGAGCAGTTCGCCGATGAGCGATCTAAACGACGAACAAGACATGCATTCCTATGCGGTGGGCTGGGCACTTCTCGGGGGCTACCTCATTGTCTCGCTCGTGCTCTTGAAACACCCCCAGCTGCTTCATCGGCGCAAGAAGACAAAGTTCACCTGCGTTCACATCAGTCATCGCGGCGGTACGTACACCAGACGCTACGCTCCGCTGCGACCCCTTTAAGATCAAAGCGCTTTAACCCCCTTAAAAGTGAAAGGGCAACTGATAATTTGTGGCTACTTTATTTATTTATTTATATATATATATATATATATATATTCAAGCACGTCTGAGTATCTTGCACTTACAGGTTATGTATATTAAATTGAAAAACATTTACAGCTGTATTACGGTTTGAAATATGAGCTAAAGCTTCAGGATATGCTCACAACAGTATACGAGGTGTGTTCAAAAAGTATCGCGACTTTTGAATTTTCGCGGGTTACGTATATTCGAATTTCGATTTTTTGTGGCGTTATGTTGGTACTCATGTCTCTCACTTATGCCGACAAGCTCGGCCATTTTGAATGTTCACTTAATTGTTGACAGCTGCTTTGCTTGCACGTGTTTTGGATCGTCTTCGATTTTTACATATTCAAAAAAATGGATCAAAGAACCTGTATCAAATTTTGTGTGAAAAACGAAATTAAAAGCGCGGATGCATTCCGAATGTTGACTGTGGCATACGGAGAAGCTGCCTTGGACCGAAGCAACGTTTATCGGTGGTACAAAATGTTCTCAGAAGGCCGAGAAGATGTGAACGACGAGGAGCGTGCCGGACGCCCGAGCACTTCAACAACAGACGAAAAAATTAATGAAGTGGAGAAAATGGTATTGGCCAATCGTCGAATCACCGTTAGAGAAGTTGCTGAGGACCTAAACATATCGATTGGCTCGTGCCATTCGATTTTTATCAATGATTTGGGCATGAGACGGGTCGCCGCGAAATTCGTACCAAAATTGCTCAATTGCGACCAAAAACAGCATCGCATGAACATTGCTAATGAGATGTTGGACTCTGTCCGCGACGACCCAAATTTGCTCCAGAGGGTCATAACTGGTGACGAATCGTGGGTTTATGGTTATGACGTGGAAACCAAAGCTCAATCATCTCAATGGAAGCTGCCGCACGAACCAAGACCGAAAAAAGCGCGCCAAGTTCGGTCCAATGTGAAAGTTTTGCTGACAGTTTTCTTCGATTGCAGGGGCGTGGTGCATCATGAGTTCTTGTCACAGGGTAGAACGGTCAATAAGGAATATTACCTGCAAGTTATGCGCAATTTGCGCGAAGCAATCCGCCAGAAACGCCCGGATTTGTGGAAGAACAAAAATTGGCTTTTGCACCACGATAACGCCCCTGCTCACACATCGTTGCTTGTGCGCGAGTTTTTGGCCAAAAACAACACACTAATGATGCCGCAGCCACCGTATTCCCCAGATCTGGCCCCCTGTGACTTTTTCTTGTTCCCTAAACTGAAGAGGCCCATGAAAGGACGACGTTACGCTACGCTTGACGAATAAAGACGCATCGAAGGAGGAGCTGAACAAGATAAAAAAATGGTTTTGTTTTGAAGTGCTTCGAAAGATGGGAAAAACCGTTGGCACAAGTGTATAATATCTCATGGGTATTACTTTGAAGGGGACAAAAAGATATTCAGGAATAAATGAATAATGTTTTTAAAAAAAACAAAATCGCGATACTTTTTTGAACACACCTCGTATATTTTTATGAGACATACATATTTGTGCACTATGGTACTATTTTGTTTGCAGTGTAAATTTTACTAAAAGTGAGTGCAGACCAATACAGGATTATTATCCCTTGGTTCGTACTTTGCATAAATGACTTATTGTATTATTATGCAATTTTTTTATCAGTTAAGATACCTCCGTAAAAATTTGCTATAAGTTATTTACGTCGAATTTAAATGGCTATGTCATGTTTTTTAAGCAAATTTTATAATATTCGTTTCGTTTAGCCGATGTCATTGGTTATATTCATTTCGTTGTAGAGCATTCCAGCTTGTAACAAACTGTGTGTTGTATTGTGTGGTACAGTATAGTGCCGTCCGATAGGATTTAGATGATCGATTGATCGACCGTCTTTCTGATTTGATCTCTAGGTGCCTACGAAAGGCTGGAGAACACGATGGGTGCATTCGAACACGCCGTAGAAGAATGTGGCACAGATATGCTTGAGTTGGACGTTCATCTCACACTCGACAAACAGGTATATATATATATATATATATATATATATATATATATATATATATATATATATATATATATATATATATATATATATATATATATAATATATAAACCAGCATATCAAGGTGGATAGGCGGTCAAAATATCCAAAGTGTACAACAGAGCAGGCTGTGATATCTACCGGGTAGACACTTACACAACACGCCTGGTACCTGGTTTAGGCAGAGCCTTGATAGGCCACTGCTATCGAGTAAGGTGTACAATTTGCCTCTTTGCGCCACACTAGCGAATTAAAATTGTGCGTTATCATAGGGTTGGTGCACAGATATCATAGGGTCGGCAAGATTAGGATACTGGGTTTATTGTAAGCCTTTACTATGTACTTGAGGAGCGCCCAGTTAAACTTTGGCGACAAACTATTGCACGAAACACTAAATGTACCTTTCCTTTGTTAGGTTGTGGTTGCCCATGACGCCTCGCTTCTTCGAACAACCGGTGTCGATAACGTCATCTCTGAACTCTGCTACAAGGTAAATCAGCGACAGTGGATAGGACACCTCTCTTCTTATTCTCTTATTTGCCTTTATGATTTTATGGCTTCCCGGCGTATTACGGTTACATGGGAAGTTCTTAGCTTGGGATGCAACGGTTTCGCGCACAACTGCAGCTTCCTGTTTACATTACAGCTCAGTTGAACCGGGGTGGGTATCAAAGCACGCGGACGCCAGAACACGGAATAAATACGTTGGGCTGGAAACAAGATATATCTTTGTGCCTATTGCCATGGAGACACTAGAACCAATCAGGAGCCGAAGTATTCCCCAAAGAATTAAGTAAGCGAATTCAGGAGATCACAAACGATCGAAGAGAGGGTCAACTCTTAAGGCAAGCGTTGTCTGCGGCCGTTTGCAGAGGGAACGCGGCATTTATTTTAGGCGCCGTGGAGTAAAGTAATTCTTAATTTAAACTGCAGCATTGTTTAACATGCAATAATAATAATATGATATGACGATATTGTACACATATTCAAAGTTTAAACAATATTTAAAAGAATATTTGATACGATATGGCTTAAAACGTGTGTATGTATGGTATTTATGGTGCAGCTATGTCAACTTATTTTCAACATTTTTGTGACTTCACAGTATTGAAGGGTAACGGAGTATCTGCCAATCTGTATATCGGATGTACGCATTGTACGAAAAGTGCAGCAGATAACACAATAAATCGGCCGTCGAGCTTTTTTACGTGAAAATTCGACGTTGCCACAAAGGCGACATGGCTAGATGTTACATATTAATTGTCTACAGGCGTCTGTGGCGGTAGGACAACAGTCCGAAATACGTGTTTCTGCAATGCATCGTACTCGCATGACAATGTTGCTGTGGTAATTCTATTATTACTAGTAGAGCGTTCGGCATTGATAACTTGGCGCGCACCATTGTGCCTGGAAGCGTGTAAGCATTTCTCTCCTAAAATTTCAGTTTGTCCGTTGCTTCCTCTAGGATCTGCCATTACTTAAAACATCGCTCGACGTCGAGTTTATGGATGGTCAGCCGTGTGCGACGATGCACGATAACGTCGACAGGCGGATTCCTCTTCTACGGGAAGTCTTTGAAAGGTACATTAGGGGTAGTATTGCTATTTAGACGGTGACGCGCAAGCAGGTGGCAACCAGTAATCGCGAATGAGATTACTGGTTGCCACTTGCTTTAACTAACTTAATAGCTAGTTAATTGGTTGCCACTTGCTTTAACTAACGTAATAGGCTAGTTAATTGGTTGCGCTATTTTCTTTGAATATTGCAGTATATTTGAAAAACGAGCGCGCCGCTGGTACTGGGTATATATATATATATATATATATAACCGGTTTTTTTTTAAATAAAAAAAAAAGTGAGAAAGGACTTGTTGCAGGAACCACCTGCGGAGTCTCCCTGTTCTGAATGTTCCTGGTTACGCGCCAGGCGTGCATATCGTAACAATGCAATCAAATCGCATCGCCATCAAATGTTACGATGTTTGTTACGCTAAGCGAACAAAGAAATGTAGGCTCAGAAAGCCAGATGGGTAGGTACCACAAAACGAGGGACTTAGAAACGATGGTGAACGACAACACACGACGACGTGCGTCTAGCGCGTAGCGCAGCCGAACAACGGGTTGGGTTGATAGGCGGCTGTGCTTCCTCGCGGCCTATTCAGATCACTCAAGGGACGCCGTAGCGTTCGTATAGTAATAAAGTTAGAACGATGAAATGGAATCTTGTCGAACATTCGGACATCTCGACTGTTCCACCCGACTTTCCCGTCGCTGATTGGTCGGTTCAAACTGCGCATTGGCGCATGGCGTGCGTTGTTGTCTTCGGCGGTGACGCCGCCGTAGGTCAGGTACGTAGGTCTGATGATGATAATGATGCTGTTGTTGCTGCAATTAATGTTATTGTTGTGGCGCGACAGGTCGGCGTCGGCCCTGATGGTGATATGGTAAAAAAAATGTAGTTTGAGAAGTTGGCATTGCGGGTGGTAACAGATTCGGTTACAATCGGCACGATTAGGCGACTGTTGTCGTTGTTGTGTGGCTTATTGGGCTAGTAGGTCGAGCCCGGCGAATGCGTCGTGCATTCGCGTGCGCCTCCAGCTGAAGAAGGTCTCATGTTGAGATTGTTTATGGTGGTCTCGATGTTGTGTCGCTGGTGTCGATTCCTTTGTAGAAATCGACACCTACCTCAAAGAATTCTATCAAATATGCCTAGATGCAAGTGAGATGGCGTACTCGGTTGGCTGTAGTGTGGTCGTTTTACAAAGTTGTTTGTAGACGATGCTGATGTTGTGGCTGGTGACAGACAGACAGTTAGTTAGTTGTTCATTGGCCGTGGTAGCGGTGCACGTTGGATTGGATGATGGATGCTTGGTTCGACTTACTGACGCCGTTGGTCATCGACGGCGCTGTAGTAGTTGGCTGTTCTTTCTTTTGCTACGCTGTGTCCCTTTTTGTCACAATATTATTATTATTATTGATGTATTCCGTTCTTTGTGCGACACATCTAGACACATCTACTCGTATATTATTTGGTTTCTGCGACTATTCGGCTACACTTGAAAAATTGTGATAAGAAAGGTTCACATACGCACACAAGTTGAGCTAGAACCCGTTTATTTTCGGACATGTCCACTAAAAGCGGTAAAACGATATCGTTCGATTCGAGGTCGCAGCTTATATGCGAAGTAGAATCTCCGTTGCACACCTTTAATCATACATGTGTACTTACACAAATGTGAATGCCATACAGTTGAACAGTCTAAGAGTTTAGTCAACACAATATATGTGCACAATCGAAGATACACCGTAGGCTCTTTAATAAATGCACAGCAAAACAGCATATATTCGAAAAGCTCCGATGCATGTTTATGAAAGAGGACTATTTCTTCAATCTTCCAAAGTGTTTTGCTCTCTTCAAAATAGCTTCTGTCCGATGCAATGCACTTGTGTCACGCAATTTCCCATTCTTTGAAACATCTCGAAACGCCAAATAATGGGAAATCAGTAACGATGAGTGCGCCGGTACGCTGTCGCGATGGAGGATTCAAGAGTTGTTTGCCTAGAGTTCACGCCATTGCGTCGTACTCTCGAGCCTACGCAATCTTTCTAGAATTTAGTATACCTTATTGATCACATATCCAGGTGGCAAAATTAGTGGAAGATGATTCCCTTGTAGTCCAAAATAACATAGTTAAAAGGACCTTGGTGTTATATTTGCTCTGTCTGAATTTTTTTATCGACTTTCTTGCTGGAAGCACCACTAGGAGAATGGGACTTTGGATTCAATGCCATAGCCATTTACTCATGGCTTCTCTTCTCTGAAGCAATCCAAGGCCTTGCTACCATCTGAAGGTTCAATTCGGACATTTCCCGATTTTGAGGCATAAACATCGGTCAAAAACAGTTGCAACTGATGCATAATGTATCGCTAGTTCCTCGGTTATCTCTCGGATAGTAATACGGCGATTGTTGAGTAAGATAGCACGATTTTTCAACGTTTTCTTCTGTTGACGTCGAAGGCCTTTCCGAACGGGAGTCATCTTCTAATACATTTTAACAGTGAAGCACAGATAGTATGGATTGTAATTCGGCTAATTATACTATACACATCACATATTGTAATATGCGTGAAGTTACTAACTCTGCGTCAATATTTCGGCATCGTCATTATTACCTGCCGTTGTGGGTACCATTGTCGATGCTTCTTTTGCTGGCCGTTCGCGTTGCTGATATACACACATGTAAAGATTAAAAAAGCTTTCCTTCTTGTTTCGTTCTCTAATCAGGTTTCCGACAGTAGCTATGAACATTGACCTGAAAGTGAACGACGATAATCTCGTGGAAGAGGTTTACAAACTCATCGAAAAATTTGATCGAAAGGACATCACCGTATGGGGCAACTCATCGTATGTTGTCACGCAGAAGTGCTACAATCGGGTAACATGCTCTCTCTTACCTAGTCAGCTGTTCCTCCAATATATATATATATATATATATATATATATATATTTATATGTATACATATAGGTCTATCATTATTTCGAAATATATAGCACATGTATATATAGATATATACATAGCGTGATAACGAGTCGAACGTGTTGTATTGTTAATTGATGACTCGTCGCGCTCAATCATTGCCCGATGCGATGCGGTCTCTTGGCGCAGGACCCGTCGATTCCGATCTTCTTCTCGGCACCTCGCGTGGTGTGGCTGACGTTGCTCGCCTGGACTGGCCTGCTTCCATTCGTGCCGATCCGTGAGAGCTGCTTAGCCATTCTTCATACGACGGCGATGATACGTAACTCCGAGTTCAAGCAGTTCGCCGCCGACAATCCTGCCTACTGGTGCGCACTGAAGGCGGTCGACGTGCTCCTTATGAGACCGTTCATTGTCGAGCACCTACGCAATCGAGGCGTCCAGGTATGTCACGCTCTCAGCTACGATACGAGAACGCAATCGACTTGCTTCACTGCTATGCTGCTACTGCTACGCACCAAAACAAATTAAATAGCAACATATTTTGTATGTTGTAATGCCTATCGATTCGTAATCTAAGCTCACAAAGTGGTATCGGTTAGGCACATGCAGCGTTGGGACCGAATCCATGGCTCGTAATATCAAAAACTGCTGGCTTTCTCTCTCAAAGACCTATCCCACCGGCCTAATATTGTTGAAGGGTATATTTAGATGTAATGTGTATGAATTACTGTCGAACCATCTCACAAAAAAAAAATATATATATATATATTTTTTTTTGGCAAACTTAACTAGCTTATATATAAATATATATCGGAACTTCCATTCCAGGTGTACTTCTGGGTGCTCAACGATCGTGAGGCGTTCGCTCGTGGCTTTGAACTTGGCGCGAGTGGTGTCATGACGGACTGTCCTTCATTACTTAGGACATATCTGCAAGAGAATCCTCACATTGTCACGGTCAGAGCAAACAATTAGGTGCGACGGAGAGAGCTCGACTGCACCAATGGACACGATCCACGATTAAGTATAACAGCAACGACCACGACAGCGACATGATTACTTGGCCTCATCAAGGGTGTCGACCTTAAATTAGCCAAAGGATCAGCGACATATATAGGAATATAAAGAAAGTTTATTATGGAACCTTTAAATATAGTATGTTCCACTCCGTTGTATGTCAGTCTGACACGCCAGGCTCCGATCACGGACGGCAGATTTAGAGCTCTCAGCGTTTAGATGCTGGATGGTCTGAGAAGTCCGTCCGGTTGAACTTAGGTTAGAGCACCAGCATGTCTCCAAGCCCACCGGTTCATCGAAGTTCCTAGGGAGGCAGCGAGCAAAGATAGGGAAGAGAGAGAGAGAGAGAGAGATGGGAAGTGAGAAAGCGAAAAAGAGTGTGTATGAAGTATCGAAAGATGTTCAGTTCAAAATGACAAGGTCTTGATTCCACTTTGGCCATGAGCTAAAAACCAAGTACTGTTTCTGAAACATTAATAGTAGTACAAGGTGGCCACAACTTAACCGAGCACATAGCGACATGTTACTACTTTTAAGCGTTTTGACAAGCATATAAGAGTTTATAAATATATATATATATACGTTTGGTATGCGTACCTTTGCATCGGTCCCCGTGTAGAGACACGACGCGTCTGAGTACTGACGAAAATGTGTGCCTTCGTTCGCGTGACGAGTTAACTACTTCAGTTTCTTGTCGCTCCGGAACGTAAGCGCAAACTACTCCGAAACGAATGTAGTTTGATATCATAATGCTAGCCGATGTACGTGCCGAACGATACAGTTTGTTTTGCGACTATCTTATAGTGATATTTTACCGATCTGTTAGGGGGTGGGTGAGCTTCGTAAGAAGAGCGCGTCTGTGCGGGTTGTTAGGTCGAAGGGAGGGCGTTATATTAGCGGCATGCGCGAAGAGTGTGCCGTATAACCAGTCATGTTAATACGGATAATTTATTGGTTGACGTTGACGTAGCCAGCGATGCAAGTATTATCGATGTGACCGATAATGTCTATATGCTGTAGCAACTAGCATACATAAGTAAGACGTGCAATAAAGGCGACTGTGCGCAGATGTGATAACTCGAAACGGACTATATCGACCAGTAGTAGTTTTCTTTAGTGCCGGAAATGTCTGGCCAAGGTATGGTACTGTGGTAGTTCAGACAAACATTGCTAATATTTAGACAAGGTAAATGCCGGAGTGGAGTAAACTTAGCCATGACATGAAAAATCCGTACACGGGCAATTGCCTTACGGGAAATTAAAAAAAAAATTCTCTCTCTCTCTCTCTCTCTATATATATATATATATATACATATATATAACGTTCGTAATTTAAATACCTCTCGTTTGTTATATCTATTTTATTTCATTTCCTCGAGATTAATTTTTGCTTCCAGTTTGCAATCTCGGTTGTAATCAAAATATACCGCTGTATGTATATATATATATATATATATATATATATATATATATATATATATATAAGTGCATACACCGGTATATATATATATATATATATAGGGAGATGCATGTCCTCTATATTTTTACCATCTTTGAATTGACCAGAAACATCTGTTTCCAGAGAACAAGGGTCAGAAGTATACTCATATTCTAACGCTATATATATTTGTCCATACTGTGATAGAGTCTCAATTAACGGTGCTGGTATGCAGAAAATTGCATGCTACAGTCCGTCCTCAAGTGTGTGGTACTAAACAACGGAGTTTTTGATCTTGAGTAGATGATTTTACTACACTACCGACAACTATTCTGATGCGTTATATGAGGATACACCTTGCTGCGAATCTTGAGTTCCCCTTATGTGCCACACTCTGTACCTCAGCCTAAGTGGTAATAAAGGCGTCATTCCACTATGCTGTATGACAGCAGTCGTTAGCAATACCAACCGTCCTTATTTTGAATTTAACTTTAGAATTATTTGAATCTGCTTATTGACATTTCTTATAAGATAATTGCAAATGTTAAGTCCGAGCTCAATTAAGCCATATAACATTCAGAGTCCCTTATATGAGATTACAATGTATAATTTACATTCGTCATTTTCACCTATTTGTAATGTGTGGCGATTTGGTTATATTACGCATGCTTGTTTTTGTTTTTTTGTCTTTTTCACGACATTTTTGGTGGATAGTTTTGACTTGTTGGAGTTGGCGTATGACACATAAGCAAGTTAGATGTGTTACCCCTTTTAAATATGTGTGTTGCTGATGTTGCCAAATCTGGTAAGTTTAGATGCACTTCAAGGAGTATACGCTTAATTTCAACTACAAGAGAGTATTCGATAGGTTTTGGAAACGGCCGGAATACTTCTATTTTGTATAGCTATTTTGCCGTTTGGGGAAAGAACTCGCCGTTTTTATTCGGATTTATGTTTAATCTCCTCAGGCCGCCGACCAAGACAACACTATTAACAATACCACACTAGATAGATAGGCTTTGTGCAAAGAGTTAGCCTTTTATTCCGAGGATCCTGAAGTATATAATACGTTTCATACCAGGCGATCATCATCAAAGTACTACGAATAATGTTATAATAGTGATCTTGATACAGCGCGCCCGATCCATAGAGGCAAATGAACACTTATTCACCACCTGGGCGCGGGTATGCAGGCCAACACACCCGTGATCGCCGTAAAGCTGAGTTTTAGCCACAGTTATTCTTCTTGGCAGTTGTGGACTGCTGGTTAAGCGTTTCAGGGGAGCATATGTTCACATACTACAACTCTTCCAATAATTAGTGCTTTACTAACCTTACTAGTTAACAGTAACAACTGACGACGAAATTATATATATATATATATATACTGGCATCTGCGATTTAACCTCTGCAATTGTTTACTCAACGAAGTTGATGCGTGTCATTTTTGTTCGGGGTCACACTTGACCTCTGGTACATGTTGCACAGATATAAATTTAAGGCGGGGCGAAAGGCCGCCTTTTTAGCCTTCCTTAGTTCTGCTCAGTCCACATTGCTAGGTTTAAAAGTGACAACTCTGACCTCGATGATGCGCTTCACTACCATGCAACCGCAGTAGAACTACTTATATTAAGCATATATTTTTGGATAGTATATGTGCAATCATAAGTAATGCAGCTAGTAACATGATCAAAATCTGACAGACAAATGACAATAATTATAATAAGAAAAATAAATGCTCAACAAGTCTACTAGTCAACAACTAGAGTAATCAGCTTATATATATATCTGTTCATAATGCGGCACTAGAATTATTTACAGTCACCTCAGACCCCAACCAAGGCAATGTTATGTTAATAATATCACACTAGATAGATGATAGGTTTTGTAAGTTTAAATATGTTCTATCATTACAGAATTTTACTGATTAAAATTCGTTTCCGTCTACTCTTGATCGTTCTTGTGTGCCGATACGAAGGACCTAATGACCATTGTTGTAGAGTATTGGACACTGCTGACTACAAACGTGTTAAAATCAGGGTTTACTTAAATTTAAATTTTGGTTTATACGATCGGTTTAACATACTGGACTAGAAATCTACACTGCAATTAGATTTGTCGACATTTTCGGCGGGATTTTGCGTGTTTATTCCACAGGTTATTGTTGCCCATACCCGCGACGAGAAAAAATGTATGTAATCTAAGCGATATTTAAACCAATTTAATACAATCAAAAACAAAATGAATAAATATTAGTTACGTTTCTCTATTTCGTAAGTTTGGCATGCGGACAATATATATATATATATATATATATATATATTATATTATATATATATATATATATATACACACCGTTCCTGTGTGTGTAACGTGCGAGTGTTTTGTTTGTGATTCCGCACTGCCGCTGTTCCGCCGTTTTGCGTCCGTCCGTTCGAACGGGTTTCGTCTGGCGAAGTAAACACCCGAAGAAAGGCGCATGCATGGTGGAGAAACGCTGTATTTCGGTCGCCTCATGGAACACACACACACAGTGCTCTCGCTGGTTCAGGACTACAAACCGCAGAAACAACCGTGTTGATGAGGCGGCGTGTGTTACAACGCAGTACCGAGTTACGCGAGTCGCGTAAGATTGTTCAACCTGGACGAAGGAAAGCCTGTCCACGTTCCACAAGTGTTGTCGATCAGTGCGTTTATTGCATTCGAGTGATTAAGCCCGAACATGCTGTGTGCTGTACTACGTAAGGCACAATCGAACGCCTAATGCTGATGCATATGGCTCGCCTCGACGAACGACAATCAAAGTAATACTTATTAACAACAACAACCAACAATAACAACAACAACAATAAGTACAATCATATTAAAGGTCACAGAAACAGGTTCAACAGCAGAAACGCATTGCAGCAATACAGTTGGGCGTGCTACAGCTTCGTCGAAGGCGTATTCTCTTCCAGCTGAAGACTACGCCGCAATGTGTTGGTCCTCTGTGCATTTATTTGTTTGTCATCGGTGGGATCATAGAAAACCGCTACGTAAGTACTGTTGAACTACTTACTCGACAACGCTCTAATAATTGCTGCTAACCGAACGCTTCTTCTACGATCGACGGCAATTGTGGTGAACCAAAACAGAGGGCAGCGGGCTCGCCGATTTGCGGCAAAAGTTTGCTGCTAAGGACTCATATTCAGTTTTGTTTACCGGGACACGGCGGGAAAAAGACCGCGAAGAGATCAAGAAAAGAGGATACACCACCGGCTTGTTTCGCCAGCTAGCGTCCAGCTGTTGTGGACACGCACAAAAGGTTTGTTGTTATAGGCTCCTCTGGAGTGATTCTGCTGATTTGGGTTGGTTCAATGATCGTACGCTACACAAAGCTCTCCAAAATATGTTGTTGTCACCATCGAACTTTTACGGAACCTAATTCAAGCGTTCCTGCATATCCTCAGTGTCTTCACCAGTAGCAGCAGCAGCAACATCCATTCAATCCTTCATTTCTAGGGGTTGAAGTAGTATTAAATAACAGTTCCTGCTACTCGCCTCTTCCTGTGGCCATTTAGGTGAGATGTTTTTAATGGGTTATTTGCCAACAACATCGGCATCGAGTCCCACACTACCCGCTGCGGGTGTGCGTAAAAGAATTTTTCCCTCTTACCACAAAAAAGTTAACAATTAGCTGTGCATATCTGTCTAGAAAGGTGCACAGTTATTTTTACGTATTTATATCTGTCTACAAAAGTGCCCATTATATATATATATATAGGTTTCTATCTATGCATACAAATATAGCGTGACTTGTCTGTCTGAATGAAATTTTAGGGGTTGTGAAGTAGCGATGGTGGAACGAACGAAGAGACGTACGGAGGAATTGACGAAGGTCATGGATGCCGACAGTGATTCCGACGTTATGGAATCGGACGTGGTGACGTCCGGATCTGCCAGCGACAGCGAGGAGATTGACGACAGTGATGGAGGTATCGCCCATCATGCTCATCACGCCAATGGTGAAGGCAGCGGGTTTGGTCAGCTAATGAACACTGACAACCATCAAGGCACAGCACCAGCAACCAGTGACTCCTCTGTAGTGCGGGGTAGAAGAAACAGCCTGAGCGATACCCCCAAGAAAAAGAAGCTGATCATTACACACAAATCCCGGCCGACAACCGTCGTCGGGCTACGCACCTCACCTCCAGAGTTCGCCGAGTGCGACAGCGCCTCCGTGGATAGTTTGAAGCCGAGCGAGCAACCGTCTTCTCCGGAACAAATCATGGGTCAGCCGAACTAACATTACTATGCGTTTTCTAAATGTAATCGTAATATTATCTATATATATATATATATATATATATATATATATATATATATATATATATATATATATATATATATATTAGATATACTACAACTATTTATTTATCTGTTTTAGGTCGTTGATATGCTACTCAATGTGAATAAATATGATGTATATATATATATATATATATATATCATATTTATTCATATTGAGTAACATATCAACGACAAATAACAGGTAAATAAATTGTAGTAGTATTCAACAACATGGCAACACAAGTGGTAAGAGTGTATCCAGTAAAGTCCTCATAAGCGGGCTATTTCATAGAGGAACACTCTGCTGCATGATATCTAGTGCAGATTTCCCCACAGCGGTTACAAACACAGTTGTCATACTCATCATGATACTCAGATCGTCTTCCTAAGATGCGGTGGAAGCCATGCGCAGCGTATCGTGTTATCACATGTCTCTTAGTACGGTCCGGTCCTTTTCACTACGCGTTTCGCTCATCACCTGGAGCTTAAGTTCCGAAGAGGGGGCAGGGTTGCACGGAATGATACTCTTCTCATTGGGAGCTCTCCTCTCTCCTACGTCAACAACTTGCCCTACTTGGGGTAAACACTGCCGTCTTGCTGTATTTAGGACAAACATTCGACGAATTATGAAAAATACGACGCAATTTTGAAAATGTGGCCTTTATGTTTGAATAATTTATTCGCACGATTCCTACTGATGGGCTATGAGGCAAATATTTATATTCCAAAGAAAATGTATGTAAAACGGAGATTGATTTTATTACCGAATTGTTTAAACTTGAGCGTATAGTATACTTTCCACCGTCTTATGTTACTGGTGAACTTTGGAAAGTATCTCCTTCAATTGTGGCGACAAAGATTAGCGTTAGGGATTGTCGGATCAACACGAATGGAAATCGTACTAGTATCACAAGCTTGTTGTAAATCGTACTAGTATCACAAGTTTAATTAATTACTAATGCACACACTAAACGATTGAATCTATCGACTGTTGCAGAACTTATTGAAGAGGCCCTAAAAGACGACGCACGAGCGCTGGATCGCCTTTCGCGGGAACCCGCCTGTAATATTCCTCTCCTCGAGCACTCGACTTCAATGAGACTTTTGGAACTGTTACTACGAAATCCTCAGCTACCAGTGTACGGCCATGTTCGGTGGTTGAAGGAGCTATTGGCGGCATCATCGGTATCAACAGACCAGATCGCCCTGATTAAGAAGCACGAAAACAGGAAACTGGTAGAGCCTCTTGTGGAGAGAGCATCTGCCATCTCAGAGCACTGTCTTCGGCTAAGAGGAAAACTCGACCTTCTGAGGAGGCATACGATCTCGTAAGCTTATTGTCCAGTGCGTGCGAGACAATTGATTTGCTACTTCTGGAACTGGAATAGAGATCTCCCTTTCGAGGATTTTTTATTCCATCGTTAAATCCTCGTGCAGCTCGTACGGAGACCAAGAAGTAGCTCACAGCTAAAGCGTATACACTGGCGGATATATATATTTGTTATGACCCTCTGTATGGAATAAAAAATGTTCTGTATAGGTGCATATGGCTGTTGATTTAATAACACACAAGTGTCACCTAAAAAAAAAAAATATATATATATATATATATATATGTGTGTGTAATATGTACTGTCATACATGCAAATCGTTGAGACGTCACTTACATTAAAGCCACAATATTAACAATATATTGGATGTTCTCAAGCGATGCATATCTTTAAAGCAACACTCGTTTTTATAGTAAGGCACTGTCCCCATAAATTGCAGTGCACTGCAAGACCTCAAACTAGTAAATATAATTCGTCATGGTTTTTGGCATGACAATTAGCTTCTGAACTACATGGGAGCTCTTTTGGAGCCCTAGCCATAAAGCATAAAGTGGCGGCGTGGTCTAAAGGACTAGTGCGCTAGTCATATTTGTCATCTACCGGGGTGTCGCCGGTTCGATCCCTGTTGTTGGTCGAATTTTCTTTGAGCGATGCTCATTGAGAATAGATGATAAGCCATACCGCTGAGAGTCAGCGGCCATGCTGCCACAAGGACTGTTGGGGAAACCCTAGATATCTTAACATGTCCGGCCCTCGGTGCATTGAAGATATACCTCAGGTTAAGTGCCAAGCCCGTAGGGGAAGGAGGATAGTCTAGAATTAAAGACAACCTTCTTAAAAAAAATTTAATTCTAGCCATAAAGCATACTATAGTTGAGTTGAATCTGGCCAAACAAATTAACTTTTGACAATTTGACTGGGTGGGATATATATATATATATATATATATATATATATATATATATATATATATATATATATACATATATAGTTAATGATTCCATCGATATGTATGGGACTCACGAAATTTCTTAACACTGACATATATACCACCAACACCCTGACTAAACTTGATGCCAATGGCAATTCTACAAAACCAAACATAGATTAATTAATTTTGGAAAAGTCAAAAAGAGACTGTTGCCGTCACACAACAGCTGAAGCGCAATAAACCCGTTAAAACTAAAGGTTTTCAAGAAGACTACCTCAAAGATTCCCTGTCCCTTAACCCTAGATGACAATTGGCACCTCGCTTAGTTATGGCTACGAGCTCTTGTATGGGATACATTTCTGGGTGCCTACGGTCCGTGAGGCTCAACCTACTACTTGAAACAAGTAGTACAAGCCTTGAATAAAGGCGATTTGTGCTTAATGCGAAACCAGGTCTTCTGGATGGTCTGTGTGGCATTTGTTTAGCCAAAAGGTTGTACACATACACCGAATTAACCCATTAATCATTCGAGCCTAACGTGGGCATAGTTCAACTATGAGAAACCTAATCTGCTATGTTGCAATTAGCTATACAAATTGTCTCCTCGTATTTAAGTCGAAGTGTGTGAATAGATGTAGTAAGCCCTTTAGTGGCCGTGCTTTATCCAAAAAGGGAGAAGAGGAGAAAATCAAAGACAGCCCGAGCTACAGCTACTGAGAAACGGGGCCCACATACGCTTACCCTCAAGAGAGCGCGAGCGTCTCGCGAAGCTGAAACAGCATATCCCAAGCGCGTTCCTAAGCGGAAATACCCGCAGGCACTTCGAACCTCCGGCACAATGCTTTTCGGCCCTGCACCCTTTACTATGCTGATTTTACTACATCCATGAAGGCTTTTTTAGTAGTCGATTCCGATTTATTTGCCCCAGTGGCTAGAAGCGACGAAACGTTTTAGGAACATACTCATGGAAAAATGTACAGCAAATAACCGCCGCACAACACGCACCCCTCAGGCATCCGGAGAAGAAGCTGGCCACAAGTGGACTTACACTTTTCCCGATTGTTTGAAATACTTGCACATGCAATTCCCGGTCGGCTGAGAGGATGGAAAGATGACTGGTTTTTAGTGGGTTGAAGCCCCACACTACCGGCCCACACTTGCAGACGAGTTTCCTGCAGTGGTGTCCACATTTTCCAGTTGTTCCTCTACAAAAAAAGTAGTCGATTCCAAAAAAGGCTATCTCATTCAGTCATTATAGCGTAAAACTAAGAAGTGCATATATGTATATAATATATACTCGTTTGTATAATGGAAATACCAATTAAAGTAAAAATATATCAAATTTGCAACAATATAAACTGATTCGCACACCAGTATATATATATATATATATAAAATATTGTGTTGATTTCTTAATAATTTACAATACGTTTGCACACTCGGCAGTGCTCGCCTTCTTTATATATATATATATATATATATATATACAGAGCTCGAGAGAGAAAAATGAGAAAAGCTGGCAGCAAATTGTATCCGTATCTAACGTCAATGAAAACAAATTTCAGTGCTTTGCTTTTTGCGACAAAACTGTTTTCACTTAATTCACAGTGAAGCAACGGCTTAACATGGCAATATACGTAACCTATTACATGTATGTGTACATACAGATATGTACATACATATAAAATTTGCTAGATTTTCGTGAAAAGTGTGTCATATGTCACTATTGTTGTACATTCATTTTATATATAGACGCTAACGCTCAAGTAAAGAGGAGGATCAGCCTCCACCGGAGGATTTCTTCCGACTATGAGTGGCATTGGCCGTGGCAAGCGCGGTCAGCAGCTGTTGTTGTTGTTGCTGCTGTTGTTGCGGTTGCTGTTGTTGCTGTGGCTGCTGCTGCTGCGCTTGTTGTTGTTGCTGTTGTTGTTGGTGGTGGTGATGATGTTGACTGTTTACTACGTTGTGACCGGTTCTGGCCGTGGAGGGGCAAGACGCTGCTGCTGCTGCATCGACGTGCAATTTGAGCTCGTGTGAGATGAGTGCGTTTTGTCGTTCGGCAGAGAACGAACAGTAGCGGCACTTAAATTGAGCCCCCTTGAAGTGGTGTGTTTCATGCATCTTGACATTTGACAGGTTGTTGCTTTTGTACGGGCAGTGGTTGCACATCCAGTCACCTGAGTGAGCCAATGCACAACATACACATACACTTGAGAGATATGGGCGTATATATATTAATCTAAAAAAAAGATATATATATATATATAAATACATACATACATACGCAAATGCATATATATGTGATTGATTGATCTGTTTCGCTTGACATGTATACCTAAACACACATGTCACCCTTTTATATCAGAGGCGCTTAGAACGGCAGCATATGGGTAGCATGTATACATAGCAGATATATTTGTTCGCGGGACAAAGTGAGGGAAAGTGAAGCCAGAACAAGATTCCGATTTGAATGAAGGGAGCTTTATTGGGAAGGCAAAACTAGATAGCTATTGCAGCAAGAAACGCTCTTGTGTATTCGGTTCAACGCGTTGTGAACACGTACAAATCAAATACCACGAGCTTTTTTAAAAGTCTATTAGGGTCGGAATTCAGTTAATGTTTTAAAATATGTCTGTTTATGTATAAACAAAATCAAACGTAATTATCAAGGCAGGAGACTAGCAGAATTTTCTCGGATAAAAGCTGAGTTCCTACGTAGCCATAGTGCGCTATATCATCATTTACTTGCCGGTGACGATTAAACTATTCGGCAAGACACTACTTATTATATAAGTTTCGGACATTTTGGACGTATATTGCATCGAGGGAAAGGCAGTCGTATATCGTTGCAGGCGTGTACCGTAAATTAGCATACGATATACTGTGATCACATATGCATTTATGTATATGCTCGCATACGGGAGACAGAGCATCTTCCGTAGCGGACTCGTAAAAGATTGCGCATCTTTTCTATTAACGTGAGACAAAAACGGTAGATGTTAACTAGCCTATGGTAACTATACGGATGCAATCAGTAGTAGAGTAGTAGTCGTGATAAAATTAATAATAATAACGACACAGCTATTTAGCCTTCATTGTTTATCATCAAATAGATTCTTATTTGTCATTCAAAATATGATTATTATCATCTATTTACGCGTTCCCACTGCAGACAGCCAAAGTCAGCATCCGCCTCAAAAGCTGTGTTTCGCGTCG